>OY282515.1:39519482-40119482 GCA_958296145.1 Hydrotaea cyrtoneurina | reverse complement strand
ACTGATCCATGATTACTCGAATTACCGACTCTACTGTTGGCGATGAGGTCGACCGAATATTGGACGCAGAGCGCGATTCGCCGCTTGAACCAAACCATTATTTTGGTAATAAAGTTGCAAATGTTTTTTGTCATCTTAATACATATATATTTACCCTCGACACTGATTCACTGACTATGTCACGCAGTACGTAGGAATTTAAATAGGCATTCTATAATTTTCTATAAATAATAATAATAAAAAAAATAATTTTTTTTTTTGTACAGAAATTGTGTTTTCCCCAAATTTTTTTTTTGACAAAAATTTTTTTTTTCAAGAAAAGTTTTTTTTTTACAAAAATTTTTTTTTTTTACAAATTTTTTTTTTCCAAATTCAAAACTTCCAAATTTCAACAAAAACTTTTTTTTTCCACAAAATTTTTTTTTTCAACAAAAATTTTTTTTTCCACAAAAAATTTGTTTTTTCAACAAAATTTTTTTTTTCCGCTAAATTTTTTTTTTTCAACAAAATTTTTTTTTCATATTTCAACGGGCGCCATAGGCGCATTACAACTTACTAGTTATGAAATAACAAAACAAGCTGAGCAAAAATCAAGTGACAGCTGTCAAAACCAACACCGAAAAAACTGTGGCCAGATTGAAAACCATACGTCTAAAAGAAACACCCAGGTCTAGACCCTGCAATGCACTCTGTTAGTTTTATGATATTTCTTTTGAATCTCAGAATGTCACAATTGGCAGGAAACACACTTGTTGGACGAATATTCCACATGTAAACAGTTCAGCTGAAGAACAGCTTTTCGCTACAGTACGTCGTTCGGCCATTTGATAATGAACGGATAAGAGTCCCTGGATAGCTGCATATTCCGGCTAAATGTTCTAACATCAGGGACGAGACGACGGATGTCTGAGGAGCACATGCCGTTCATATATCTATAGAATGATTTTAAGTGGAATTATCTTCACAGTGGACGTCCGTGGTGTAGTAGGTAGTGTTGCGACTATCACACTGAAGAACCCGAGTTCGAAACCGGATAAGACCATCAAACATTTCTCAGCGCCTGCTTCCACCTCGTAAATGCTGGTGACTTTACGAGTAAGAGAGTCATATCTTAGCCATGTAAAACTTCTCTAGAAAAGGGTTAGCCGTCCCGGTCAGTGAGTATACAGATTATGTCGTACACAGCTCACTGCTTCGAGAGAAGTTCCCCGTCATGAAATGTTAAGGGAAATAAGTAAATAAGTATGTCTTCACATATCTTCCATTCGAAATATTTTGCATATCGGTAGAGTCACCTAAAAAATGTTTATAGGTATTGAACTATTTCGGAAAGAACAACGAAATACTTAAAATACAAAACAGCTGTGCACCATTGTCATAAAATCACATACATAATCACAGCATCGGCTGTGACGGCTTTTTCGACATCTTAAACCGTTCCACAGTTTAAAAATAGACAATATTAGCTTATTTCAAATAAACGATTCAAATAACAGCTCACGATTTCATGTAATCAGTATTTTATGTAAAGGACGCTAAAATTGTACAAGGGTTAGATTAAATCCTCAGATGAAAGCAATCAAAATAAAACGTGACATGAATAGTACGTTAACACCTTCGAATACCAAACAGTGGAAAACGTCTATGTCATCCATCGTGGGTAGGTAAGTGTTCTGTCAAATACTCGGATAAACTGGCATACGAATATCATGAATTTAAATTTATTTTCTAACAATTTAAAGCGTTATTTAACGTCACCTCTCTCATTTCTGATGCTGGCGACAGTACCCAGTCCGTTAGCCATATAACCCAAAACAAGTGACTGCAATATTTATTAGGAATACTTTTTTTAAATTCATATTTTCTGTCACTACTTTTAATGCATATATATATTTTTTTGTATTTTTTTTTTGTTTGCCAACTCACGAGTATAAATCTAACAAAGTATGCAAGTCCCAAAGTACAATGCAATAAATTCATTTATGCTGCAATGTCTTCTTTATGATATTCCGTTCGCAATGTGTTGCACTTGCCACGTCTGCCACACTGTGGTCCTCGATGGCACTGCATGTAATTGGGTATGTGTTTGCGGACTGGCGGATAGTGTGTGCGAGCTAGAACCATGTGCAAAATAATGCATTGCCATGCAGTTGGTTAGTTAAGCTTTTGAATATAACTAAGTCCAGGCATGGGTGTGAATGTGTCGGCCAACCATCAGAGTCATTGCCAGTAAATAGCTTCGTTTGAAAGCTGTGAAGCTGTTCGTTAGCATCCGCAGCTGCAGACAGTCTTTTGAAATTGTTGCAGACATTGAATGAAACGTCGCTTACATTCGAAGCCTATTTGATGGGCAACTGTCACACTCGAAATCCAGGTTCAAACCAGACGATGAACATTGTTGATTTTAAGCGGCACTTAATCTCATAATGATGGCGATATTTCGAATACAAAAGCCATGTCTCTAGAACTACATTGCATTGTTCGCTGATTTCCTTAAAGGAATGTTGATGGCAACACCATTTTTCCTGGTTCTCTCCCGGCCGCAATCCCATTCAAATACCGCTGATATTATCCAGACATTCCAATCTATATACGCTCACCCTACAACTGTACTCTTAAATTGAGTAGAGATATACTGGCTGACATATAGAAATACTTTTTAATCAATTGTGTTAACTTTTCATTATATTTATTGTTCGTGGGATACTGGGTGTGGACACCCTAAAATGTAGTTTACACGGTTGACCACTCAAAACGCTGGATTAATCTTTGATGTGCGTAGCAACGTCGACTTATGTCAACATATATTTATATGTGTATGCGTGTACTTTACTGGCTGGCCAAATGTCAATTCTGTTTAAAATTACACATTTTTTTGTTGTTGGCTCGCCCCACTTGACACATGACATTTTGCAATTAAGGAAATGCTGTCAAAGGATTGGTTTGCCTGTGATTGAACAGTATTGTTAAAACCAATAACGAAAGTAATGAAAATCAACTTGAATCGAATCAAATCGACCATCATAGAACTAAAATGTCAATGTATAAATAATGTAAAGGAACTGTGGCGAAGAATACTTCATTAGATCCACAAAAAACACACACACAGAACATACCCTTACACAATATTCGTCTGTCGTGCCCGGTTCATTACATTCAACAAAAATGTTGAATTCAACCACAATTCACTGGAAAACATCCATACCTCCGACTAACAAGTGCGTTTATATATACAAAAAATACATCAGAGTAAATGCAAATATTAAAAAAGAACCAAAAAAAAAAAAAGGGAAAAACTCTAACTAAATCGTAACTTGCATAATGAACTGACTGACCCCACATACTCTCTGGCTGGGTTTGAATTTGTCAAGCAACGAATTGATAACTGAACGGAGGGGAGAAAAGGAACTGTTCCACACAGAAAGGCTGCGGACAAAAAGAAGCACTCAATCCTGGGACAAGTGGCACTTGATGAGGCAGCTTAACACGCGTATACAAGGCAAACATTCTGTACGTAGTGGTAAGTCTGTGTGTGAGTGTGTGTGTGTGTGTGTGGGTGTTGAACATACCACTTTTGCTTAAACAAATGTAGATACACCGTGAATAATTTGAATAAATGCAGATATTGTAAGTATTGCCCGCAACACCGCATCCCATGATGAGGAACGGCAGAGAAGTAAATAAATAAATATTCTGTCAAAATTGCCATTAATTAACCTCTGGGGAAATGCATTCAACTAGTGAGCAGTGAGCTACACGATTCGTTACTCATTGATTAGGACGGGAATTTTTAAACCGACTCCGGTTTAAATTCGTAATGACAGCACATCACATGGCCTGACTCGGCGTTGACGTCACATACGATTGCTACTTAATCCTATATGTTGGGTATTCGAGCAACCTCTTTGAAATATTCACAATACGAAATGTGATTCGATTCCGTATATGAAGATACTTGAGAACATACACTAACAAAATGTCTTGTATTTATAAAAAAATAGCTAAATAGGTCCAGCCGTTTTTCAGTAACATACTTGCGTCAATTTATTTTTTTTTATATAGATTTTGATTCAATTTAATCTGATTATCGGACATAGCCATTCGCTTCGTATAAGTGTGCCCATTTAGCGTTTTGTAAACGACAAACGAAATAATCGCGAACATATTGTATTTTTTAAATCTCAGATTTTCTAAATCATACAATGTCCCACAGATATATGTATATAGCCAAAAATTCAGGCTTTTATTTCAACCATATCCGGTCTATATTTTCCGAGTTACGGCCCTTAAAATTCATTGACATAATTTGCCCTAACTTTTTCATTTTCTATCGGATCATTGGTGTCGTTTGAATGCTTATCGAAATACCTTTCCAAACGATTGTGACTTCAAATTTTATATTATGATGGTATTAATTTCTTCTTAAAATAATACAGCAAACATGTTACCTAGTCTCTATCATTAACCCAATAAGTGCCGAAGATATTAAGGATCGAAATGTGTGTTTTAAGTTTTTACATTTTTCGACCGAGTTTATTTGGTACAAACAATAACAACTCAAAAAATTTCAGACCATAACTTTTAAAATGTTTGCCATAAAAGCGTTTATTTGAAAAAATACTCTACAAAATTAATAACTATTTTAGTTTGTCGATTTTTTTAATTACAATAAGAATTGTTTTTTTCAAATGGCCTTCGGTATTCCTTTATTGGGTTTAAATTCACTTCGAATACAAAACACGGGCAAATACAATATTTTTTTTAGAGAATGTAATCATGTATTTTGGCAATGAAAAATGTTTTATAGAAACAATATCAGCCATTTGGAGCGACGATCTCAGAGACTCTCATCATCTCATTTTTCTTCAAGGTATTTTTCGCTCGATTACATCACCTGCTTTAGCAAGTAGTAACGACTAAGCGTCGCTAAATTTAAAATATCTTAACTGTACAAATTTGTGGTGGTTCAAAGTTTTTTTAAATCGATATTTTTTAAAATAGTTCGCACACAACCACTTGGTACAAATCTAAGTCTCACTTACTAACGTATTTGGAAAAACGAGTATTCGTTAGACATGCTTATTAAATAAATTACCATATTGTAAGGTTCCTTCATAAAATACCGTGTAGAAACAAAAACAAGCAACATATATGTTGTTCGAAATGCGTAAGTCTCATTGTTTCAAATACGGCTAGGAACTAAAAATCGGTTGGTAATCAGCTGTGTGCCAGGCACAAAGGTACATAAACCACCCAGTAAAAACTCTATAACTTTTGAACTATTAAAACAGCTATTAAAACAAATTAGGTACATTTTCTAAAAAAAAAATTCAATATGTAAAGACTAAAATTAAAAAAAAAATACTAAGAAACATGTGTGGAACTTGTGTTTGTATTTCATACATTTCTTAACAAAGGTTTTTTAAATTTTTATGTATTTGGGGGGTAAGGATATATCATTTATATAGAGGGTTATGTCTATCAACGCCATATATTATTATAAAGAGGACGTCAATACGTTTTAGGCCACATTCCATTTGTTTATTTCTGATGCTGCCATCCTAACATATTTGACCTCTAACACGGCTATCTTTTCCGATAAATGCTCGTCTAGGCCAACTTTGAGATGCTTTCAAATCTTAACCTAGCAATACCTGGAGACAATTGGTAAGTCAGATGACAGTCAGCAACGAGGAGAATACAGTCGAATTCGGATAAGCGCACGCCTTTTAATAGAAAAAATCGATTAGTAACGATTGTTCTGGGACAGGTTCCATGCACTGTAATTCGCTTAAACTAAAATCCCCATTGTTGAAAATTCGATTATGTGAAACATATTTTTAACAACTCTTAAGAGAAATATTATGAATGTAATTGCGAAAGAAACGGTAAAAATTATGTGTCAAGACCACTCAATCAAATGAAAACAAGTGAGTATTTTCATCCAAGCTCATTAATATTGAATTTAAATTGTAAATACATGTATTTTAATAGTTGTGCCACAAACAATTTCAATAGTACATACTCAGTTCGTTTCAATGAAACAAGTTTCAATTATCAAAAGTCCTTTTTATTGAAACAAATTTCTTGTTTGAGTTCATTTCCGCTTAACCGAACTCGACTGTGTGTGGACATTTTGCATGAATTTCCACCAAAGTCAAATTCCAGACTAGGTGGACATTTTTTGGAATACACCCTTGCTAATTTTATGTGGAAATCATTTGGAATTAATTCCAACATACCAAAAATAACATAACTTCAGTTATTCATTTTTTCTTGGAATGTACATTGTTTGTGTCGAGGATTAGCAATTAGTTTGTTATTTGGCAAATACTTAGCTTTTATTGATGAAATGTAGTTTTTCCTGATATCTGCAAATGGAGATCACAAAATTAAGATCCACAAATTAAGTTTTAAAATTCTCGGAGGTGTACTACATTTGTCATTAACGACTCAATTACCACGAAAAGGATCAATAAATATTGCACATAGTTTAGGAATTATTTATTTTTTCCTTGATTTTATTTCCGCTTACGTGGAAATAAGTTTAACATAATTCATCTCTTCAGTGTAGGAAAAGCTCTGTTGTTTTATTTTCAGCAGTAAATTCTAAAGTCATTAATCTGTGTACTTAAACCCCTTAACCATTAAAACAGTCTACAGTTGTTCGTCACTGGCATCCATTTAAATTGGTTTAAGGGTTCCATTTCCGTTGTTAAAAGGTTAGTAATATAATTGTGAAAGCGTCATCTGAGCACATCAGCCATTTGCTAGAGTTTCGTTCTTTTTATGCAGAAGTAGTATTTATCAATAATTCCATTATGGAAATTCAAAGGTGCGTTCTGTTGAAAAAATATGTATGACCTAGGTAGTCTGCCCTTTAAATTGCCTATTGAAATCATTTAAAAGTTTACAGCAAGCCCAGCAATATCCTCAATATGATAGATCCGGATTAATTTCTGACTGATTGAGTCATTCTGACATCTGTTTGTTCAATAACAAAATTCAAATATTCCCTCCTCATATGCATAAAATCAATTAAATGATTTTCCCTATTCGTTGATTCGCAGTGTACACATGTAACTGAGTGTATGGCACACAGTAGTGAACAGTGAATTTGTATTCAATCTATACACAGAGACGGAAAGTCGGACGAACCGAGAGGAAGACACACAAACGAATGTTGCTTTTACAAGAAATAGTGGCGGCAGTGCCACAACTTGGAAACATTTCAATACCACTTGCACTTGTTAGCTGTAGTGGTGGTAGTGTCGTTGGTGTTAACTCACTCATGGAAATGTTGACACAATCTGAATGGATGCAAAGGCGAGCACTTGCAATTGGAATCCACATTTATACAAAGATGATGGGGGTGGATGGGTGGTTTAGATAGTTCGCCGTCAATGTATTTAACCAACATAACAAATGCAAAGAGACAGAGCGTGATCAAATTGACCTAAATTTTGTGGCATGTTCTTGATGGCGGAATATGCGATGCTGAAAAAACACACACACACACACAGACAAAAAAAAAATGATACGTCCTTGTTCGTCCACATACAGGATATTCGGATTTTAATTTTCATTTCTTATATGGTGTATGGTTTCCGTGTTTTAGCATGTTGGAAAAATGTAAGTCATTAAGTCTAGATGTGAGAATAGTTGATAATATACAGTTCGTTTCAAATAAAAGTTTTCGAAGGCATCATTTAGTTAAGCATGTGTTTGGTCACGGTGGAGACATTGTAGTACCGTCTGCAAAAAAAAAAAAAACATACACAACTGAAACTCATTTGCGTTGAAATATTGAATTCGTCTTTGGCATCTTTAAAGGTGGGATCACTCTTCATTAGGGGAATAAATGGAAATTTATTTATATATTTACAATGACATTTCTGCTCTCATTGTAGAGTAGCCAACATTTTTTTCTCCATTTCAAAGTTGATGTCCCAAAAATTAAAATATCTTGTCTTGACACAGCAATGTTGGTAAACGTAAATATTGTAGTACGCCCATGACGCACTTCTAATCTGAAAATAATGGCATATTTTATTATTTCCGAAAAGGACATTTAATAATACCGCATTAGTAAATTAAGTGCAGATAGAGAACACTTCAGTTGTTGTATGACCGTTCCGAACCAACACTTTGGTCTCAGATATCCAAATGATGTCGCTTGACAGCTCTGTCACATTTAAAGTACGCACATGCGATAACATTTCAAAACTGTGATTTTTAATGTACTGATATAGAAATATTGCCGTTGCAAATGGATGGTGAGATCACGGCTCTCCCATTTGATGCTACCAAGACAGAATGTACCCGCCTAACTTTTTTTAATGGGTTGCCTCTGTCAGTGGTTCAGTGCTTAATATTCATTGAGTTACAGAAATCTACACAAAATTGTATAAGGTGACAGCGAAAAATTACCACATTCGTCAATGTCTTTTGTTTAACGCTAATGAGAAGGATAAGTTACCGCTTGTATAGTGTATATCCATTCGTACAGTGTCTGTATATATGACGCCGCTTGTATTTGTGAAAACTGGGAGGCTGCCCAAAACATAATACACATGTATACTGTTGCTGTATATACCCAAAATATGTCCTTAACAGCCTAAGCCACTATGTCGAACGACAACGTTCGCATGCTTTCTAAGCGACAATCAGCTGATTTCAAAGCCACTGTCGCTTAGAAAGCTTACGAAGAAAGCATATATACGATGTCGAACGTTGTGGCTATACTTAAATAATCAAGTTGGCACAGATTGTTTCACAAAGACAACTAAAATTGTTATCAGGGGTTCCCAAATGGAGAGAACCCCCAGTGGGGCTTACAGTTATTCTCGCATAGAGGCGCGAAGACATGTAATATTTCTATAATCAACATGTTGGCATATGTTTCTGTTTCAGTACTTTCATGATTTTGTACTGCTTTCTCATCCCTGCTCAAGATTATTGTCGATCATCTGCGGTTCGTTTAAATACTTTATAGTTTGAGTTTGTGTGCAGTGAGAAATGAAATTAAATTAAAAAATTTGGATATTCATTTACGAATCATGGTTGAAGAACAACTGCCACAGTGTGTGTTTTGCCACAAAGTTCAAAATATTTATAACAATATGTTATATTGGTTGGTTGGTTGCTCTGAAAAGGGGCGTGGTAATTTGCACGTGCCTTTGGTGTGGGCGTAACCCTCAATGAATTGTGAAGCCCTGATTTAGATTGTAAGTGAAAGGTAATAATATTTCTAGCATACACTTAGAAAATTATATGTTACATACTTTGATGAGTATTTGACTTTCCTGCAGTATTTTGACTTCCAAACAGAGAACAGAGGCCTTTCCGCCTCCCGTTAGAACCCTCTACAATTTGCATCCAATGAAAAAACATTTGTTTAATAATGGATTTAAGTTACTCATGCTGAAATCGTATTTCATTAGTCGATTAAATAACATCCATGTACATACGTTGTGGATGGATGGTACAAGTACAATTTCATTGACAACTTAAATCTGAAAGAACTTGCTAGGTTAACAGAGTTGACACTTCTGAAGCACTTATATCCAAACCGGTGTATTTCATAAATAGCTTATATGAAAACCTTAAATTGTTGATTAATCGTTGTAATAGAAACACTTGAAATCGTCGAAATTGTCATAAAATGCTCTTAAATATTTTGAAGTCTTTATAAAAAACGACTGTACAAAACATTTTAAATTAGAGAGTTTTAGTTTAGCTGCCGCTCACTAAACCCTGCGATGCCATATGGCGCAAAAAAAAGGATTTCGTAAAGTTTTATAAAACATACAACTTTTTTAAAAAATGTCATGGTCATGAATGGGTTAAGAGCCAGTTTAATATAATTCATAATTTGTGAAATTTAGTTTTAGTTTATACTTCTGTAATTTTAAGTGAACATCTTAATATATATTTACCCTCGACACTGATTCACTGACTCTGTCACGCAGTACGTAGGAATTTAAATAGGCATTCTATAATTTTCTATAAATAATAATAATAAAAAAATAATATTTTTTTTTGTACAGAAATTGTGTTTTCCCCAATTTTTTTTTACCCCAATTTTTTTTTTACAAAAATTTTTATTTTACGAAAATTTTTTTTTTTACTAAATTTTTTTCCAACAAAAATTTTTTTTTTTAGAAATTTTTTTTTTTTTACAAAATTTTTTTTTCCAAATTTTTTTTTTTTACAAAATTTTTTTTTCAAGAAAACATTTTTTTTCAACAACATTTTTTTTTTCCACAAAAATTTTTTTTTTTCAACAAAATTGTTTTTCTATATTTCAACGGGCGCCATAGGCGCATTACAACTTACTAGTTTAAGATAACTGCCCTCAATTTTTGGAATGTTCGCTTACTTTTCATTACAAATCTTGCAATTAGCAACCACTTAAAAATCCAATCAAAATAAGACATAGGAACGATTTTCTTTCTTTATGTATAACTCATATTGTAAAAATGAGAGGTTATACTTGAGCAGTTATCTGCAGTTACGGAATTTAACTTATGTGCTTTTCTGTGGCAGTTAAGCAAATTGGATAGCTGCAAATTTGTGGCAGTAAACCCAATAAATGAAATCTCAGTAAAATCCCGATTATGTAAAACTCAGTTAACAATAAAACTGAGTTTAAAATTCAAATACGTTTTTGAGTGGTCAGGTAATATAATCCACATTTTCAGCTGCTGATGTGGTTAATAATTAAAAAAAAATATTAAAGTTTTGTGGTGGATTTTGGTCACATACGATTTTTAGAAAAATATGAGAATTAGAAAAACTCTGCTAAAAGAAATTTGGCGCGGACAAAAGACACATTTTTGGAACTGGTGGTGGTCGGAAACCAGTCAACAGCTTTGTATATATAATTTATATTATTTGTGGAATTTTTTGAATGATAATAGTTTTGATTCTACTTCTTTTTTCGATGAATGCTGTCACAATTATACGGCTATCATACTGTGGTTTAAACGCCAAATTGTTTATAATGGACTAATGCATTTTATAACCCTTTAAAAGACCAAAAGAACCTCTGCAAACTTTATTTTATTTTCGAAAATTCAACATTGACACCAACAATTATCATCCAACAATAAGTGAAACATTAGCAGAAAATTGAATCTTCGCTAATCCAAACATGCGTACCGGGACTGGGCCAATAGTTCCGGAATATAAGAAACACGACCCCTACCAATGACAGGGAATTTCCTTCCTTTAAGAATTTAATATAAATCACAGCCTTAATAACAGGGGCAAGTAGTTAAGGGCGCTTTCTCGGCACGTACTTGTTGTCAGTATCTAAGACAAGAAAATTTGTTATGCCCAGAAATAAGACACATTCTACAATGACCCATATCTGGCCATACGAAAGCAAAAGGAAAGCGGCATCCTTTGTTAACTTTTTTGTGGATGTCAAAAAAAAAAAAGCTTAATTACAATTATTAATTACACTGCCAACGGCTGCTTAGTCTTTACGCTTTTCATTTCGTCTAACTTCAATCTTCCCCTAATACAACTTGATTTTTAATGTTTAGCATTTTCCTCGTCCGCCCCCGCCTGTTGTTCCCAATTTTTTGTGTTTTGATTTTTTGTTTTTTTGTGAAATTGTTACTTTGTAGCGAACGTTGTTTTGTTTTTTAGTTTTGTCTTCCATTTTGCTATTATCGCTTCTCTCTGGTTTTTTTTCGTCTGGTATTCATTATCATTTTTTTTTTTGTTGAATTTATATTCCAACGTTGCTATGGACCTTTTACTCGGTCTCCCTTTCGTCCGTATAATTGTGTCCTTTTTCCTTATATTTTGAGTCATCAATTCTCCGCAGCTAACATACAACATTAATTAGGCGTTTTTTTCTGGGTTTGGTTGTCTATGCGACACTGCTTTTTGGCATAACACTCAGAAATGTCGAAAGGATTTTCGTTGTGTTTTGTTGCTTGTAAGATTATCCTTTTTATTAGCATATTTTATGTTGACATTTTTTGTAAGCTTCATTATCTTTGCCGCGGGTGGAGGGATACAGTTTAATGATTCTGTACATTATGACAGAGAAATAATGGCAATCTTGGATACAAGCAGTTGGCGAGACGGGCAGGGGCGGGAAGGCGGCAAGAAAGTAGCGAACCGAATGACAGGATATAAAAAACGCATGTTAATTTAAGAGGTACAGTTTAAATTACGACGACAATTCGGTTAAGGAAAAATTAAATTAAATTGTTTTAATAAAGTTCCTGATGAAATAATGTTAAATATTTGACAATTCTTTTGTGGAATACAAACATTGCCCTAGGCTTGATCAAGGGGCTCATTACCGTTACTGTGTCGTACAAATCGAGTCGTAATTTACTTCTATACGTATTGGCATGCCATGAAGTAACTTAATATTCTTATGTACATATTAGTATTTGAATATAACTACTTACACAAGGTAAACATTTCAAACTTTCTTCAAGTATTTATTAAAATCTAATCCTGCCGATAGAATGTGTAACGCATTGAAGCTGTCAGTCAATACGTCTGTCTGTACGACTGATTCGGATGATAAGTTTTGATGTTTACATGGAATTGACTTGTATACAAACTCTTTCCAGTGAGTTCTAAACACTAACTGATTGAAACATGCAATTACTATTCAAATACTCGGGCCAATTAACCCATTCCTGGTTAATGGACATTTATATACCCAAGGAATCATAAAAATCCTACGGGCCGATGTATTGGGTAGACAGTAATAGGTTAACCAAGAAATTGTGTTGGAATTATTGTACCGGCTGTTTTTTTTTTGACGGTGCCAGCCGTTTCCTGCTCATCATCATGACAGAAGAACAGTACCATATCTCCATGGAACGACAAGAATCGCTTATAATAAAAACTAATTTTCAATGATGTATTTCAAATAAATTTAGTCCGAAATGAAGCAGCCACCGTTTGTGCAAAAAGTACATGAGACACCCACATGTTGCGAACTGAGGATAGTGTGGCTGCATTAGTCGAGATTTTGCAACACAGGGGGAAAAAAGACTCGCCATTGATCTCAATTGCCCAATATTGCATGGGCAGCCTTAAAACTCACTAGTCACAAAAAATATTCTTGCTGGTCCTAGAACATGTTTATAAAGGGTGTTTTTTATTGGGGTATAGAACTTTAAGCTGGCATCACTTTTTTAACTGGCGGCCATTTTGTCAGCTGTCAAGTGATTAATATTTAGTTTGGTTTGCCATTTCATCATGAACAGGTTGACAAAAGAACAACGCTTGCAAATCGTGCAAATTTATTTCGAAAGTAATGGTTCAGTTCGCGAAGTTCACCGCAAGCTCCGTCCGAATGAATCGATTCGCCACCGTGCACAGCAATTGGAGCTTTGTCCATCAACTTTATGGAAGATTTTGCACAAAGATCTTGGCTTGCGACCTTACAAGATCCAGCTTGTGCAAGAATTAAAGCCGCGAGACCATGCAATGCGTCGTGATTTTGGTATATGGGCCGAAAATGAGATTCATCTCGATGCTGATTTTCATCACAAAATTTTGTTCAGTGAAATTGGACCTGCAGAATTGGCTTTATTCGAGCCAGCCGCGGCGGCCACATGCCCGAAATCATATTTAAACATTAATGGCATAAAATTATCCTTCCAATAAAGCCAAATTGATGGACATTAAAACGATTTTCTTGTGTTTTATTTCAATTCGAAGTTCTATACCTCAATAAAAAACACCATTTACTTAGAATTTATCTTTAAAATGCCATAAGAATTCAGACTTTGGGAAACGTATTGAGTTTTCAACCCCTTCGAGTCTGGGTCCACAAGGGGTTAACAAAACAATAATATACCTAATAATCTTTTACTTTCTTTTAATTAAAACAAAGTGTGTTTGGTCAAAAAATTCATCATAGGGTCCAAATTGAACCCCGAAATTTGACATGATTGTCATGCGATGTGCGGGCTTTAAAATGGTGGGCCCAAAACTGTATTAGTCAGACAATGGTCACAATTGAACAGCTTAGCACAGAACTAGGGATGTAACGAATGTGTGTTTAGCGAAAGCGAATGCGAAAGCGAATAGAAAAAATTTTTTTTAGCGAATGCGGATGCGAAACGTAAAAATTTTTTTTAGCGAATGCGGATGCGAAAGCGAATGCGAAAGCAAAATTACTTTTAGCTAATGTAAATATTACAAGGAATCGTTTAACGAATGCGAAAATCTTTGGGAATGTCAGAGTCAATTATGCAGTACTTATTTCCAGTAATATTTATTTCAAAGTAACAAAAATTTATTTCAAAGTAACAAAAATTTAACAAAAAAATTTAATTCAATTCACAGAAAATTCAGTCTCATGGTATCTTTGTTTATATTCTGCTTCATTTGCCATATTACCATTGTTTTTATGTTTTGTTTAATGTGTTGCAAGATTGGAAAACTAATAGTTTAAATGACTTGGCCTAAATGTTTCCGCGAATGCGAATGTGGAAATAGTTTTTTTGCGAATGCGAATGCGAGAGCGAATAATAAAATAATGTTTTTTGCGAGTGCGAATGCGGTTGCGAATGTCCAAAATGAAGCGAATAATTTCGTTACAACCCTACACAGAACCACCCATAAAATTCACAGGTTTGAACTCGCCACGCATATTTGTCAAACCAAAAACACACAAAACTTTTGCTCTATGAGATTATCGAATTCCAAATTTTCGATTGCACCGGATGTTTTTTAAACGTGTTGTTTTCAATCTGGCCATACTTTTTTCCCAGCTGGTCTTCTTGACAGCTGTCACTTGAATTATGCTCAGCTGGGTTTGCCATTTGACAATGAAGAGACTCACTCCGGAACAAAGTTTACCAATCATGCAGATTTATTACCAAAATAATGGTTTGGTTCGAGCGACGAATCGCGCTCTACGTCCAATATATGGATCGGTTTCACACCACGTTTACTCTAGTCACTAGATTGGATATTGCTCATCCTCAGAGACACCCTACAGTCCGCACCAAAGACGCTATTGGTGCTGTGGAGCAGTGTATCGAAGAACACCCGAATAAGTTGTTCCCATCCATATTATGAAAGATATTGCGAATGGATCTTGGTTTTCGGGCTTACAAAATCCAACTCGTGCAAGAATTGAAGCCGAACGACCATCAAGCGCTCCTCACTTTCTGTGAATGAACCCAACACGAGATGGCCACCAATCCCAATTTTCACAAGAATGTTTTGTTCAGCGATGACGCTCTTTTTTGTTAGAATTGATACGTTAATCAACAAAAATTTTGCATTTGGAGTAATGAGAATCCACCATTGCAATGTTTTGTTGGAACTTCGTTGCGTCCTCAAAAAGTCACTGTTTGGTGTGCCCAATGACTGGGGGAATCATTAGTCCATAGTTGTTCAAAAATGAAACCAGCCATAATGTTGAATTCCATGGGGAACCCTATAGAGCCATGATTAATGACTTTTTTGGGCCTGTATTGGAGGAGGTTGATGTGGACGACCTTTGGTTCCTTAAATTTATTGAAGGAATAATTTGGTGAGCGCATGGCCTCCAAGATCGTGCGATTTAACGCCGCTGCATAATTTTTGTGAGGTTATGTGAAGTCACTTTTCTACACTTTTCTTATTGCTGACATACGGCCCGAAATGCTGCAAAAAGTGGTCGAAAATTGGGCCACTCGGACCACTTGGCCGGAATCAGTTGTAAAACATAATCTCAAATCCTTATCTTTGTAATAAAGATAAATTCTTGGCCGTAGCATTAAATTATATGTGTTTTTTTTCTTCTTGGAAGCCACATGTCTAAAAAAACTCCCTTTTTGAAGACCCAATCAACATTGACATTTATTTCTCCGAAAAAATATGCAAATCATGCACAATATTCCAAATATCCTAAAAAATATCTGTATTATATTCGGCATCATCGTTGACCTCTGATTCAGTCCAGATTCTAGAACACAGGAATGCACAAAACGAAGACAGATTCAAGTCATGGGGAATTGTGCGATCTTGAGAGAAAATGTGTGTGAGAACTTCAAAGAATTACCAAGGGTCCTACCTGATAGACTTATTCCAAAATGAATTTCATACATTGGATTTCACTATAAGGCATAGCTTTGGTGTCGTCCTAACATTCGAGTATTACTATGGAGCCCAGTACACCGAAACAATTGTTGTGCGTGTATCAGCAATATTTTCAAAAGTAAAGGAAGGCTAAATAACCCCAAAAAACAATGTACATTGCATATAAACTGGATATTTTCGGGAAAAACTTTGTGTGTTTTGATGTCAGAAGTGCTTGGTTTTGAAGACATAAAACAAATACTACTTACAAATATTATTTTACATCTAGTTAAAATTATTATTTTCCAGTTTAGTTCAGCGTCAGTGGAATGTTACAATTTGTACAGTCCCTATGCAGGATTAATATTCCAAGGTGTTGAGAGTGAAATTACAAACTTATTTCTGGAGAATATAACAACTTTATTTAACGTGGTGGAATTTGATGAGGCAATGTATCCGAACTATCGCCGTCCTGTTACCTGCACAGAGTGTCCGTACAGGGATGAGGAAGTTTTTCATTCCGTTGTATAAAAACAACATTCGGTTTGTTTTTATTTATTTATCCTGTTGTTTATGTGCTACAGAAAAAGCGGCAACAACTCCTACATTTTAGTGAATGAGTGAATCTGCCACAGAATATGAGAACAAAAACAAAAAACGGAAGAACAGCACTCAAGCTGTTTTAGTGTCTGTTGCTTTCCTTTTGTGTGCTTAACCCGGTTGGTATTTTTAATTAAATTCTAGTTGTTACAATCTTGATGTGGCCTTTCTGATGCTACTGCTACGGCTGTAGCCGTAGATATTGCCTGTGCTCTCTGTTGTTGACGATGACGATGATGTTGATGTTGAGCTATAGACACAGCAAGGAAACAGCAAAAAAAAAAACTAGAAAAAGCAACGAATGACTGAAATATCAAACAAGCAGCCATCGTCATCCTGATGGCAAGGATCAACTTTCCATAAAATATAAACGGACATTTTAAATTCCAACCAGCCAGCACAACTTGGAACACAACTCTCAAAGCTTTGAATAGTGCGAGTACGTTTTTTATTTTGTACAATTTTTGCTGCTGTTGTTTTCAGTTTCGTTGATACATGTTGCTCTGAGTGTCAAGGTTGGTCTAATATTAAAATGTGAAATCTGTTCTGAAATTAAACAGGATTTGTTTTTTCCCCGCCGTTGATGTTGTACGCACACACTTGTACAGGGTTGGCTGTCGACAGATAAACAAAATATTGTTGGGATGGTTGCCACATATTATTTTGTGTCTTTTATAAAAATTGAAATGAATACCTATTATAACATCGCACAACATAGAACGAAAATATGTTTGGAATTCCGAATAAATAAAGAGAACATGGATACGACTGAACCAAAACAGAATTATCATATTTTATATTTCGGGGGAAAAGTTGAATGATTAGATTAGAAAATATATAATCTTCTATAGCAGCACATTTCTCAGTATATTTTAATATAGAAGGCCTACTAATTGCATGAGGCATATCGATTTTATTTTTCTATTGGAAATAGCAAACAAATTTAAAGTTGGAATTGGAGGCAGATGGCAATATGACTGTGACAAAAGGATAAATGGAACAGGTGACACAGATATGTGAAAAATATATTTTTTAGGATTTTTTAACCCTTTCTCTTTATTATTATTATTTATGAGGAATACATTGAATTTTTTTATTCAGAATTTTGCGGAAGGCAACAAAAACATAAATAATCTACTTTTGAATGTTGCTGACAAACTGCATTTGCAGCCAAAAAAGCGTGTCTTACGGCGTATTTTGTCACCTTGCTGCAGGCAAATTCTGCAATCTTTTTTGGCAGCTAATGTGTCTGGACCACTGCGTGAAGCCACATTAAGGTTTGCTATATTGAGAGGTCTCCCAAAGAACGCTTCAAATGATATACGAGTTGTTGGTTGAGCCACAATGTGCGGATTATTGGTGCGATTTTCAACGTTTATTTGGCTTTTTGTCCTGTTCCAAGGACTTTTTTTCAATTATTAATTTATACATCGAAAGCCAACAATATTTTGGGAGATTACCTGAAATTACAGCCATGTACCGAAAATAGAAGTATGCTAAATTAAAGCATGAAAATGAAATATGTCTGGCCAGAACCATGTGCCAGTTCGAGGGTTAAATGATCAGTTAAATAAATATTTTGGGGAAGTAATTATGCAGTATTAATCAAACCGAAACTCTGGATTTAAATAAATTTCGACATTTTCTCACAAATCATTTGTACATATTTTTGGACATCTTTACTACACTAGTTTTGACATAGCTGCAACATCAATATTTCCAGACTTTCGTGGCACATAAGTGAAATATGGCTCTTAACTGAAATTATACATAACTACCACAAATTTGCAGCTATCCGATTCGCATACCGCCTGTGTACTGAAATCTGGCATTATATCTAAATGTTCTCAATAGATAGGGAGGTTCACATGTTAGACAATTATGCATTTTTCATTTCGGGCGTTTTTCACAGAGCATGTAAAACCTGAGTAAATGTATTACCAAAATAATAGCAACCGATCCCGGTCGCTTGTCTACGCAGATAAGCCCGACACGATTGACGACTTGGAAGGGAATATTCGGCGCGTTATTGGTGCCATACGGCCCCAAATGCTGGTCGAAAATTTGACTTCTCGGCGGCCTCTTGCCCGAAATTATTGTTAAGCCATATTTTTTTTTTTTTTTGTAGGCCAACACTCAATGTTGCCCCCTATAAATGCAATGCATTGTGTTAGAGGAAGGAAATTAGGGTTGACATTTGTTTTGAATTTCTGAATGTCACAACTTGCAGGAAACACATTTGCTGGAAGATTTGCTCGAATTGTCTGTATAGTGCGTCGTCCGGTCAACCGGCCAGCCATTTTACAATAGATAGCCGCGTATTCCGATTAAATGTTCTAACTTCAGGGACCAGACGATGGATATTTGACGAACAGATACCGTTAAAATATCTATAGAACAGCGATATACAACTCACATTCCGACGATGTTGAAGGGAGACAATAGAGTTGGATACCCTACTATTGCCAATCATCACCACCGCTCTCCTCTGTACACTGTCCAAAGGCTGCAAAGATGTCTTTGGAGCTCCTGTTCATATATGGGAGTTGTATTCCATTTTAGGCCGGGTGTAGGTGGTGTAAATATTTACGAGATCAGATGGATTTCTTGCACCGCTTCAAAAAGCCTAAACACTTGAATGCTTCTTTCGACAGTTGCCGACTTTATTCAATGGGCTTCGGTCAGTGAGTATGACAGTTATATTGTGTACAGAGAAGTTCCTCGTCTGTTTCATGGGAACAAAGTAAAAAACTGCCTATCATTTTCATCAAATCAGTCACATTTTACATCAATTCAATGAAGATAAATAGATGACATCTTTCATTGACTTTATGTAACAACGGCAATTTTTTGTTTGGTTTTTAAAAATTGAAAAAATAAAATAATTGAAATTCTCATCTAAAAATCGTTAGACATATAATTATATATAGACCGAAGAAAATTCTCAACAGCAGGTCGGTCCTACTTATACAGCACTAAGGTATTGATAAGTCGCTCAACCAAGCCACACTAGACTGGACAATAAAAGAGAAAATAACGCGTAGTATTCAGAAAATGTGTACAAAAAGCAACAGAAGACGATTAAACAAATTTAATCGTATCCACACTTATTTCAGCGCCACAGAAAGTATTTCCCATGTAATTGACATCGTTAGAGAAATTGTTTTTCTTTCTCTCTCTCTCTCTCTGTCTCTCGCATAAACAAGAGTTACATATGCAGATGGACTGTACGTTTTCACGCTGAAGGAAAGGATGGATAGGAAGGATGGATACAATTAAAATTTACATAATTTGTTGCTCAGTCATATAAAAAAAAAAGATGAAGAAACAAAGAGGAAAATGATATAATCAGATGTAACGAATTCTGCAAAAAGGTTGAGTGAAAACAAAAATTGCATTTTATTTACATACATTCCACAGCACGTTAGTGAGAGGGCTCTGTATAGGGAGAATATACGAAAAGTCCATATCTAGTTATACTGAGTCTTATCGGGGAGGTGCTGTCGAATATGGAACTTAATCGAAACAATTCAAATGGAAAATATCAATTTGGTTTTCTTCATGAATATGTGTTGAGATGGCACCTGTGAACCGATCGGAACAAACTATTGACTTAAGACTGAGAATAAAGCGAATGAGGCAAATCTCTACATTCTATGACATAACCCTCGCTTTGCTTTAAGAATTCATTCAGCTCAGCATGTTCTGAAAGATATGCAACTGGGCCATATGAAAATTGGTACTTTTGAAACAATATTTGATTATAGCTTCCATAAGAGACCTATAGCAATGATCGGACAATGCTTCTGGTCACAATACAATCCTCAACATGATCCCTGAGAATACAGGTATAGTTGACAACACTCTGGTTGTGTGCCTGACTCACTGTTCGATAAGAACAGTACCATTAACTGGTACAAGACTGGTACACACTGATGGCTCCAATTTAAATAATCAGTTTGGTTTCGAGGTCTACTCCAAAGACCTAGAGCTGAATTTTTGTTTTTTGACTAACGCTCAGGGGATGCCCCCTATGAATGCACTGCACTGTGTTAGCGATAGGAAAGAATGGAATTGGAGGGAGGGAAGAGGGAGTAGTGTTTGTTGATGTTTGCCTTGAATTTGATAATGTCATAGCAGGCAGGAAAAACACTTGCTGGAAGATTATTCCACACGCGAACAGTACGGCTGAAGAACGAATTATCTCTATAGTGCGTCGTCCGGTCAATCAGCCATTTGACAATAACTCCCTCACCACATTTTGGTATAAATATATATTCTCTAACAGTCAGGCTGCCATTAAATCTTATGATTTTGTCTTCATGAACTTAACATCAATCCTGGATTGCTGTAGATATCTCAAAGAGATGGCTCAGCACTACAGCAATCCCCTAATGTGGGTGCCGGGCCACAGGAACATGCAATGCAATAGGTGAAATTTCTTTAAAAACATCGCTGTAGATTTTAATACAGCAGCAATGTATATAAAGGATAATAGCACCATGGTTTAAGGTTTCATATCAATCTCGTCTTGCCAACAGCAATGCTTGAAACAACATGTAACCGAATTATATTTATATGCATATGACGAGTTTTGTTTTCGTTCAAATGTTTGCCTTACTTTTTATGCAGAAATATCATTAGGGTATTGTGGTAAACCATATTCGGTTTCTCCAAAAAAATATTCAATGTTTCGGTTGATTTTTGAATTTAAGTCTGGCGCTGGCAACATTTTGCAAAATTCCACATGTCTCTCTGCTCGTACACATGTTCTACCCATACATATGCATATGTGTATGTATGTAGACCGACAAACATTTATGGCATGAGTGGCTGGCTCCATGGAAACATTTGCATGTTTCCTTCTGGATGACACAGTTTGTGTACTCGTGTACACCAATCCACTGATGGAGCAACCAAATAACAATGGAACAATGAAAAATTGTGATATTTAATAAAGGAACGAACAGACGGGCGAAGAGAAACACGTTCACTTTATAAAAGTCTAAAATGGGATTAATGTGAAGTGAATTGCGTCTAAGCATGTTAAATTATATCTTGATTTATATCTACAGTATCGGAAGTGTGAGACAAACAAAAAAAAAATACATAAGTCGATGCAGAGGTACATGTATTTGGAGGGGGAATACATTTGCAGATATGGCTTTAAATGGATATACAGACAATTAACTAAGTAACAAATTTGTATGTAGCTACATATTTACATACGAGGGTAGCTAAGAAATCTTTGTTTTTTTTTTCTTTTATTTTTTATTATTAATTTTAATAAATATCACACCCGATTTGTAAGTCACAGCTGACTAGACGCGAGAACTCAGTGTTTGGCAATGCCGAACTTACGCCGTTTTTACCTGTTTTGTATATGGGTAATTCCACCAAAAGGTCTATCGTGATGAAAAAATTAAAAGTTATTAAAATCACATTAATGTAATATATTACTATACAAAAATATTCAAATTTTAATGAAATTAAAGAATTTCACGTGTATTTACTCAAAAATTTACGAAAAACAATTGCAAAGTGGAAAATTGTAGTTTTGGATCATTTTCAGATTTTTAAATGCACATTTTTTTTAAAATTTCCTTCGTAAAGAGAGGCTTATGTAAAAAGAGGCTTATTATAAATAATCTTTCTAAGAGCATAAGAAATCTTAAATTGAAGAGACAAAAATCAAATAAACATACAGTTCTTGCATGATGGTGTTACAAAGAATTTGTCTAATTTGTCTATATGATAGTCATAGAAAAAATGTCACGTTCGACATGTCACGTTCGAACCAACCTAAAAATTAAATGTAAAAAAACTATCCATGATATTTCTATGAAATAAAGAGGATACGAAAGCTTTGTAATTTTTTAACATTTTACACTTTTCATCGATAACATATTCTGTTTGATTTCGCTGATTCTCATGTTTTTAAAGATGTTCACGGAATCGACTTCTGTTTTTGTCGCGTTCGACCCGCTCCCTTTTTTGTCCTTATTTTGTTATCACTATTTCGCCTGAAAAAAACTAAACCACCGGTGATAGTACTACTATGGACCTGTACGAATATGTATAAGATGAATCTAAAATATATTTTATTCTGACCTTTTTTGCACTTGTACAACGGTCACGTTCGACACCGTGGAATTGCCGATATGTTGGTGTATAATTTTACTAATTAAGCGTAAAGAGCTTTATTTACAACATTGGTGTTTTTAGTGACCCCCACTGAAATTTTCTGGCAAACATTTTCGTAGAATATTTTAGTCCTTAAATGTCCTTTTAAATGTCCCCATAAAGAGACCAGTTAGAGGATTAAGATCTTCCACAAAAATAATCCTCATACAATTCCACAATACAACTCTGACCATAAGAATTCTCTCAGACATTAACTTACAGCATTTTTTTCATATAGTATAATGCTCCCTTCGACCAAAAAATGAAAACTTTGACCCACTGTAAAAAAAAACTCAGACGTGCTGGACCATAAGTTTGTTCTACGAAAATGATCTACTCAACATACCCTTTCAGAATTATAGGGTCGCTATTCTGTTCCAAAAATGCTGTTGGACAGTGTAATTATTATAATTTGTCGATTTTTGTTTTTATTTTAACGATTGATTGTTAAAAAGATGACGTGTTTCCCTATCTGTTGCCCATTGTTTGTTCAAAATTTTTGAGAGTAGTGGTCACACTAAAGTCATATTTTACATATTTTTTACTTGCAAATAAATAATTTTGTTTGTTTAAAATCAGCTAATTTACTTTTTGACACTCAAAATTGTTTTGTGGTCTGATTGGGGCAAAGAAATATTTCACAATTTTTGACAAATATTTTCCCAGAGTGGCGGTACTCTTAGTCATTAGGAGTCGGTTTTAAATTATAGGTCACTTATAAGTCTCGATCGGGATTTGAGACAAACTGATTGGAGTTTTCTCCATTTATTCCTCATTAGCAATGTAAGAAAAACATTTACATTCAATCTAATGTATATATTTGCA
The DNA here is from genome assembly GCA_958296145.1 of Hydrotaea cyrtoneurina. Lineage (NCBI taxonomy): Eukaryota > Metazoa > Arthropoda > Insecta > Diptera > Muscidae > Hydrotaea > Hydrotaea cyrtoneurina. The sequence goes on along the minus strand of OY282515.1, from coordinate 40,095,812 downwards.
AACTTCTACTCAATTTATCATACGCTCCCCATGCTTATACAACTTTTTCCAAAATGTCAACCCTTAAAGCACGCAATCAGATAGAAAAAATGCTAAAAAAAATTCCTTACGCTTCTTCTTCTTGTGTAAAATTCACTTTAAGAAATACTTTCGTTATCCTTGTACTTTGTAACTTTTGTTGGCAGCAGAGAAGAAAGCAGAGTTGGCTCAGACTTACGTTAGGTATTTCATATTTTAGTCCAACAAAACCCGTACATACCAACTCGTACACATGTGCACACTTGTGCACTTTACAATAAATTCGTATTTTACTTGATCGCACTGCAACTATATATATATATATATTTCGTACATCTGTATGTATGGCTACATAATATATGAATGTCGAACGCATTCGTTTTTAAATTGAATTTTTGTACTCATTTCTGCACGAAATCGATTTTTCAATATCATAACAAAAAAAAAAGAGTGAAATGGAAAAATGTAGAAATAAAAATTTTTTTTATAAAGGCCAAAGCGACACAAGGACGGAATAGAATTTGTTTATTGAAACCCCCAAACAAAAGCGTGTTATCTAGTCAAAACTAGTGCAACAATCAGAGAACTTCATAATTTGTGGGCTCACTAATCGGTATCTGTAGTTTAAATCCGTATCCGAACAGCCAGTACTTTTCAATATCACACTGAACGATTAAGCTTGATGCTGTTTAAGTTTCGCTTTGTTTAGATATACTTGCAGATGTTTGATACAAAAAAGAATCAATAAATATACTTAAACTTAATTGTTTCTTCTCTGTACTTTAAACACACGATATTCGCCTTGACGAATATTTCCAGTATTTGCTATGAAGTAAAACACAGTTTTCTCTGAAAAATATTTGAAAAACCTTTTTAATGTAGCCAAGCTAAGTGTGTAGTCGAACTAATGCGTTAGAAAACTGACTGAGGAAGTTTATCCCCTGTAAGGTCTTTATAGGACGCAGCATGCCTGATTGAATTCGCCCAGATAGTTCGGAATTTTATGGAAACTTGGTTGCTCAAACTTTCAAACGCATAATTGAGAAATCTTTGTTAATTACACTACTCAACAAAATGAAAAAATTTCATGTACTCCGGATGCGATAATTTTTTCTGTGTAGATAACCTTGAGATGAGCTCGAAAAACGCAATAAAACATTTTTTTTTCGTTTGGTTTTTGTATTATTTTTTTTTTTAAAATTTTAAAAAAAATTTTTTGGTTAATTTGTTTCGTCCGGCATAACTCGGGAACCACTAGCCCGATTTAATTGAATTAAATTTAAAAAAATTTAAAAATACAATTCCACGCGTTTCGCTTTTATTCGCAATTGAGTAAAGGTATGAATTTCAAAAATTCATATATTTTTGTCACCCAACAAATTTTAATTTTTTTTGTAATAAAAAAGAAAAAACCTTACCATAGACAAAGTTGTGCATATGTCGAGCAAATTTTTGAAATTCATACCTTTACTCAATTGCGAATAAAAGCGAAACGCGTGCATCGATTTTCATGATCTTTGTCTCATTTTGCTCATAGGTTATGTGACTTTACGTAAAAGTAAATTTTTTAAATTTAAAAAAAAAAAATAAAACAAAAACCAAACGAAAAAAAAAATTTTTATTGCGTTTTTCGAGCTCATGTCAAGGTTATCTACACAGAAAAAATTATCGCATCCCGAGTACATTTTGACTGTTGACTAGTGTTATAATTCTCTGCCCATACAACTTTTTATAAAATCGGATCCATTTTCAAAAGGATCAGATAGTATGGACCTGACATGGCTCGTGTTCCATTTCTAAATCGTCCAGATTATCGGAAAATAAATTCCTAAAGAACCTGAGCCGTATTGACAATATTTCTAGTATGCGAAAAGATATTTTGTACAATCATAACTTAACTTGTCTCTACAATCGGCTTTCTAAATGATTTCTACGTAAGTCGAACTTTTCTACGGGATAATGGAAGTTTGACTGTATTAGGCTGAACGATCCTTTGATTTATTTGGTGGCTGACATTATAATTTCAAGTACAATTTATGACTTGTCCTCGTTTAACATTTGACCCAAGCGATAGGCAAACAGATAAAGCCGGATCAGTTCATCGAGTTTGGTCGTCAATATGTTGTACAAGCAATTTCGTATTCTATAGTGAGTACTGCAAACATGTTACCCCGTCCATAATTTTGGATTCGTTTTCTTTTTGCATTTTTTTGAATTTTATAAAAAAAAATGCATTAGTTTTTCTTGCCCCTCAATAGAAGTATAGCCTGGTCATATCGCAACTCATCCTCCAATTGAATTTTTTTTTATCGCAAAACTGCAGATGATGTACATGGCCGTACTGTTATTCTCTGAGAATACATTGGCTTCTCGACATATGCTAGGATTTGCAGAAGTTTTGTTTGTTAATGTATCCGCGGATATGAAAATTATCTTCAAGAGAAAATCAGTTTTTTCAGCCAAATTAGAGTTTCAATCAAATCTGTTGTATGGTCCAAGTAGAGAATCTATGAGTCTAAGAAAATATTATTGCAAATTACTCATCAGGCTGAATTGGGTTGCATATTCTCAGACACATTCATGTCGCCAGCCAATACCATGACTTGGATTTACAATACCGACAGCCTACCAAGCGTGAAATGTTACCATTTTCAAAATGAAACATGATTGAAAAATGTGCCTGCATATGAACCACCCATTACATTCACGTTTAGAGTCGAAAAAAATCTTCATGTCTAACCACAATTTAAAAATACTCTTATATGTGTGCAGATGGTGTAACTGCACACAAACATACATGCATGATTCCGTGTGTGTGTGTGTGAATATACTCGCATGTATTCATATCTTTCAAGACATCTGTATGTATGTTTGTATGTCAAGTATAATAACGATAAAAGAAATATAACTCGAGGCAAAATTATGATTTCGTAATAAATCCTTTTCTTGTTTTTCGCCGTTTCACCCGAAATTCTTTAAAAGGGTACTAAATAAGGCGAGCAGGAATTGCTTTAGAATTGAAGATATGATAGAAGCAAGAAAACTACAGATTTAAAGCATATATACAAATTACACTACAGATAGAAAAAGCTTCGTCAAACGGACAAAGTCAATAATAAATTTGCTGTACAATATTTCTCCAATTTTCATGAATAATTACAATAATTAATTAATTAAATTAATAGTTTAATTGCAAAACATATTTAGTAGAGCCTTTTCTAAAAGGTTTTGTATAAAGGTTAAGTATAAACTCTTATTATTGTATATTTAATTTTTTGTAAAGTTCTAAAGGCATTTTCTTGAAAACGTCTCTAATATACCCAGGTTCGCACCCTGATCATCCCCATACACGTTTTGCATTTTGTGCAGTCCTTGTCAGATAAGCCTTTACAATACTGTATGCACACGCATCTATGTATGAGTGTGTGTACAAAGCAAATCAAAACTTTTACGTGCACAGCATTCATGGAATCCTTAAGTGCTGTAATTCTGTGAAATTCTAAAAGTTCACACATTTCATGCCATTTCTATTAACAATTGCGGTTAAAATGAAATTATTGTACTTAATTCCAAATTACTTTTTTGTTTGCTTGTTCTTTACTTGATATCATAAATGAGTTTACGCAGTGTTGCAGAGATTTTATATTTTTTTTTGGTTAACATTTTGTGAGTGGAATTCTGAAAATGCTTGATGAGATTAGATTTGCGAGGTAAATGTTTGGAAAAAAAGCGGTGTGACAGTTCGGGGTCAGTCCTTGAAATGTAACAAAGGTTAGACAGCTAGACATTTTGAACAAAATCATCTTCAACGTTTTTATATGTGATAGCTTCGCATTTGGGTTTCAGTAATCCACAGGGTGTTTCTAGCGAAGGCGAATATTTAAATATATTTAATGCGAAAGAGAATACCAATTAAAAAAATATTCCAAAATGATGCATATAAAGGGTGTTTTTTATTGAGGTATAGAACTTCGAATTGAAATAAAACACAAGAAAATCGTCCGAAAATCGTGTCCATCAATTTGGCTTTATTGGAAGGATAATTTTATGCCATTAATGTTTAAATATGATTTCGGGCATGTGGCCGCCGCGGCTGGCTCGAATAAAGCCAATTCTACAGGTCCAATTTTCAACCACTTGTTGGAACCACAACTCATCCACATTCATGCCATCCAATTCGGGAACAAAATAGTCGGTTATCATGGCTCTATACCGGTCTCCATTAACGGTAACGGACTCTCCAGCATTATTTCGGAAGAAGTATGGCCCAATGACTCCACCAGCCCATAGAGCACACCAAACAGTCAGTTTTTGTGGATGTAATGGCATAAAATTGACGGAGCTTGCGGTGAACTTCGCGAACTGAACCATTACTTTCGAAATAAATTTGCACGATTTTCAAGCGTTGTTCTTTTGTCAACCTGTTCATGATGAAATGGCAAACCAAACAAAATATTAATCACTGGACAGCTGACAAAATGGCCGCCAGTTAAAAAAGTGATGCCAACTTAAAGTTCTATACCCCAATAAAAAACACCCTTTACTTCGCATATGCGAAAGCGAAAATTATCCTATGTCCTCACTAATTCTATCTTTGAGATCTTAAATCGACTCTGGGCTATTGGCGTAGATCTTATCTTTAACGTGGCCCCAATGGAAGAAGTTGCAAGGTCTTAAATTACAAGATCTCGGTGGCCAATCCTGATCACCTCATCGAGAGATAATACTTTTCCATTAAAAGAGTAATGGTTTCGTTGCATGTGTGGCACGTATCGCCGTTGAAAGTAAACGTTGTCCAGATCAATATCATCCAACTTCGAACATAAAAAATCATTTATCATCTCTCGATAGCGCAATCCATTCACCGTAACTGTTGATCCAAGCTCATTTTCGAAAAAGCAAGGTCCAATGACGCCACCGGATCGTTAACCGAACCAAACAGTCACACGTTGAGGATGAAGAGGATTCTCAGCAATAATTCTTGGGTTTTACGAGTCCCAGATGCGACAATTTTGCTTGTTGACGTAGACACCGAGGTGGAAATGGGCCTCATCAGTCAAGATGATTTTTCGATGGAATTCCTCATCATTTTCATGCATTTTAAGGACTCAATCAGCAAAGACACGACGTTGTTGATGATCGGCCGACTTGATTTCTTGTGTTAACTGAACTTTATAAACCTTAAGACCCAATTCTTCATGAAAATACGACGAGGAATGGACAATCCTGGATTTTTTTCAACACTTTGGGCTACAGCAGCAATATTCTCAGTTGTTCCTGAGCGACGTGCACTTGTTTTATTCTTCACATCACTAACTTGTCCAAACAGCTCGAATTTTTCCACCAATTTCTGTATTCTGGTCCAACAAGGTGCTTCACGAAGACCCAAAAATGCGAACTGTGACTGCAAGATTTTCACCATTTTTCTAGTGAATTTTAATGATTTAAATGCGTTGTTGAAGCGTCTATCGTTCCATTTTTAGTAATGGCGTAGTTTCTACCGAAATGCCCGGTTGGTGCAAAATAACACCTCTTGTTGGAAAACCCTTTATATCCCCTTTCGCACTATACGCCATTGAACTTTTTTTTATGTTTTTTTTTATTTCTAGGATAAAGTCAGGATAATGCTAGGATAATGCTTAAAAAATATCTTAATATATATTTACCCTCGACACTGATTAACTGATTCACTGATTCACTGATACACTGATTCCCTGATTCCCTGATTCACTGACTCTGTCACGCAGTACGTAGGAATTTAAATAGGCATTCTATAATAATTCTATAAATAATAGTAATAAAAAAAATAATATTTTTTTTGTACAGAAATTGTGTTTTCCCCAAATTTTTTTTTTACCAAAATTTTTTTTTTCCAAAATTTTTTTTTCTTACATATTTTTTTTTTTACAAAAATTTTTTTTTTCCAAATTTTTTTTTTCAAGAAATTTTTTTTCCAAATTTTGTTTTCAAGAAATTTTTTTTCCAAATTTTGTTTTCAAGAAATTTTTTTTCCAAATTTTGTTTTCAAGAAATTTTTTTTCCAAATTTTGTTTTCAAGAAATTTTTTTTTTCAAAAAAATTTTTTTTTCAACAAACATTTGTTTTTTCAGCAAAAATTTTTTTTCCACAAATTTTATTTTTTTTCGAAATTTTTTTTTACAAAATAGTTTTCTCAAAATATTTTTTACAAAATTTTTAAAATTAAGTAACAAATACTTTCTCAAGCAAATTAACGGGCGCCATAGGCGCATTACAACTTACTAGTTTTTAAAATATTTACGGTATGATCGCGGGATGATGAGTATGAGTTTAACGAATTTGTCATACTATTTAATTTATGTTTAATTTAATACAACTTAAATCCGATAATTCACATGCCCGATATATAGCAAACACTTTTATTCGGCTCATTCAAACTCTCTCTCTCTCTCTAACATCCAATCTATGCCAAAAGGATTCGCGTCTTAATGATTTTATTATTCTTTGTTTGTTTTCTTTATTTCTGTGTTGTGTTCTAACGACTCCATGGCAATAACTGCCAAACTTCTTAAACATTAAAGATAACATCCTATTTTTTTTTCGGCCCCATAAAATCCAATTTTTAATTTACATTCACGCCAGTTGCCAATCCTTTGGGGCTAACACTACTATTGCCTTTATGGCAAGAAACAGTTACACCAAAACAGACATTTGCCTTTGCTGTGCTTGTGGTTGTACAAAAAGTCGTAATTATTAAAAGTCGTTGACTTTTCTCCAATACAAATGTCGACGCAAATACAAATAGTATATAGTTTCCAGTATATACGAATACTTACATACTAACAGACATGCTAAGCATACGTTTTTTGTGTGTTAATTTAAAATGAAAGAACTGACGATTTGAAAAGAGGCATCGAAATGTAAAGGTTTCATTAACCGAAAAAGGAAATGAACACTTTTTGTCGCTGTTTGTACAACAAAGTTGATCCTCTATTCATAATTTCCCCCCCTTTAACTTGCTTTAATTCTGTTACCACATTTCATTGTGGCAAGAGATTGTATCACCAACATACGCACACACGCACAGATGCAAACTCCACAGCAGGCATCTCCTGTACGGCATTCAGCACTGTGGCAATTTTCTATGACTTTGTGCCTTAAGGCATACGTTCTTTGTTGCCAGGATGTTAAAGGAATCCTCCTAGTTTTTGTTGTTGTTTTATTTTTGTATCGTATTCCGTCTATGTTGTGTGGCATTTTTTCCATCTCTGCCCGCACCGAACTCAAAATAAGTACAGCGGATGTAGAGATGAAAGTCGATTTCTATCTGTTTTAATGGAACGACCACATTTGCTTTTTGCAGTAGATGTTTTTGTGTAGCTTTGCCCGGCATTTGTAAAGCGTCGGAAGCTCTTAGGCAACGAAATGCGGTGGCAAGTAAATATTTTGTATTAGGGAGGGGATCGTACGAAAAGTCTTATAAAGTGTTTATCTGTCAATACTGGTAGTTGTCTGCTGTTGAGAGAGATAGAGAGAGAGAGATCACGATCGTTCAATCACATTGATGTGAAGGCATTTATCCAGCATACAGCTGTAGGACGTAATAGACTAGAGTCCATATATATATATCTTAGAGCACCAAAGATAAGGATTCTAACAAGCCACCATAAAAATATGAAGTAAACATAACCGAGACTGGACTCACGTTAAAAAATGTATAGCGATCTCTCTGAAAAGCAAAACCAATTACACTGTGCGACAGCCACAATCGGTTTGGGATGAAACCACCGGGGAAAGTTATATCGGTCAAAAAAAGGTCATACGTGTCCCAGCGTTTCGTTGGGTCTCATCTAGGAATCGAGATATATCGATTTGAAGTTAGTAAGTATCGTATAGGGGAATTTGTCACGTTTTTGGCTCTTTTGTTTGACATAACTTGAGAACCACTCGTCCGATTTAGCTGAAATAAATTTTAAAAAACCAAGAATTACAATTCCCTTAATCTTTTCATATATTATTTTCCTTTACAAGTAATAGTTTCGAAGTTAAAAATAAGCGCATGAAGAAATTTTTTTTTTTTTTTTTTATTTTTTTTTAAATACATTTATTTTCGTTTGTTTGCTCCTCCTGTTTGTAATTCTTAATTTTTCTAAATTTGTTTCAGCTAAATCGGACGAGTGGTTCTCAAGTTATGTCAAACAAAAGAGCCTAAAACGTGACAAATTCCCCTATACGATACTTACTAACTTCAAATCGATATATCTCGATTCCTAGATGAGACCCAGCGAAACGCTGGAACACGTATGACTTTGTTTTTACCAATATAACTTTCCCCGGTGGTTTCATTCCAAACCGATCACTGACCCTTACCATTTGTCGCAGAGTGTTATCGGTAAACGTTATCATCCATTCACTACGATAGGAGGTCCCAATCAGGGTGAACGAATTTTATTAGTATTTCTGCCCTAATTTTTAAATTCTGATTATCTAAAGTGTTCTGAAACCACAGAGCTATAGTGGCGATCATTATATAATTAATTTATCTCCAGTATACACATCTTTGCGTGTTATTCGAATTTTTTCAGTTTCTTCATTTTTAAATTGAACCATTGAATCAATGTTATATGAAAATGCTGTGACACTGTTTAATTTTCGAGGCGAAGGCGCCGATTATATTTGGGCACATTGGGCCAAGTATGAAATATCCCAATTTAAATTTTTCAGTCGTACCACCAATTGAAACAAATTTCGAACCTGAATAACAGAAAAACAGAACAAGTTCAATGAAAAAGAACCCATACCACGAAATGTTTCAACAACTTTGAACATTTTTCGAACAAACGGATAATTTTAAGGTTTTCTGTGAAACGAAAACCTTTTTATAGTGAAAATACAAATGAATATACATACACACACGTTGAAAACTGTCATTCCAGACGAATATCCCATTTTCCGTTGGGAGTATTAACTGTGTAGCTGATTATGTCAACTATTTAAAGTTACAATTTGTATACGATGCATTAATTCCAAGAAGTAGGCAATTTACCAATTTGGAGGCTTTCATTTCTCTGTATTGTCTTAACCTCGAAATGTATTGACTTTGGCATGTACTCATGGTGTTCATTGGCCCAATTTCATTAGCGCCCACATACACGTTTGCCCGCGCCTGTATGTCTGTATACACCGCGAATGATTGGGTAAATTTCATTTGCAGAGTTAGCATTGACATGCTGATGATGGTGATGATGATTACTTATTCCATTTGCATTATTTTAAACAATACTGATGTGTGATTAATTATCCTGTAAATGGGATTAAACAAAGCACACAAGAAGTGACAGTAATTTCATACATACCTACTTTCCGTTTGGTTTCTATACGAATGTATATAGGCAGCGCGTGTCTCTAAATATGCATGTGTAACGCAGCTAGTTATCATGTATATCCTTTTGATATGGTACAGTCTTTAGATTTGCAAAGTATTGGAGGGAACGGTCACCAGGAATCCATTATCATAACTTCACAGGAGAAGCCAAACACTGTTGTAAAATCTAAAGACTCTTCTTGTTTCGTAGTTTAGGAATTCGCCTATAAAATTGTACATTTTGGATATTGATGTATAAAAGTTTGCACATACATGGATTTTAGTCCATTTTACAAGAATCAAACAATTGTTTTTTTTTTTGTTTGATGGTTGGTCATTTTGGATTTAAGGTAAAATGTATTGTGTAAGTTTTTATAAAAAGTTCCACACTGTCCTAAAAACGTAATATTTTCAAAAAATCCGCTATAAGTATGCCAAATTTGGGAAGCGAATCTCAAAAAAAAAAAAGCACCGAGTTATACCGACTAAATAATTTACAAATTCATTGAGACTGCAGGCAGACAAACAGTTGCAATCAATGTGCGGAATGAAAATCAAAGCCCATTTCATTATCTTGGGAAATAACAAAGGTATTTAGGAAATCATACCTATAGGTATAAGTATACTTATTTCCCATAACTTTCCATGAAGGAACAGATGGGAAACTTCTCTTTAATCAGTGAGCTGTACTTTAACGAGTTGCATGAATTTCTCTTAAGTGTTCGTATCATATAAGTTTGTGTCTTTGCATTAAAAATGTGTTTGACATCAACGATTTTTTCAATAAAAATGTTGGATAACATAATATCCAAAGTGGGAGTAATGGTACATTTGTATGGGTGGTACAAGAAAGGGCGTGGCTAGAGTTCCCATTGTTGTTAAACATACTATACTATAATATTGTAATACTATAGTAAAGTGTCCGCCATCTGGTGCTTATTCCGTTTTGGTTATTTTCGTTATCGGGCCATGTTGAACGAATTTTTGTTTACAAATATTGAAGAGGAGTATATTGGCAACATTTGGTTTCAACAGGACGGCGCTACGTGCCACACAGCCGAAGCTACACTCGATATTTGCGCCCTGTTTTTGAAGATCGCATTATCAGCCGCAGATCTGATGTCGTTTGGCTACTGCATGGCCAGCCGAGGCAGCCATTTGAATGAAATTATTTTCCATTATTAACCGGATTGTACTTTCAATTAAAAAAGAAATTTGAGAAAATATCCAGTAGTTTTTTTTTATAGAATTTTCGAAAAAAAAGTTATTTGACGGACCCATATTACACACGATTCATATTGTGGGCGGAATTTTTTTTAATATGATCTTTCAAAATGTGTACATTAGGGTGTCAAAAATAAAATATTTTTTGTGGCTCAACCTGATTTTGATAGTCTATGGTGCCAAGTATTGTTGAGAATTTTTCCATTATTTTTTGAAAAGGTTTAGATGCACTCATATCTGTCAAACGACAAGAGTAAAATTAGTATTTGTTTAAAGTACTAAGAATTTTGTCACCTTTCATTACACCGTGTTACACACATTCTGTCCTATGAACCAAATGCACATATTCGGAAAGAGGGGAAAAAATAAAAATACACGTGTATCGGGATTTTCATGTACACGTCAGCATTTTTTTTTTAAGTTTGAAGTATGAAGCTTGTAGTGGCCTGTGAGAATTGATAAAAATCTATTTTTTTAAAAAATTGACGTGATACAGACATTTCCACGAGTCTGCCTGCCAAAAATCAGCTCGATTGGATTACTGAAAAAGTGTTAAAAATCGGTCCAAAGGCTTTCACACACGAGATTTATACTTCAAACTTAAAAAAAAAAAATTCTGACGTGTACATGAAAATCGCCGATACACGTGTATTTTTATTTTTTCCCCTCTTTCCGAATATGTGCATTTGGACAGAAAAAAATCTATTTTTTGTAACACGGTGTTAGTTTTTTACACTTTCATGAAATTTTTAAAAGTTCGAATCTGTTTGAAAACCATAATTTTTGAAACGCTAACAGTAAAATCAATATTTTTTTTCAAATTACTTAAAATTTTTTGTTAGCTTTAAAACTGTTTCATTAGTTTTTTTACATTTTCATTATATTTTTAAACGGTAAAAAATTCTGGTTTATGTAAAATTTCCAAAAACAAATTGATGACTCAACTATTTTGTAAATTTGTGCATGAAATGCAAAAACTCAAAAAACCCGAATTTTTAGCAAAACAACGGATTGTGGCATTTTCCAAAAAAAAATCAAAAATACTTTACGTCTTATGCTTCCAAACACGGTTCCGCCCCTATGAATTTCGACACCCGAGTCAACTGTCAACCATCCTGAATTATAAGCTTTATAAAGATATGTCTGGGTAAAAATTAATCAATGTTGCTGAATTATTTGTTTTTCCAATACTGAGCGTAGCAAATATCCGTGTTAAAATACACTACTCAACAAAATGAAAAAAATTTCATGTACTCCGGATGCGATAATTTTTTCTGTGTAGATTACCTTGACATGAGCTCGAAAAACGCAATAAAAAAAATTTTTTTCGTTTGGTTTTTGTTTTATTTTTTTTTTTTAAATTTTAAAAAAAATTTTTTGGTTAATTTGTTTCGTCCGGCTTAACTCGGGAACCAAAAATTTTCATATATTTTTGTCACCCAACAAATTTTAATTTTTTTTGTAATAAAAAATAAAAAACCTTACCATAGACAAAGTTGTGCATATGTCGAGCAAATTTTTGAAATTCATACCTTTACTCAATTGCGAATAAAAGCGAAACGCGTGCATCGATTTTCATGATCTTTGTCTCATTTTGCTCATAGGTTATGTGACTTTACGTAAAAGTAATAAGATTTGAAATTTTTTTTCATTTTGGATTTTTTATGGATTTTTTAAAAAAAAAAATTTAAATCTTTAGGCAAAAAATAAGTTTTTTCCTTTATATATTCATTTTTAACTTGGAAACTGTTGCTTGTATAGGAAAATAATATATGAACAGATTAAGGGAATTGTAATTTTAAATTTTTTAAAATTTAATTTAATTAAATCGGGCTAGTGGTTCCCAAGTTATGCCGGACGAAACAAATTAACCAAAAAATTTTTTTTAAAATTTATTATTTTTTTATTGCTTTTTTCGAGCTCATGTCAAGGTTATCTACACAGAAAAAATTATCGCATCCCGAGTACATTTTGACTGTTGACTAGTGATATTAGTCCTGTGTCAAGCTGAAATTAGAATCACTACCTTCATTTCTAATCTCAAATTCAGACATCATAAACAAATATATCGAGACCTAACCGCGAAAAAGACGTAAGCGCCAAAATGTAAATTTTACTGGAGTGTGTTTTTTTTGCGTTACAATTGAATTTTCTATATCTTCATAACTATACATTCCATTCCATTAAAAAAGGAGTTTCGAAAAATATGGTGCTTACCTCTTTTTCGCGGTAAAGGCTCGATATGTTAAATGACCCTTTGAAAACTGTCTTTCGACAGTTTGGGTTTAACAGATATACTGGTAATAACAATAATGTGTGGACGATAGTTAAAATCTTTGTAATATTTCTCACAACCGATTTGTTAACACACCTATTGATACCAATGCGAGAACCACGTTCTGTTCTTTGTTTTGAAATGACAAAAAAGTCATACTCGAGGCAATACACCGAACGCTGCTGTACCGTGTAATTGCACTAAGTATTTACTTTCTAATCTTTCTGACTGTCATTCCACGTTCGAATTCCAAAGTCTTGATTTAAATTCACAGTGCGTATGTTCGTTATTGTGCTTACGTACATATGTACATTCAGGGGAACACGGATTTATATAAATGTGTGCCTACCATTATGCAGGAATGTTTAATTACAGCAAATTGGGTTGACGTGCAAATACGCCAAGTGGCGAGGAGGTAGACAGGCTGGGTAGTGTTGGAGGGTTTTAAGTTCATCTCAGTGGAAGTAATGTGGAATGATTCAAGCGTGAAAACCGCAAGACCACAATAATGAAATTCCATCACTTGTCCTAGAAAATCCGGGAGAACACTTTTTAAGGCTAAATGTTATCTTGTATTGCGTTTAATCGTTTTTCTCTCCATTTTTTGTGTGTGTTCGTTTCTTGCTTTTTTGGGCATGCTGATGTGTTGTTGTTTTCTGCCCCAGTTTCAAGATTTAATTCTGCCGGTACAGGGTCCTCCTGCTCACTTTTCATTTTCCACCGTTATCCTCGTGGTGGTATTTTCTGCACGCATTTAAATGTTTAAATTAAAACGTATATACTCGTAGATTGTTGCTGGTGCCAAGGCGGCAAAGGTCGGTGGGCTGCGCCTGTATCGAGTTCTGATGATGTTGTTCGTAAGCCAGTTTCATGCCAACATCTTTGTGGGCTATGTGGGTAACTGGGGTTTGCTTAAGTGTTTAAATTTAAATTAGCAACAAAACGATAATGTCGTAAAGCGTTACTAATTGTAACCCATCCACAACCACGACATACCGGGCGAACTTTGAATTTTGATTAAGAAACCGAATACAATGTGAGGCAAGCACAGGCAAAGAGTTAATACCGGAAGTTCCCCAAATGGATATGAGTGGATTTTCATTTTCGGTCTTCCGCAGCTGATATTTCCATTAGAATGACACGATGGTTAAATGCCTCCGAATTGTGTTTCCATCTAATGACTCTCCGAAAGTAAATTGAGCCTGAATTCACGAAAAACCACTCGGAATTTCAAATGGCTGGCAGTGTTCGGTGAGGGGATATTTTGTCTTTTTGTAATATTTAAAATTTCTGCTGTTGCTTGATTTTAATTAACCACCACAATTTAAACTTGGCCATTGTGGAAACGACGTTCCATTCACACACACAAAAGCGACATAACAGTGTGTGCTATATGATCTGACTTTTATATTCTCCCGCTGTGTTCATATATTTTTGCCATACCCAGCGATTGGACGTGTTGTAAGTCAGGCACAGTTGGAACCGTCTGTCTGGAGGCACAGCGTGCAAACAAGTGTGATTTTCACAGTACTGTACAGTGATGGCCAATACAACTGAACGGATCTCGATGAGTTATCACATATACAGCATACCAATCGAAATAGTCGGCATCTGTTGTAGCGAAAGCTTCTGGGGGCATACAACTTGTGACAGTTATATGACCATTGATTTCAGGTACGAGAGAGAGAGAGGACCGGGAGAAATATGAAGACGACAATGCAAGGATTTTTAGAAACTAGTGCCAAGAAGTGGTGTTATTTTGAATCACCCGGTATTTCGGTAGCTGTCACTTTTGAAGCTTTTATTCTTTGACATTTGACAAATAGAAACTACGTGATTACTAAAAATGGAACGATACATGCTTCAACAATGCATTTATATTATAAAAATGAACTACAAAAAGTTTCCGGTCCGTGTTATCTATCGAAAAGGTGATCACAATTGGTCGCTGAGATCTTCTGATTTAACACCTTGCGACTTCTTCCTCTGGGTCGCCAACAGCCCAGCGTCGATTCAAGACCTCAAAGATAGAATTCGTGAGGCTGTCGAGGACATAGGGCAGCCACGATTTGGTTATGGACAATTTCAAGAAAAGAATGTGGTCCTGTAAGCGTGGTAGTGTTGGCCACTTGGCTAATATTGCTTTTCATTATTAACGGCATACCTTCCTCTTTATTATGAAACTAGTAAGTTGTAATGCGCCTATGGCGCCCGTTAAAATAAAAAAAATTGTGTTGAAAAAAAAAAAATTTTGTGGAAAAAAAAATTTTTTGTTGAAAAAAAAAATTTTGTTGAAAAAAAAAATTTTTCTTGAAAAAAAAAATTTTTTGCTGAAAAAAAAATTTTGTTGAAAAAAAAAATTTTTGTGGAAAAAAAAATTTTGTTGAAAAAAAAAATTTTGTTGAAAAAAAAAATTTGGAAAAAAAAAATTTGTAAAAAAAAAAATTTTGTAAAAAAAAAAAAATTTGTTGAAAAAAAAAATTTGTAAAAAAAAAAATTGTAAAAAAAAATTTGGGTAAAAACAAATTTGGGGAAAACACAATTTCTGTACAAAAAAAAATATTATTTTTTTTATTATTATTATTTATAGAAAATTATAGAATGCCTATTTAAATTCCTACGTACTGCGTGACAGAGTCAGTGAATCAGTGTATCAGTGTATCAGTGTATCAGTGAATCAGTGAATCAGTGTCGAGGGTAAATATATATTAAGATAAACATCCGATCATTTAACTCCAAAAAGTTTATTCTTCTTTGAATACGAAAATAACACTTCTTGTTGGAAACCCCTGTAGTACCACAGCTCGTCAGAAACCCTAAAGATATTTATGCTAGCCTGACCATCTGGGAATTTTCATTATTTCATTGGGGTTATATTGCATATGACCCAAAGTGAAAAATTACCCCAAAGTACAAAAATAAGAAAATGGCCCTTAAATATTTAATTCTTTGATTTGGGGTCATATATCATTTGAAAAAATCCAAATATTTTTAATATGAAGAATGGTAACTTTTTATTTACATATGTCCCTATAAAATCCAAAACTTTATAAAAAAAATAATGGAGACAAAATATGGAACGTTTAATTAATTGTATTTAAACTGGTATGACGGTATTTCCTGATAAAAACTACGACGATATTTCACCTCTTCTATGTACATAAAAAATTGCCCCAAAATTCGAGGCCATTTTTCATTTTAAAAGTATTTGGATTTTTTCGCCATTTTAGCAAATGAAATATGACTCAAAGAATTACAATTTTTGGGGGCTCGCGCTATTTATTGTCAAAGAAATTTGGTAACTAAATTTTTAGGTGTTATTTTCCATATTCTCTATGCCACATTGCCCTAGTTCTCTATGAGAAAAGAACTAAAACCATATGACTTTATTACGCATAGCTTTACAACACTACCATCTATATCTCTTAATTTTGGGTCATTTTTCATTTCTGATTTTTGGTCGTTTTTTTTATATTAAAAGGGCAAAATGAAAATCATCACTAATTTCGGGACCATTTTTCATTTCTCCTTTGGGAAATCCTACATTACTTTAGGATGATATTTCATTTTATATTTTCGGTTTATATTTCACAATGAAACATGGCAGCTTGTTATTTGCCGGAAAACAAAATAATGGGTTCTAGTTTAGAAAGGTTACTTACAGTCCACATGTTTTCTGTTTTGTAAAAATGATCACTCGAATCCCGTAACGCCATTTCCGAGCTTATCTTCTTATTATTACAAAAAGTATAAATCCATTATCGCGATTTTATTCAACCACAGACCGGTTTTAAAGAAAAGTGATGACAGCCATAATGGTCAATGTTTGGTCACATTTGTCGGCTACTGTATGGTGTGTTATCTACATATGTATATGAATATGTGCACTATTTTGGGACTTGTATCTGTGAAGTCTCAAATGCAACTATTGACTAACGCTGCACAAATACCAACCAGCATAACGAGTACAAGTTTTTTTTTTTTTGTTTGTCTTTTAACTCGTTTTTTTTTTTCGTTGTTTTTTTTCTGTCAGTATAGGAAGTACTTATTGCACAACACTGGGTTTTAGTTTTTATTTTCACTCTTCTACGGACATACAGAATATACCCAGGCATATGTACCTACAGCATGTAAGTTATACAATATTTTTGAAGAGCTTAAAAAAGGATTAAAGTGCTCGCAACGAACTGTGTTCTAAACTTATGTATTGCCGCCGTTTCACATGTATTTTTAAGTCCACCATATAATCTTATCATCCAGACGGACAGACGGGGTATCTATTCCTTTTTATAGTCCCATACATAGGTTATATATTAGGGAGTACCACAATGTTTTTCATAACAGCCAGACCTGTACATTGTTAAGGGTAAAAAAAGGGATGATGATGTACAAGTGTTATTTGTTTTTGTCATTTGTTTTAAGTGGATGAAGGCAATTATTTTGTTTTTATGTAGTTAGTTTTTTTAATAATACTGCACAACAAACAATACACGGCATTAAAAGGAGAAAAAAAGGAGAATTCATATTTGGTTTTAGCTTTAAATTACTTTATAACTCGCAAATGTCAAACATATTGAAAGCCACCAAAAGCTAAGTTTGAAGATAATCTAGAACTTACTTTTTTAAAATTTCTTTAATCCATGTCGAAAAATTTGATATATTTAAAAAAAAATTTAAGAAAATTCTGACCGCAGAAAACCTCTTTTCGAACTTGGCTTGTCATAGTCATTTTCAAAACATTCCAAATTTAACGCCATATTCAGCACCCTCAAAAAGGTTGCATAGTTCCAATTTCACCTTTGGTTGTATTTTTTTACAGTGTTGCAAACCAAACCGAACCGGTTTTGAACTGAACAACATCACAATATGTGTTTGTGAACTAAATCATAAACCGAAACCCCTGTTAAAAAATGTCAAAGCGAACCAAAAACCCCAAAAAAAATAAAAAAGAAATGGTTCGGTTCGCCAGAGTTTGAGTTCTGGGAAAACATCACAATGATAACTTAAAAAATTGTAAGTTTTTTTTCTTCTTTCGACACAATTTTCTGTTCAAAGAGCATTAAATATTTTTTAGAATAAAAACTAAATTACGTCAGCAAGTATTTTTATTCTTATTGTTTATTTCTATGATAAATAAAAATTAAAGTATTGCAAAAAATGTGTCTTGGGGTAAGAAGTTTCTATTGGGTTTACAAAATGTACGACTCGAAAGCAATCACGTCCTTTGGTTGAAGATACTGGTACAGATTTGGTGTCAAAAATGGTCGCCATGAACCTCACAAACGACCAAAACCATACAAAAACATATAGGGGATTTTAATCAGACCACTTCTTAGTATGTTTTGGAAAGGGACATGCTATATATTTACGGTGACCAACCGTACACTATTATAGTGAACAGTACACTATTTTGATCAACGATATTTTGATACACTATTAATTATCTGTACACTTTTTTCTTGCTGAATAAATGGTCATCGTACTATGCTACCAATGGATCTCCGGGACCTATTTGAGATATTCTTCGGACCGTATCAAAATTAACCTAACCTTTTAACATGTTAATACTACGGGATATTCCTTCATGAATAAAAATACAAAATATAATAATCCAAAAATGGATTAACTTCAGACATTTCGGCAATCAAATACTTTTGCTCCTCAGATCGTACTTGTAGGGCAAATGCTTAGCATAACTGAAACCAATGATTTAAAATGAAAAAATAAAATAAAAAAAAAGTCGTTTATGGTTAAATTCCATTTATAAATAGTGTTTTTTCTTAGAAGTGTTGTTGTAAAGAAGAAATAAAACGCACATAATTTAATGTTTTGGCCAAGAATTTATTTCGGGATCGGTCGCCATTATTTTGGTAATACATTTTCACGATTTACAAACGTTGTTCCGGAGTAAGTCTAAGTCAAAACAAACTGAGCATAAATCAAGTGACAGCTGTCAAAAAGACCAACTCCGAAAAAAGTGTGGCCAGATTGAAAAACAAACGTCTAAAAAAGACACCCGTTACTTCTAACACATTATACTTTCATTGTACAATTAAAGTTTTTTGTTATAAATTACTGAAACTAAATCAATATATTCAAACATTTAAATATTCTGACTAATGCTTCAGTTAAACGTTTTATTAGAGTGCCTAAAATAATTTTTACTGTACAATAGGAATGAATGATTTTTTTTTACATTCACCCTAATGTGCATACAGTCGCAGAAATATGTAGAATAGAAGTGTTCGATGCATTTGGGGAATAAAACCAAATACTAAATGGAATAGGATAAACTTGGTTTTAATGTTACAGGCGATTCTACCCAGTTTGGCTGTATATGTTGCATTAAATTGATATTCATTGATTTAATGTAAGATTTCCGTAATTCTGTGGAAATGTTCTGACCCAGAATTGGTTATCCATTGGATTTACAAATGTTTGTCCGGGTTTTCGTCTGTCATGCATGTAAAAATCGTTTTGTTCGATCTTAATCAAATATTAATGAAAAATAACATCAACATCTGTTAACTAATTTATAAGATCAATTATCGCCCTAGAAGCCACATTTTAGCAAAATTTTGTTGTCAAATTCAATACAATTATATGTTGTTACCGCCCCCAAATTAATGTATGTTCTTAAGAAAACTATTAGAACTATTTATAATATCCCAACCAAACAACCAGTAGATAACGGATATAGGAAATCAACAAATACGACGCATTTGTTTCTTATATGCGATTTTTTCTTATAAACAAATACAATGCGTATAAATGCCTTAACTTATTTATCGAAAACTTTCTTATATGCGGTTTTTTTTTATTACTTTTCTTCTCGATTGGTATGGTTTATGGAATCATAATGCAACATTTATTTTTCTCAGTCGAATTCAGAAAATTCAATCGTTTACCGAGTTTTCTTTGCAAAGATGTTTTTTTCTGTTATAACATTTCGGATATAGGAAAGTCAACATATTTCACAAATGTCTTTCTTATATGCTATTTTTCTTATACGTAATATTTGTTTATACATTTTTCTCAGTTAGAATCAATCGAATTCAGAAAATTCAGTCGCTTACCTAGTCTTCTTTCCAAAGATGTTTATTTATTATAAAATTAAAGTAGATAATATATATAGAAAAGTCAAGATATTCCACAAATGTCTTTTTATATCCTATTTTTCTTATACAGTGTACTCTGTCATAAGCGGACACCTAAGGGACTGAGAATTTTGTCCGCTTGTGAGAGAAGTACACAAGAGGACTGAAGCGGATTGGTACTGACAAAATTGTACGTTAATGAGAGGTCTGAGCGGATTGGTACTGACAAAATTGTCCGTTAATGAGAGGTGTCCGCTTAAGAGAGGTGTCCCCAAGGAGAGAGTACACAGTACACAATAATTGTTAATAAGAAAGTAATGACATGGCGTTTTTGCGAACGTTCTTATATGAGTCTTTTCTTAACAAAAATGTTCTTATCTCCCAATGTATTGACTATATACTCGTATATCTCCACAGACACAACAGGTTCGTTGTCAGAACCGAATTCTTGCGGTTACATGCACTGTCTACATTGCATCAAAACACCAAATATTGGTGTCTAATTTTGTCAGTAGAGGGAAGTGAAATATTGTAGTAGTGGCACAGTATTGGTAATAAATTGATTAAATGAACGGACTATCAACAACTTGTTAAACCGTCACTAGTGAAAATAGGTGGACTTCGCTATTTAATAGTTGTATGCAAACAAAGAGTTTGTCTTCTTTTTTTTAAAAAAAATTGTATCTGTCATTAAACACGGATGGTATTGAGGAGTCGCCTAACCAACGACGAAACGTCTCTACCTATGGTTGTGTATAGTGTATCTTTGCTGACCCGTCATTTATCTTCATTTGACATCAACAAACCCTGATCTTATTATCTTGCATTCGAGTACCAACACACTCTTAAACTGTTCGGTTTACAGAATTTCCATCACTCGTGTCTACACAATTTGAAACTACATGTGTTAGTTTGTGGGGTCATATCGGGTGTTTTTTACGAACTTGTGAACTTAAAATAATAATACAAGGCAAGCAATATTGTTGGAATGGACATTTTTTATTTCACTTCTGGAAGTAAAGTTGTCACCAAATTAATTTTTACAATTAGTCGATTGTATGACAAGTTGGGCCGTTATGTTGGATCCAAATATCGTTGACGTTTAGCTTAGTACATTTTGAAAACAAAAACTTAGTCAGCATGGCTCGATAGCGCTCGCCACGGCATCTTCTTCTTCATTTCGAAAGAAATAGGGATCGAGGATGCGGCCAGCATGTAAACCGCACCAAGCAAAGCTTAATGATATCGGCAGTTCTCATGCAGCTTAAAAAACACCCTATCAACATATGCATGTATGCACTCCTAACATTGATGCAGATAAATACTCACGTCTTTACGTACGAACACTCACGTCTTTACGTTTCCATGAATTTATGTTTAATTTTGTTGGTGGTGTGTTCTCCGAGAAGTTAAACCACTTGATCTCTTAAAACACCATACCGAGCTGAGGCGGCAGCAGCAGCAGACGGAAATGCTTTCTCAGTAAATTGAATAAATGGATGATTTTAAGCCGGACTATGGAAACTTAGAAAAAAGTGTAGTATATAGTAGGGTGGAGTGAAATTCAAAAAAAAAAAGTTAACCTCGGAAAGAGATGTAGTCTGGGGTCCTAATGAGGGGAAAAATAAAGAAACAAATTTTAAAATTTTTTTAGGGGTCGCGCCACTCCCTCGAAATTTGGAAATTATCGCTATTTTGGCGTTGATTTTAGAAAAATCCTAAAAAGTTTTATGTCAATAAATGTTTGCAATAGCGTAAACAATGAAATAAGGGCAAGAAAAAATTTAAAAAAAATTTTCTCATTGTTCAAAAATTTCAAAAAGTAAAATAAGTCAAATCGTCCCTTCTTCAGAAAATTGACTGAACAATGAAATGGCTACCAAAGCTACAAATATTAGTCGATTATCCTCATATTTGCCTCAAATACTTTTGTTTGGGCACTGAACAAGCTCAAACTTTTAAATTTCGAATAAGTTAAGTCGTTAAGTTTTAGGATTTTTCTAAAATCAACGCCAAAATAGCAATAATTTCCAAATTTCGAGGGAGTGGCGCGACCCCTAAAAAATTTTTAAAATTTTTTTCTTTATTTTTCCCCTCATTAGGACCCCAGACTACATCTCTTTCCGAGGTTAACTTTTTCAAATTAAAAAAAAAGCATGTTTTCACTCCACCCTAGTATATAGGTACTACACTTACTGAACTTTACGTAAACAGATTAAATATGAAAAATTACTTACACAGGTTAAAATTTCAAAACTGAATTTATAAAAAATAAGAAATTAGTGCAGATTTCCATCGTTCAAAATTCAGTAACGTTTTTGAGTTTTGCAAATAACCCGGGAGAATGATAACACGGTATGTGAAATGTTATGTTTTGAAATGCCACACAAAAAGGCTGAATAAAGTAAACTTAATTTTGTTTAGTAGAATCCAGTGGCGTATTCCGTTTTTAAAAGATCAGGTCAGAAATTAGGTAATTTTGAAATTTAGCATTTTGTTTTGGGGGAAAAATTAGCTTTTATGAAACTCGATGGAATAGTCGAATTCTTTGGGTCCAATTGTCATAGGACCGTAACACATATTATTTATAGTATAAATAATATAAAAAAATATTTGAAAATATGACTATGTCAACCATTTAAAAAAAAAAAAAATTTAACAAACAACAGGGGGAAAAAGTGATTGAAAACAATAGCGGAACTCACTATCTTGTGGAAAAGAAAAAGGAAATGTAAAACTTGCACCCGATTGTGAGCGCACTTGATTGTTTTTTTTCCAACACTGTTGATAATCAGCTGATGTTTAAAAAAAGTCAAAGCAATTTAATAAACAATAAATGAAGTATTTGAGACTTTTGCAAAGAAAATACGAAAAATTGCTTCAATATGCCAAAGAAAAACGAAAAACCTTCACTTTGTTTACGTTTTATTTTTTTGATGTGTTGACCAGAGTATAGAGCCGACATGAAGCGCCGCGCCTAAATTGTTTTTAAAATTTTGGTGGCCGCCGCGCAACCGGCTTTCGCGGCAATAAATAAATAAACAAAATCTCTTATTATCGAATAAATGTGGATGGATGAATAACTTTAAAATTAAGACATTTACCGACAACAATGTAAAAAACATTCAAGCACAATATTTAACCATTGTTGATGATGTTTAATTCGAGCTAATAAAGGCGGCCACGGCGCCGACAGTATAATTTCGTCTCAAAACTCTGGTGGTGACAGCTGACTGATTTCCCCAAGCGCCGGTGGAAACTTTCCTCTGATTTTTGGTGATGTAAATTTCCCCATCTTGGGGAAAAGCAACCGTGTGTATTTTGTTTTTGTAATTGCAAAATTTCCTCCAATATTTTCCTTTTCCACTTTCCTCGGGCTATTTCCCTGAGATCGTGAGTTGCCCTAATATTTACCAAAATGGTGTTTTAAAAAACATAGACTGTTAATGGCTTCGTCTGACAATCGCGTACAAATGGAAAAGTTATACTGTGTTCGCTTCTCGCATATTGAAACACTGGTGTGAATTGGTATGTGATTCTGTGTAACATCGCTCGTTTACTTAAATATCATCACAATTCACCGTTTACAGATACCAATTGATTCTTACATAGCATGTATGGGGTTTCCCAAATAAAGTGCAGCTCTGACTTATGTTTGTATGACACACGCTGAACAAAAGTCAACTTAAATCAGAGATTTACAGCTTTTTCTTGAGCAGAAAAATAAAAAGTGAATTTTGAATTGTTACACTATTGAATGTATATGTGTATTCTCTTACTTGAAAACGTATGCTTCTCTTACTTTTGAAAGAATTGTTTTTTCTATTAATATTTGTCAATAAAAAATGTTTTAAAAGAGAATGGATTTCTCGAGAAATTTTGAGAACTCTCGAAATTCGGTATTTCCCGAAATGTTAAAAATTTCATTCCCGTCGGGATATTCCCGAAGACCAACTCTAGTAACACATAATTATAAATTATAACTAAGAATATTCGGAATATTTCGAGTTTTCTCTAGAAACCGATAGTTAAACATGTTTTTTCTATTAAATTGCCCACACATTTGATGAGAAAACCTTCAATATGAGGAGTCGCAGAATAAAACATGATTTTTAGACTTTTTTTAAAAACTGCTTTTTGATGTCTTTCCATGCCTTTGAATTTGATATAATTTGAGTAGTTTTTCCAATCCTTTCATAGCTAAATTGGCTGTTGAAAAATTGTTTTTTTATAGTGAAAGGTTTATTTATTTATTAATTAATTACAATACAAAGTAAATTTATATTCTAATTTTGGGTCCAAGGGTAAACCGGGTGACAAAGACCATTTGGCTTGATTTTTGCAGCGACAGACCAAAGCCTCTGGTGGGAATCGAACCCACAACCCCCACGCTGATAGGCAAGCACGCTACCAACTCGCCTACCGGGGCGCTTTAGTGAAAGGTTTTCCATGGATTAACAGTTACGGTGAATAGATTGCGCTATCGAGAGATGATTAGTGATTTTTTAAGCTAGGATTTTGAGCACCCAACTGTTCCTCCAGGGAAATAAGTATGTAAGTATGCATTTGTTTGTTTAATTTATCCGTTTTCTCGAATAGTTCGTCATTAAGAAAGTCACACGAACAGTCATATCAAATATAAATGCCAGCATTTTACTCAGTCACCTACACAAAATAAATCCTCAATTAAAACGACAACAAATTATTTACTCTAGATCTCATAATACCATGTTGAAGTCTGATTAAAACAAATATTATTCTTGTACATACATACAATGAAAATCAAAATATTGATCCTCTATGTCAACCTCCGGTTTATGTGGAACATCGTTTGAATACAATTTCACTATAATGAATGTACTGAAACTATTAAGGGATTTGGTCAGTACACCCTCAGAGACTAGAATGTATTATGGGCTTCTATAAAAAGATTTTAGAAACAAGAATTTATAAATTTCCGTAATGTTTTAGTTTTTAGGAGGAATTGCCGTCTGTCAACAAATAAAACAACACTTTCTATATAAATTGTTAATAACGGAGAACACTCAAGAAAAGATTAAAAAGTTTTGGACAAGCACTCATATTCGGCCACAGAGTTTCTGTATTTGTATGTCTATTAAAAGGGATAAACGTAAACCAGGACAAATCATTTCAGGCCCCCCTGGTGATTTACACAAAACGAAAAGGAGTAACAAAATCATCAAGGGAACAAGATTTTCATTTTTGTTTTGTTTCCTTGTTTATTGTCACAAAAAAAAAACAAAACGAATCTTGTAAAGGAAAAGCGGCAGATCAAAAAATAATATCTATAACTGTCAAATGAAATATTTTCGTTATAGCCGAGCCAAGTGACAACGGTAGCATAGAAACAGGGACGAGAGCATGGGAAAAAATACGACAACAATAGATATGATAAATGACATTCAACAGAATTATTTTTATTTTATTAGACTTTGACGCGATTTAATGTCGACATATTTAGGCCGACCCCAGTCCAATGACCCATCGCTTAGATTTATGTTCAGCCATAGTAACAAACAAAAGGATGAGGCAAAATGTTCATAACTTGTGGCATTGTCCTACATTGACTGGGCAGAAAAAAAAACGTAAGAGGGTAAATTGTACCGGAAATCTCCGAGAGATAAACCTTTCTTAATTATTCTCCATGCCACATAAGTGTAGAGAGTACGTGTGAAAATGTATACGATCCCTCGCACCACCATGCAAATGTCATGTGTTCGTTCGTTTTACGCTTTCAATTTAGCACCAATTAATTAATTTACTGCTAATTAATGATATATACATAATTTCTATGTACGTATACTTATTCAAAATTCCGAACGAACACATACACCTATACTCGTAATAATAAATAATTAAGTGAATTGTTAAAAGATGTCAATGAGAGAGGTTTGCCCGTTTCCATCACTGTGGCTGGTTGACAGCGCTGTGGATAGTTGATGTGAACTTTATTTTGTCTGACAGTGTTTGCAGAAATGGACGTGTGACAGCCAGGACAGCAGTGAAGGTGTTCCAGACATCCTACAACTAACGAACCCCATGCCCAAACCATCACACTGACTAAACTTTTGTTTAACCTTAATGAATACTGACAGTTACAAAGAAATTCCATATAATTGTCCCCAAGGATAGTTAAAGTGCCCCTATTCCTTGATGTTCGTTGTTGTCGTCGTTATCCTTGTTGTTGCCTTTATTGCTCCTTGCCATAAAGATTGCTGTGTATCTAAGCAAACCATATCGACCCACCCACGTGCCATTACACCAACACCAAATAGAAATCTACATTCATACAAACCGGACAACGCCTACTGTGCCTGATATTATGTTATAAAGCTTAAAGTTGAATGCCATATTCTGGCTAGTATGCTGTGCTGAAGGCCTACTTCAATGGCTTTTCAACTTGGTTTACTGATGACAGAATGATTGAACAAAACCAACTGAAAACGGCGTTATGATCAATCGGGCCGCATCTTGCATACCCTTCATTGTGTATTAGAAGTAACTTTCATAATTGCAAACAAAAAAAAAACCGTAGTGCATTGACATTGGTTGCTCAATCTGGTTTAAAATTCTCTAGATAATTTTAAAATTTGAACACTACAAAACAAGTGTCTGATCTACTTCACGATATATTATAACACCACGCGAAATACTTAGAATACGTCAATTCTGTCATTAAAATCCTATAAATAAATTCAATAGTTAATCCAGACTGGAACAATACGGGTTTCCATATTGTTAATGGTCTTCAGAAGAACAGTTTTTTAAACCACGAAACAGTTTTTTGTTTTGAAATTTACAGATTTCTGAAAAATACATAGCAATGCTGACTTCCAGAAATAATGTGTTTTTCACAAGGTCTGGTTGCTTGACCGTTGCCGCAACGTAAACGTAATAGTAAAAGGAACCTTGATGTATTGATGGTCACCCAGGATGCGTGAAGTACCATATCGAGACATAAATGTGACAAAGACGAAAGTGTTTTTTTAGTTTTCAAGCCAAAAGGCGCTTATTTTGGGATTAACAGCGTTGGACAATTTCTTTTGAATTCCATTAAAATGCGAGTCGCGAAAATTGCACTAATGTTTTTTTCGCGGTAA
Source organism: Hydrotaea cyrtoneurina (assembly GCA_958296145.1). Taxonomy (NCBI): domain Eukaryota; kingdom Metazoa; phylum Arthropoda; class Insecta; order Diptera; family Muscidae; genus Hydrotaea; species Hydrotaea cyrtoneurina. Next base: position 40,068,734 of record OY282515.1, on the reverse strand, counting down.
TGTTGTATGTTGAAAAAACAGTAAACAAACATTTGTAAGGAGACAATTTGTAAGCAGAATGTAAAAAAAACTTAAAAAAAGAGTATTTTTATATTTTGCATTTACTTTGTATTTGCTATTTGGCTTAAATCAAATCAGCTTTTTGTTAAACGCCACTGGCCGTAACTGCGAAGTAATTACTTTGTAAGAGGAGGAGTGAAAAGGTGCATAAATTATCTACTACGTCTAATTTTGTTACACAAATCACTTCTATACTGTTCAGATGGCCATAATAATGTTAAAAATGTTAAGTTTACTACATTTAAACACATTTTTTGGACTGAGATTAGGGTTTTTAACCCGGGACGTATTTCGCAGGAAATTTGCCGATTCTCGGCATTATTGGTCTGGATTCCCGGGAACAAAATACTACCAAAAAATCTAACTATCTACGATTTTAAGCAGTTTTTACTACTGTGATTGTGGTTTTTACCGGGAAATATACGATTGTTTATTTTCTGAAACATTTCTGTACTAGTTGATGTCTAAATTGCGTAGTATTTTTAATTAAAGTTTTAATAATCATTTCTAATCATTGTTAGCATGCCTGAATTATTTAGGTTTATGTTTTGGTTAAAAACTTTTTTTTTATGTATTTTATAAAGAAAATCAATTCCCGGGAAAACATTGAGAAAATTTCCGATACCTTGGAGTTGAAAAAAGTCAGGAAATTAAAAACTCTAACTGAGATGTATCTATTGTTTCTTTCGCTTCTGTTGTTAGTCCAAATTGAACGCATTGTATGGTCTTTCGAAGTCAATGTAGAAAAATGTTAAAAAACAAATTCAGTTTTTCCATGAATATATTAAAAATTTAATAATTAATTAATTCTTTTTTAATTGATTTCCTTCAATGTTAGGCTAATGACCTGAAATTGAAAAAATATAATTCAATAAAGGAATTCCTAAACGAAATCACAAATTAAATTTGTATTTGTGATTGTTATGGGTTTCAGTTGTAGAAACTTTGTTGGGTTATTATGTCATAAGCGCTTTCGAAGGGGAACTTCTCTCGAATCAGTGAGCTGTGTACGATATAATTTGTATACTCACTGACCGGGACCTACTGTTTATTGCCGGCTCCAAACGGATTATGCTTTTTAGAGAAGTTTTAAATGGCTTAGAGATTACTCTCTTACTCGTAAAGTCGCCAACATTTACGAGGTGGAAACAGCCGCTGAAAATTGTTTGATGGTCTTCGAACTCCGGTACTTCTGTGTGATAGTCGCACACACTACATACCACAACACGGCCGTCTTAATGTTTAATACGTCTGGAAATTTTAAAGTAAATCGGAAGATGTAATGTAAAAAAGGTGTTTGGTCTGACATGAAATGACTCATATGTATTACTGTTTCATGCGTATATCTCAGGATTTATGCAATTTAAAAATATTTATTACTCTTATTCAAATATATAAATACAAATTTTTGAAAATCTTACATACTTCAGGGTATCTGTGAAATTCAATCTAAATAATTTTTTTTTATTGATTTTTAATTACAATACAAAGTAAATTTATATTCTAATTTTGGGTCCAAGGGTAAACGGAATGACACAGACCAACTCGCCTACCGGGCAAATAGAGGAAACCAATTGAATTAAATGATTTCGTCTACCCGATTACACTACCCTATAAACACTTCTTGGGCATCAGTATGTCACTCGAACACCATAAAGGATATAAGCGATTAACCATCAAGAATAGCTCCCTGATTTCAGTGACCTGTGATATTTCACGATTTTTCATAAGGTATGATAAACTTAATATACCTTCATGGTAGAACGCGTGCCAATATAATTAAAAACTTCATGAGCCAAGTTTGTTGGTGCTGTTGTATGTCTGCTGCCACTGCTGCTGCCGTAGTGGCTTTGTTTTCGTTGTTGTCGCTGTTGGTAGGTAGGTACCAACAATTACCTCTAACCGAACCGTTGGCAAACAACGTCTGCTATCTGAAACAATTGTTGCTGGTGCTGCTGCCGTTATACTATTTTAATTTTCAGCAAAGCAAAGCACGAGGCACCACCATTTGCACAATGTTTCTTTATTTAATAACTTTTGTAATTATCATACATTTTTGAAAAATTTCATATCTCCGCCTACCACACCAAAAGTGTGCAATCATTTCATTCGAATTTTGTTCTTTTTCACCTTTAGGTTAATACAAGTTTAATAATAATTTTCTTATGGCACTCTGACTTAATTTCTAGTGGCAGAGTTCAGTGCAAAGGAAAAGAAAAACTTTCTAATTGTTTAAAAATTTGTAAATCGTATAGCTTTTGGTAATGGAATTTTCCTTTAACTTTATTTAACATATTAATTATGTATACATAAATAAAGCCAGTGCTCTTTTATTAAGGACATACGCGAAAAAGGACGTTTTGCTTCGAAGACTTTAAATTGAACTCTGGTAAAAGTAATTTGTAAAATGCCAAATTATCAGCGAATTCAGTGTAAAGTATAAGAAATGCCTCAGCAACAATTTAGTTATATATAGAGTTGGACTTCGGGAATTTCCCGAGGGGAATTCTCGAGAAATTTTCCAGATTTTTCCATCCCGAATCTCGAGAATTGAGATTTTCTCGAGATTGTAATTTTTTCGTGAAAAACCCAACTCTAGTCATGGCTGTACCGCGAAACCGCTTAAAACCTTATCTCAAATGATGTCTTGATTGGTAAAGATGTCGCCATCAGTCCGACAGCTCTTTATTAGATTAAAGTATTTCCTCAATCTGAACTAAATCGAGTTTAAGCGTTTCCAACACGTCCATGTTGCTATTACTAACCATAACTGCACATAGAATTATTAATTTAATATTTTATTTCCATAAAAGTTTCGAGTTCTAAATATTGTAAGACATTTATTAAGTTTATAGCAATACTTAAAACACAAACAAAAATTAGCCAACTTTCTTGGAGTGCCCTAAAACTTAGTTAAGAAAATAGAAAGTCTTCCTGCTGAAAGTAGTAGTTTATCATCTACTACAATGAGGTTGCTTCGTTCTATATTGGGAACACAGTGGTTACTTCTTTAAAATGTTTATGTAAATACTCAACATTTAAAAGAAATGAGTTTGGATATACACTGTTGCATGGCGGCCATTTAACACTTTTAGTCAAAAGTGGTTGTTTTGTGCCAAACACAGTGGATACTTGTTTTTTAAATTTTCTCAATTTCACTTTTGACAAAACTTGTTCTTTCGAGTTGTTATATTAAAAAAAGGCGTTCTCAGAAATTGAATTTTTTAAAAAATTCCGTAAACAGAACAATAATCTGGGTCTAATTTTCCATTTCGCACAATTTTCCGTTATTGAAAAAAAAGTAGAAATAGAAATAGAAATTTTTGAAAACAAGAAGCAAAGGTTTAATTTAATAATTCGTATCATTAATCTGTTCTGTGTAACAGATTCGCGTCCAGCAAATTCAGAGCTCAAATGTGTTCTTTTTAATAGATCACCGATCATATGTAAATATATACTTGCTACTAAAGGGATGATCAGATTATAAAATGTAGATCCATGTCATCAATCATCACAATTTGCTATTCAAAATTTGAAATCGTTGGCAACGTTATTTTTCAACATAAATAATATATGCCCACTGTATATATATTTGTTCGGTTTAAAGGATTTAAAAGGCAACATGAAACAAACACACTGGCACATATCCACACTCCCTTCCGCACATACACACACACACTCACAGACACATAAACCAGCAAGCCTTTGCTGTGTGCATAGCTATTAGAATAAATATGGCTAAGATGGCTATGGATGTGTGCCTGGTCTGGTACACAATACGAGTACATGGTAAAAACTTAAAACGAGTCGAGTAGTTGGGTTTACATATTTTTTTTTGTCTGTATCGTTTCTTTTGGAACTCTCTCTCTCTGAAGCAGTTGTAAGTTTACTTTGTAAAGTTGTTTAAATGCAGAATTTGAGCCTATTCAACCGGAAGATGAGTTTAGGTAAAAGAAGAAAAAAAGGAAACTAAACTTTTCTTACGATAAGTGTACTCATCATCATCATCATCGTCTTTAAGTTTCGAACTGTTTCTGTTTGTTGGTTTCTAACATAGTTAAGTGGTAATAGAGGACGTGATAGTGTCCTAGTGATGGAAGTTTCTTTCAAACATAGAAGGGGTATATGTGGGAAAAGTCCCTGTTGAAAAACGAGCAAATTGAATATAAATTCTCTTGGTGTTTAAATACAACTCACTGCGGCAGTGATGAGAATAGAGAGCCCTAAATAACTGGGCTGTTAAATGCCAAATATGTCTGTGTACTTATAAATAGAAAATAAAACATGCTGGTGTGATTAGGAATACGGCAAAAAATCGATGATTTTCAATCGAAAATACTCACATACCAAGTTTACCCATTCAATATATAAAAATTGTTCATGGGGAATTGTACAATTTAATGTACATTTTAGATCTGATGTACAATTGGATGTGTTGCAAGAAAATGCAACCACCGCGATCACATCTCCCAGCAGTTACATTAAAACAAAGAGGCGTCACTGACTTCCGCAGCATTGAATTGACGACTGCAGTTGCAAACTTAAAGGTTTCTGACGAATTCAGTCATAACCAAAATAATGCTGTCAGACTTCAAAAAATTCTGAAAATAATCGCCTTCTACAATTGACAAACATTTTGTTTGTATATGGAATTCTTCAACAATTCTATCAAATATTTTAGCTAAAAACCTTGTCATTAGATCAGTGAAACAAATTCATATATAATCTATGAAATTCTCCAACAAGAGGTGTTATTTTGGTATTCAAAGAAAAATTGCCTTTCTTGAATCGACGCTGGGCTGTTGTAAGAAGTTGCAAGGAGTTAAATCACGAGATCTCAGTGGCCAATTGTGATCACCTCTTTGAGAGATAACACGGTTCGGAAACTTTTTAGTCTTGCGAACTGTGACCATTTTTTTTGCTGAATTTTAATAATTTCAATGCTTTGTTGAAGCGTGTATCTTTCCATTTTTAGAAATGCCGTAGTTTCTACTTGTCATATGTCATAGAATATAATCTTCAAAAGTGACAGCTAACGAAATTCCAGGTGATTCAAAATAACACCTCTTGTTGGAGAACCCTGTATAATCCATGCATTTTTTTGGATCTATGAAAAATTTCCCAAATGAAAAATTACCTAAAATAAAAATGAAGAATGTCCCAAAATAAACGAAAAATCCCTCCAAAAGCCCAATAAAAAAAGTGTCCCCATAAATTCTGAAAAATTACTCAATGTAAAATCCCTCAAATATTACATAAAACGGGTCATTTTGTCAAATGTGATAATGAGGATTATAATACCAAAACGCTATAAAAAATGATTCACTTTTGTTTTGAAAATATCCCCAAAAAATCGAAAAATTAGCCAAATTTACAAACTTTTGGAATTTTTATTTGTTTAAATTTTTTTTCATATGAAAAATAGCCGAAGCCAAAAATAGAAATATTACCAAAAAATTATAAACGGCTCTAAAAAAAAACCATGAAATATAGAATTCCTCAAAAAAAAATCTTGAATGATCTTGTTGAATTTTGGGGTATTTTTGATTTGGTAATTTTTGGGGACATTTTCATACTTGATTTTGGGCGGATTTTTGATTTATTTTGGGGAATTATTATTATTTTTTTTTTAATAACTCTTAATTTGGGGCATTATTCATAGAACCCTTATAAAGAATTCCCCAATTTTTTGGTATGAGATTTTTTTTTGGGAAATTCTCCATTTTTTTTTTGGGACAGATCCAATTTTTTCATAAAATATACAAAATTGTTGGTAGATATTTTGGACCGCCCAACATAGATACATACAATATAAATAGAGTGTACTATCTCATAAGCGGACACCTAAGGGACTGAGAAGTTTGTCCACTTATGAGAGGTGTCCGCTTGTGAGAGAAGTACACAAGAGGACTGAAGCGGATTGCTACTGAAAAAAGTGTCCGTTTATGAGAGGTGTCCGCAAGGAGAGAGTATTTACATAGAAGAAATTAGTAAACGGATCACACGCAGAAACGCTTTTTCGTCCCCTCAAAACGAAATTATATACTGGTTACGAATTCTTTAGTAACTATGGGAATTTCTTTATCACTGGAAATCGAAAATATTTTCGATTAACGGGTTACGAATTTTTTGTAAATATGTGAATTTCTTTATCACTTCAAAAAGAAAATATTTTCTATAAAATATTTTCTATAAAATATTTTCTATAATATGTAAAATATTTTATCACAGAATTCCCAAATAACTTTTTGTTTGATTTTTCTAATTTAATCGAAAAACATTTTTTCCTGTGCACTTTCCAATGGTGTATTCATAAATTAATAAACATATCAAAATTAAAAAGATAAATGCATTTCATATAAATGATGTTCTGAAACACACAACCTTTATCTCCTCCTTCTCTTTGCAGGTGTACATTGTCGGCCATATACCACCCGGTTCCGATGAACGCCACATTGGTCTACAGCAAAATGGGCACACCACATTCACAGAGAGTAACAACAAACGATATCTGGAACTAGTTCGTAAATACTCATCAATTATTCAGGGACAATTTTTCGGTCACTTGCATTCCGATTCATTTCGCATAATCTACGACGACAAAGGTACGTACACATGTGTGAATGAATGAAATGCTAGACGCAATCGGGCGGCTTGGCAAGAGAATCTAATTTCATTGTGAATTATAGTAAATGAATGAATACAGAACAAAATCAATTTATACTCTCCCCCCCCCCCCCCCCTTCGACCAACCACACACTACTAACCACATCAATAACTATAACCAATATATATGCAAATATTTATTGAAAATAACAAATATTAATTTAAATTGTTTAACCCCACCCAAGGCAATGATTTTTGCATACGCAAGCCAAAATAGTCAGGCAAATATAATACGCACACAGAAAAGTCCATTTATCTTTGTGCAATGTTACGAGGGCGGTTAGGAATGCAGGGAGAAGCGCAGCGTTTTCTTTGGACACAGTTTGTTCAACTGAATTGTGCATCAGTTATGACTACGAGAAAGATTAAAAGCTGTTTTAAATGCCGGTTTACCTATGTATTTGTTTAGATCTGGTCCTGGGAAAATATTTTAAAAAGTTCCGAGAACAGATTTATGACAAATTAATTGTTAGCAAGACAGCAGCGTCAAAACAAATTTATGTAAAATTACTCACCCCCTAAAGATGGTTGACAAAGACATCCGAAATATTGGGAACTAATAAAATAAATAATAAAGAGGAAAAAACCAAGCCAAAATAAATCCAACATAATTAATGTTGGAAATCGTAAAAACCCTAAGAGCCTGAGTGTCGCCCTCACGGCACTGCTGAATAGAGAGAATACGTAATAACCAATTTTTGGTATCATAATCCCTTAATGATTTCAGTTTAAATAAATTTTCTTTAAGCGCCCCGGTAGGCGAGTTGGTAGCGTGCTTGCCTATCAGCGTGGTTCGATTCCCACCAGGGGCTTTGGTCTGTCGCTGCAAAAATCTAAACATATGGTCTGAGTCACCCGGTTTACCCTTGGACCCAAAATTAGAATATAAATTTACTTTGTATTTTAATTAATAATAAATAAATAAATAAATAAATAAAATAAATCTTTTTGGAAGTCGCCAATTTTAACCTATTTCCGATTATACACTTTACGAACCGAACTCGTACATTTGAATTGAGGATTATGTGCAGCCAGTACATTTATTTTTGTTTCTCATACCTGTGTCGTGTTATCATAAACAAAGCACAGCTCCATAGAATGGCCAGAGGTCATACTTAATGTGTCCGTCCGCCCACTTGCTCAAACGAGCTGCATAAATTCATACAAATAGTTTCCCGGTACAACACTGTCCGACACTCTGTACATACACTTACACACACACACACACACACGTATATTGTATTAGTACGACCGTATACATTACATTCGACCCAGGGGTTTCTGTTTCTCTCTTTTGCCCTGGTTAACCACGTTACAAATTGCTCTATAAAGGCCGAGTCCAACCGACATGGTGCTCCCAGTCGGACTATCAACATCATTTATTCGATATTATTCAGTCTGTTTGCCTGGCTTAGTCATTGTCTCCTGAAATATGTACGTGTCACTGTACATATCTCCGAATGACATTGACCAGATTCACGCACATTGTGTTAACTATTGACTAGCGGGGGCGAGAGAGAGAGAGAGTTGCGTCTCTGTGTGTGTTCGTGTATGGGGATGTCTGTCAGGATATTCTCACACACACACAAAGTGATTCTTATTGATGTTATACCGGGCACTTTGCATTATTGTGGCTATTGTGATGCTGTTGTATTCGCATTATTGTCGTTGTTGTAGTGCATTGTCGAATGACAACTGATGGAGGAGGAGTCGGCGTTGCCCACAGTCGGTAGGAGTGTATTTGCGTTTTTAAAATAAATTTACAGTTTAAACAAACCCCATTTGTGTTTGCACACGATTTGTATGTAAATGTTAAAAAAAAAGGGGGAGACTTCGTAGATGGTCATGTTTGGGACATGGGCGAACCTGCAAATGATGGGAAATTATACGGCACGAATATTATTGAGATAATTGTGTAGTGGCTGTAGACAATTCAATTCACCAATTCAATTGTTGCAATTCATGCAATTTTCATAATAACCCTCGATGTCATGGAATTCTATAACTTAAATTTTAAACAAAATGAAAACTTTACCATAAATATCAGAATATTTACAATACAAACATAAATTGTATTCTAAGCAACAATAGAAATATTGAAACAATAAAAAAGTGTCCACTCTTCTGGGCCGACTATTGCAAAAATAAGTTTATTGAACGCACTCACCTTTGTACACGCATACACTAGGGTATTAAAACATCAAGTTACTATACTGATAAAAAAATAAGATAATCAGCACTTAAATAAAGCCGTAGTAGCGGTGTCAAAAGTAGGGTAGGTACGGTTTTCCTTAAAACAAGTTAAAAATCCTTTATTTAAGTACGGATTTTTGTAGCTCGAAATTCGTAATTTTTAGGATAGATTTAAGTTCATAATACGATAGAACTAAGTTCAAAATGGACTTATGTGTAGACCGCTTGCATTAATTTAAGTCCGAATATCGACTTGAAATTATCTGAAAATGGGATTGATTTTGGGAAAATTTAGATTAAACCGATATCACAATATTCTTGTTCTAAAAATATTAATTTCATAATAGGATGAGTTCGAAATGTATTTAAATAGAGCACATTATTATTGGGTCTCAGTTTTCACTCTCTAAAATAGTACTACGAATTTTTTCTCCTATCTCACTTCAAATTGGACTTACTTTTGATAATAGATATTTAACTACACTTAAATAAATCGGCACCCATTGTCAATGATTTCTTCTCCAATCATGGGTTTATTATGTGCCATAGTCTTTCGTAATTAGACGTGAACTACTGCTTACTAGCACATAGTCCGAAAAACGACATGCAATAAAGCAAACAAATATTGTCGAAATAAATCAAGTATTTTGTTCTTATAATAAGAATAGATTTTAAAACTATCCCATTTATACTTGTTTTGAGAATAATTAACTTATTTTTTAAGTACGATTTTAGTTCAAATTAAGAATAGTCAGCTTCAATTTAGAATTCCATTTTTCTTTCTGTGTAACAACTACTAGGAAGCGCCATCTTTATTATAAAGCTTTACAAACACTTGTTAAGTGAAATATATGAAAATACAAAAACAATGTTGACATTTTTTTCTTAACAACGGTTTGTAAAGCTATTTTATAAATGCGGGGGTAACTATTTCAGGAGATCTGTTTATCGTACTATGAACTGAAAACTCACACGTCGGTTCAGATAAATCTTGCCAGATTGTCTTATTTCTGAAGTGTTTGCGCCTGTGGTTGGTGGTTAGTTTGAGTGACTATCACCAACAAAACCAGTTTCATATCCTGTTGAGAATACGAAAATTTGTTTACAGTTGAGTCCGGTTATAACGTGCACCGATGAACTTTCGTCTATAATGTACACTTTCTTAAGTCCCAAGAGAGTAAACTTCACCCTATTTTACCCTGGATATAAGCAACTTCGCTTATAACGAACTTTTTTGTCGAGTCCCTAGAAGTTCGTTATAACCGGACTCGACTGTATATTGTACACCCCTCCCAGAAAGATCGAAGTCTTCCTTCATGCAGGAAGTACGTCATTTAAGGAAATTTAAATCTGTTTATTCTCTCCTTGCGGAAAACACTCATAAGCGGAAACCTCTCATAAAGGGACACTTTTTTCAGTACCAATCCGCTTCAGTCCTCTTGTGTACTTCTCTCATAAGCGGACAGCTGTCATAAGTGGACAAAATTCTCGGTCCATTGGGTGTTCGTTTATGAGAGAGTACACTGTATTTTGTAAATTGGCAAAACTGTTTAGAACAAACAGAAATGTTGACCAATTCAACTAGTGAGGATCCAATAACATTACATGTGGAAAAAAAATATAGCAGAAGAATACAGAGTTTATATTGTCAAATAATTTTATTACTTTTTAAACCTTACAAATTTGAGGTTCGGTTACTCCACTGCAGGGTTGATTTCATAAAGATTGTGCACATTGTCTGTAGTTTCTCAACTAAATGACTCGGAGAAAACTAAATAGAAATTTTTGAATTTCCAGAATCGATCCTATTATTTTCCAGCTAATTCCAAAATAAGATGATAAAACCGAATTACGAATTTAAAAAACTCACTTCTTTTTTTCCTATTTTATTTTTTCGAGGATAATTTTTGTCTTAAAAACTATAATTGATAAAGGAGTGGTTTTTCATTTAAAGGAATGAACGTTTTTTTTATTCCACTTGTCAATTTTCGGATTCGACTGACAAACTCTTTATAGAATATATTCGCATTCTTGCGTACCTCAAGTGTCTCAAATATTTCTGGACTGAATTGTTAACATATTTGTGGAGATGAGTAATGGTATGCATTTACTACACATCTGGCTGATCTTAATGGTTCTCGAAAAACTGAACTATATACAATCATGGTCAATTCCTACCTAAACTGACAACAACAATTAATGGTCAATTAGTGTCTGAAATGAAATATATGCGAGTCAATCAAGCTACATTTTATTAATACAAATCATTTTACCAATATTGGCGTAATAACAACAGACAAGGGCTGCCTCTCTTCTAAATATATGAAAATGTCAGTGTACATATATATATATATTTATATGTATATATATCGTTAAGAGTATGTTAGTGTGGTCCTTCATTAAATGGAGAGACATACAAAGTATAGAAATAAATTTATTTATTTAAAATTTAGAAACATTTTTCCTTAAAATTTCAATATTTTTTTTCGAACTTTGTCAAACATCAGCTTGATTGGGGACTATATTGAGGCCATCAACTTATACTTTCAACAAAACCATACAATCTATCTTGAGAGCTGCTAAAATGCATGAAAAGCTGTTCCGAAATTATAAAATATTTCTCTATTTAAACAAAGTCATCAACAAGTATTTCCATGGCGCATTTCGCATTTACACTCTGATGTACTGTTACCACTTTATAATACTTTCTGCTTTTAGGCCACCCTACTGTGTATTTACACGTACATAAACATAAATGTATTGATGTATATAAATATGTATATGCATACCTATCTACCTTTTCCCAGCAGACACCTAATTGGTACTACGAAGACAATTACCCAACAAACATCTTGTCTGATTGTATCGCGCACAGCTCACTGATTCGAGAGAAGCTTCCAGAAAATAAGAAAAAATGATGAGGGCAAAAAAAAAATAGTTTTTAAGTAACGCAAATTGTTTTTAAAATTTTATTAAATTATTAAAGGGTTTTAGTTTTATTTATAAAAAAATATATACATTACATGGAAATTGTATGGTGGGTTGCTCATTCTGTTCGATTTTCCTAGTAACGCTATAAATATTATTGTTCTTACACATCCAACATACACACGAGCATATCACATGCAAACCTAATTTCCTTAAGGATGTCGAAATATCCTTATATGAGTACATATACATCTAAAAGAAAAAAAATAAACAATATGTATATGTGTAGTTCTATATGTACATACTAGATATAGCACAAACACACAGACAAATTGATTTTGTTGCTGCCTTTCTTTGAAAATCTAACTTATGGCACCGCAACGCTATTATGGTGTTTATTAAGCCTATATTTGGTCTATATGACATGCCAACTTGCCAAGCATCTTTATTACTTGAGGAAAGGACAGAAGTGTGTCAGGATATTTACAATTCGTATGTGCATTTGATTTTCTATCTCGACTACTTGGCCGACCGAGCGCCCAAACAGAAAGAAACTACCGGCGGTCATTTGACATGAACATTTGCTATAGAGGATATCGTATAATCAACAACAAAATTATACTTGACTTCGAATTATTTTTTTAATTTATCATAAAAATACAGTTAAGTGGGAACAGCTGAAATTTAGACTGCCCATCAGAAATAATTCCAAGTCTGTAGCTATGACAACTGATAAAGACAGCATAAAGACATTTCTATTCCCTTAGATCAGAAACTACTCACATTGCCGTCTTTGCAGTTCTCTTTTCTTTCTTCCTGCTCAGCATTCGGTATCGTTCCCACAAAGCTCTCGCTGCAATAGGCTCGAGTATATCCCACTATGCTACGTTCCTTTCTTACCGCTTTCGGTAAACAATTTCTTTCTCGGCGGCTCCGATCATGGCGATATGTTTGTTCGTTTATTTTATCGAGAGAGTCCAATAGAAGAACTTGGGAGTTTCATTTGTCGAAATTTAGGGCTGCTTACTAAATCGGTCAGTCTCTTTCCGGAATTGCTGGACGATCAGGACGATTCCCATTTTGTCATTTTAAATCCTTAAGTAGATGTTTAATGCCAAGGACGGGTGAGCGGTCGTATATCTGCACCAGGCACTCGGTCTATTGTCCGTGTCTTCCGTCAGTTCATGCGAATTGTGGCCCGGTGACGTCTTCCCTTGATCACCAGTTGGATAGAAGAACACGGTCTGAGGACTGTATGTGTTTTCCAAGTCGACATCCATAAATAGGGAAATGTTAGCGGCCGTTGGAAAATGTGCAGTTTTTAGAACTTCTAACCACACAATATCTAGCAGTTGTCAATTAATGGAAATTTTGAAAATGGAAGTCGTAGTGACACCTCATTTTTCAAATTGGATACATTTTCCATGAAGTTCTGTTTAAAATACCAAACATTATTTTACAGGATGTAAGACTTATTTTCTATTTAAGCTACATATGTAAATGGTGTGGGAATCAGTGATTCCATTTACTACTCCGTAGCAGCAAGAGCTTAACAAATATTGCTATGCTCTCGCTACCGCTCCCACTTTGAACAGAGCCGTAGCAGAGCCATAGCCGAAAAATGAAAAAGTATATGCTCTGCTCTGCTTGTAGTTCTGTCGCGTCATAAACTATAGCAATAGTAACAGCCAAAAATCAAATGATGTGCTCTGCGTAGCCATAGCGGGAGCTGAAAACTGATAGCGAGATGAGAGCAGATGAAGTGAAATTGTTTTTATTTACTATGGCTCTTCTGCATTTTTGTTTTTGCTAAAAAACAGGAGACGGTTTTTGTGAATTTGCTATATCTTTGTAAATAGAAATTTTTAGTTTTTAACATTTTGGTTTTAAGAGTGTTGGACAATTTTCTATCGAACTTTCTTGAAAAGCGAGTTTCGAAAAATACCACTTACGACTTTTTCGCGATAAGAGCTCGATATGTTAAGCAAAACTGACAATGTCTTTGAAGTTTTTGGCCTCATTCCCAACGAAAACTCTCACTGTTTTGAGTATATCTGAGATTCTGGTGGGTTGCGATGGATGCACTGGTATGTTGTCAATTGTGAGCACGACCGGCTTCCATTATTCGGCTTCCATTATTCCATTATGTATTTTGTTATACATATATAGTGATCCATTAATTGACGTTTAAATGTATTCGGGCATTTTTATTCAGTTGTGCCAAAAACTTGTATACAATTTCGCTTTCTTTCAATGCTTTGCACTTTTTCAATCACGAAACTCGTCTTTTTTAATTTTTATAATTAAGTGAGGTTGTTCACCGAATTGCTACATGTTAGGTAACATTTTTTAGATTATGAATCGGCTCATCCACCCTTATCTCGAATTCAGATGCGGGTATGGTTTTAGGAAATTACCCGTCTTTGGTAAAGGATAAATATCGGAGTATATCCAACTGACTGAAACTTCTTGCCAGCTTTGAATATATTCAAATCATTTATTTTTTCATAACGTCATCATAGGCATCGCTCTCCAGAACAGTGGGCTATTTTTTTAATATTACATTCTTTAGTAGGCTTTGATTTCTTTTATTTCACTGTATCTTTGGAAGCCATTTCGCGGAGCATCCAAATGTGTTTTTTTTTCAAAAGACCCTGTAAGGCACACTTTTTTGAACATCTACACAATTTTTATTGGGATTCATTTTTAGATTGGATATTTATCTCTTTTGTTAATCAATGGCTATGTGGAGAGCAAACGACTTAGGTCGGTTGGCAGAAGTAAACTCTAGACACAATGTTTGTGGAAATAAATATCGCTGTCTGCCCCCTAGATTGTCATTACTTACTTATTTCCCTTATTATTCCATGAAGGACCCGACGGGGAAATTCTCTCGAACGATATAATTGTGTATAGTCACTGACCGGGACCTACTGTTAAAAGCCGGCTCCGAACAGCTAAGGCTTTCCTAGAGAAGTTTTACAAGGCGTAGAGATTGCTCTCTTACTCGTAAAGCCGCCAGCTTTAGTAGAGATTGCTCTCTTACTCGTAAAGCCGCCAGCTTTTACGAGTTAGAAAAAAATCCGCTGAAAAATGTTTGATGGTCTCATCCGGTTGTGGGCTTACTTTTATTATAGTCGAACACATCACCTACCAACCACACCATTCACCTTAATTAAAATAATATGACATTAGCGATCGACATTATTTCTACGGTTATGGTTTTTTTTTTAAATTTAAAATTTTTGGAATATCATTTGTCCTAATTCCGAAACTACTTTTATTCAAATAACTTTTTCCAAATTGACCAACAAATTATGTTTAAATTATCTTTTAATATGAATAACGGTTTCAAAGTTATACAAAAATTTTCACTATACCTTTTTTTTTAAATTGTAAAAAATGTAATTAAAAAAGAAATTTCTTTAACAGTGCTAGCTAAACGTGGCTGTTTCCGTCTTTATTCAGCAAACAATGTTCTCTTAATCATATTACCACGAAAGCAATTGTCGCTTGTCGGCGTCGGCAGAATAAACAAATTGAACGCCGCAAAAATATTCGTTTAGCGGCTTCGTACTTCATAAAGGAACTAGTCCTCAATACAATACAAACCAATTTAGATGTATTTACTATACATTTATATACATACATTTGTATGTACGAATGTGTGTATATATTATTGATGCCATTGCTGAAAGAGGCCAATTTTAAGGGTCATCCGTCGTCTGTCATTTCTATTCCGACACACAATATCCCTTATTGGATGTCTTTGAGGTTTTGTGTGTAGTCCGTGTGTTTTGTATGTTTACTGTTAAGATTTTTGCTGTATAGAAGATGATGACGAAGAAGCTAAATGAATTCCTAATGGATGATGCGTAAGGGTTTCATCCTTTAACTAATTGATTTGATTTCTTTGTTAAACTTTCTTTACTATGCCCATTATGATTGATTATTTGTAAAAACACGACATTACATTAGTTCTGATCATAATTTGGCATAAAAGTTTTTCGGTGTGTTTCACAAAACTCCCAGCAAAAATGTCTGGCTTGACATGGCCCAACTGGTGAGAATTGTGACACAATCTGTAAACTTTTCCAAATTGAATCAAAAACATTTCCATCTAACTTAATATGGAAACTTTAATAAATAACATAAAATTAAGATAAATGCCCGTAGATAAGAGAGAAGTTTTATAAATTAAAGACATTTATGCACACATATGGATTTAGTTTCAGTGATAGCTGTAGTTAAAATTTTTAAAAGGTTACACAATCATTTAAATTTAAATGTTTTTTTATGTTTTTTAAATAAATGATGGACATAGTAAGCTGAACTGTGAAGAAATATATATGTAAATATTCTTGTAATTCCTAACGCCTGTCGTAGAATGGCAGACAGTGTCAGATACTAATAAACAAAAACCAGTGAAAAAGTTTGCTGTCAGATAAACCGACTTATTTTTTTTTATTTTATTTAATTACAATACAAAGTAAATTTATATTCTAATTTAGGGTCCAAGGATAAACCGGGTGACAAAGACCATTTGGCTTGATTTTTGCAGCGACAGACCAAAGCCTCTGGTGGGAATCGAACCCACAACCCCCACGCTGATAGGCAAGCACGCTACCAACTCGCCTACCGGGGCGCTTGTATATATATATAAACCGACTTATATATACCCTCACCCTCAAGAAAAACATACAAGTCTCATATTCCATAATATCAACCTCAAAATACCGAATGTTATAGAAAAATATTGAATTACACGTTTTTACCAAAAGGGTTGCATGTAGTTAAAACTTTACTAAATATAGATTTAAGCGCCCCGGTAGGCGAGTTGGTAGCGTGCTTGCCTATCAGCGTGGGGGTTGTGGGTTCGATTCCCACCAGAGGCTTTGGTCTGTCGCTGCAAAAATAAAGCCAAATGGTCTTTGTCACCCGGTTTACCCTTGGACCCAAAATTAGAATATAAATTTACTTTGTATTGTAATTAATTAATAAATAAATAAATAAATAAATATAGAATTTCGGAAAGATTCGTTGAGCGAATTTATATAACTACACGATTTCTAAAGTGTGTGGAATGATATGGGAGGTACCAGAAGGGGAGTTGCCAGACTTCCAAGTTTTTGTCGAAAACTTTGTCTATACCTTTACTAAATACAGAATGTGCCCAAGATCGAACTGGGAGTATTGATATTATTACACGATTTTTAAACTGGGCGAAATAGCAGATTTATATGTGAGGTATCGAAGGGGTGTGGCCCTATAGCCCATATGCAATCCCATAAGCAGTTTTGGGAAAATATTAAGCCATGCCAAATTTCAGAGTGATTGCTTAACTCTTTCGAAAGTTATCGTGCGTACCAGCAGGACAGACGGACGGACAGACGGACATGGCTCAAACGATTCAGAAAGTCATGAGATTCAGAAAGTTTTGAGATAAATGATCAGAAGTTTATTTCATAATATAGACGAAGGTTTGCCATTAATAATGAAAAACAACATCAGCCAAATGACCACCACGACCACGCTTACAGGACCATATCCATTTCATTAAAATTGCAACAACCACATCGCAAAGTGGCTGCCCTCGATAGCCTGACGAATTATACCTTTGAGGTCTTGAATCGACGCTGGGCTTTTGCGGTAAACCTTATCTTTCACGTGGCCCCAAAGGAAGAAGACGCAAGGTGTTACAATTGTGATCACCTCTTCGAGAGAAAACACGTTCCGGAAATTTTTCCCGTAAAAGAGCAATGGTGTCGTTGCTTTTCTGGTACGTAGCGTCGTCTTGTTGAAATTAAACTTTGTCCAGATCAATATCATTCATCTCCAATCATAAAAAATTATTAATCATCTCTCGATAGCGCAATCCAATCCATCCATCGTAACTGTTGATCCAACCTCATTTGCGAAAAAGTAACGTCCAATGACCCCGACGGACCATAAACCGCATCAAAGAGTCACACGATGAGGATGGAGAGGCTTCTCAACAATAACTCTTGGGTTTTCCCAGCCCCAGCTGCGACTATTTTGCTTGTTGACGTAGCCACCGAGGTGGAAGTGGGCCTCATCAGTCACGATGATTTTTCTATGGAATTCCGGATCATTTTCATGCATTTCAAGGACCCAATCAGCAAAGACACGACGCTGTTAATGATCGGCCGACTTGAGTTCTTGTGTTAACTGAACTTTATAAGCCTTAAGACCCAAGTCTTTATGCAAAATACGGTGTTACGGCGTTTGTCAAATGCCCAATTCCAAAGAACGACGAGGAATGGACAAACCTGGGTTATCTTCAACACTTTGGGCTACAGCAGCCCAGTTATTATTTTTTCTCAGTTATTTTTGAGCGACGTGCAGTTTTGTTCTTCACATCACTATCTCGAATTTTTCCACCAATTTCAGTACTGCGGTCCGACAAGGTGCTTCACGAACTGTGATTTGCAAGATTTTCACCATTTTTGTAGTGAATTTTAATAGTTTCAATGCGTTGGTGAAGCGTGTATCGTTCCATTTTTGGTTATGGCGTAGTTTCTACTTGTCAATTGTCAAAGAATAAAAGCTTCAAAAGTGGCAGCTACTGAAAAACCGGTAATACAAAATAAAAACTCTTGTGGGAAAACCCTATCATTTTAAAATGTCAACACCCCTAATATTTTGCGTTATTCTATTTTTTTTTTGGATGATTTCCCCTTTTTATTCCTCAAATCAGAGTGCTGTGTCCGATTTTATTTCGATAGTTAACTACATCAAACATGTGAAGTACGAAATTCACTTTGCCTAATAAGAAAACATTTCGTCTTTAAAAAAACACTCGATTTAATTAAAAAAGTGTTTTTTTCCATTGCACATTAATGGATGTCAATAAATTTAATAATTTATAGTTGCTTAAGTCAACAAAACAAAAAACCAATCTACCATTATTTTCACTGTGATTTTCTTGAGAACACATTGACATTAGTAATCAGAGTTGATGGGTTAGGGTGGCCATAGCCCACAAATATCGATGGCATACATAGAAAAACCGACAACTTTCGTGAAGTAAACAAACATACGGCCTTCCTGCTTACAAAAAAAAAACGCACACACACACACATTTTTCGCCGTGACCAATGGCTCCTTTATACACACACACAACCACATTCCAATTATTTGTCTAGTCAAGTGCTATTTACAATCATTGTCCTGACTGTACCACATTGTTGTTGTAATATTAGTGTGTGTTTGTCCCGACTGCCCCTGTGCACGTGTATGAGTGTCTCTCTATGGTGTGTGTGTGTTTTGTGTGAAAATATGCATGTAGATTTTTCTAAAGGTTAAAAGACACTTAAGAGTTCAACATTGAATATCCTTTTCCATTCGTGTTCGTCTTTCTGGTTTCCGTTCTGTGTGTGTGGTGTGTTGTTGAGATTACTCAGCAATTCGTTAGCCTCTTGCTTTTCTGGTCATTCGTCACGTATTCCATAGGCGCCATAATATGACAAACGAACTTAGAAGCCATAATTCAATTTGTTTGGGTTTGGTTACCACATACTGCGAAAGCCAACACATTGGGTACATAAAAACATGAGCCTCGCCGTAGACCGGAAGGGAATGGTGCCGGACCGTGGCTGAGGTGGGGTTGGTGTGGCGAATGTTCGCAAAGTTTTTGCATGTCGACAAATTTACATTGTTTGTCAGTAGGAAAAATGGCATTTGCAAAAAACTAGAGGATGTGGCCAAAGTTGAAGCGGATATAAACTTTAGAGGGGAAAGAGGCAGGGAGCTGTTAATGGTAGTGTGTCGGGTGAATATTAATTTCTACAGTTTGTTAAATAAAGCGAAAAGTATAAATTTAATGAATTCAATGTGCCAGTATTTCAATGATGGATTGTAGCTGTGAAAGTGATATGGTTTATGGATACATTTATTAAAGTATTTTTTATGGAAAATAAGTTAAAAACTGTTTGTTTTCTGTGCAAGTGGTTTCCGAAAAAAACAGCTTACAACTGCACAGAAAATCTGTTATTTTTACATACAAATATCAGTCCATGTAAATATCGGCGGTGTATTTAGTGAATATGGAGAAAAGCTTGGTAGCAATTCTCTTCCTAACATTTGCCCCAATAGAACGCATGATACTTTGAGTCTTTCCGAGTCGAATCACATCACCTTGGTGGTGTTGGGAAGACCTCATTCCTGTTGTCACTCATAGATGGCTACGGCTTACTCCTCTCCAGAGCTGTTCGCTGGTACAGCAACTCCCAGCACCTGTTCCTTTTCGTCATATGAAATCGTACTAGCAATTCGATCACATTGTTCACTACGAAAGAAAACGTTGAAATATCTTCACTAGCTAATTGTTCCATCTCACCAGCTCAAAGTCACTTTAGAAACTACACTGAATAAATTAAAGATCAGTTGTACGTTAAATAAAATCACCATCCCTAAAGTAGAAATTATATGCACCCACCTTTTTACCAGTCAAACGGTTATTTCTTTGGTAAACTCGTCAGGTAATGCCCGTATAATAAAAGATTTAATTTGAACAAATTGCTTTTTATGTTTGAAAATAGAGTTCGAAAATACTTGTTAATTATTAATTAATTAAAAATGTTATTTCCCGGACACATTATGTAAATATCCGAAAAAAATCTTAGAATACTCCCAAACTGGCTCCTACGGTAGAGGGTCATGTTTTTGTGGCTGAAGGCTGTTGTAACTCGGTTTGATTCAAAATTACAAAAATTATGTATAAAATTTAAATAAAATGAAGAACAACATTAGCTTTCTTTTGATATATAAAGCGTGTTTTTATTATTTACCAGCTTTTTATTATGGCTCAGCTGTTAGGCTGGAGGGTTAACGTTGTTTAATCGAGCTCAATCGGCCATCGTAATATCTGGAAAGGGGAATCATTTTGTGTGATCCAGACGAAAAAGATTCCGACATTCCCTCCCGCCCCCACCTTCTGTGAAATACATGCATTCTAATTAATGAGTTGTTAATTTGGCGCTATTATAAATTCAGACCGAATCGTATCCCGAAAATCCAATGTAAAATTGTAGACTTAGATCGTGCGATTTATTTCTTTGGGTGTAGTATGATATCGAGATATTCAACTTTAAAAAAAATGTCCCTAGTACACCCTAAACACAAAATGTTTACAACTCAAAATTTTCCAGAACTGACTTGTTTCCATAAATCTCCATAATTCAGAGTACACGTCCCTAACAACTGCACAAAATTTCTTTAACATCGCTATCTTCTGTAACTTTTTACAGTTATGTCTATTTGCACGATGAACTAAAGATAATTATTTTTACTTTCCTAGAAAACCCGTAAGTAAAGGAATTCAGTTGGGTAGTTGACGGCTTCAATTGGATCTGTAATAGAATCGATCGACTGAAATAAATACAATTGTCCATAGATTTGACTTTGAATTGATATATTTTTATAGTTTGCTTCATGACGCGGGAATTCCCTGTAATAAATCTTCTTTTGATGTTGTGAATTGACAAAAATTAGGTGGAAGCGAAATGAGACCAGTGGAGCGTCAACTGGAATTTCCTCATGATCAATGTCTAACAAATTCGATGCATAAGCACGTAATTCATCAAACGAAGGGCATACAAATTCATATAGATGACTTTTTTGCTAGTTTTGTGACCATTACGTAAATATTGAACTTAGGAATTGAAATGAAAGACATTTTAATTAGACATTGATACCCATCCTTTCTTCTGCAAAATTGTGGCGGATATTGTAAAGCATCATGCGATTGATGGGTTTTGTATTTTATTTGGAGTTACTCTGAAGGTTATCACCAGTTATGGAATTACATCGCTTCGGACACTTAATTTTATATATATAGATAATTTAAAACTTTGTATATAAGAATAATTGAATAATTACACCGTGTTACAAAAAATAGATTTTTTTTCTGTCCTATGAACCAAATTTACTTTTTCGGAAAGGGGATACAAAATAAAAATGCACGTGTATCGGCGATTTTCATGTACACGTCAGAATTTTTTTTTTTAAGTTTGAAGTATAATGCTCGTAGTTGCCTGTGTGAAAGCCTTTGGACCGATTTTTAACCCTTTTTCAGTGATCCAATCGAGCTGATTTCTGTATCACGTCAAATTTTTTAAAAAATAGATTTTTATCAATTCTCAGATTTTCCCCAATTTTTATTATTTTTGAAAAAAAAAATATTTTTTTCACTTTTCTTAGCATAACTTGAAGAGACTCCAAATTTTTAAACTACTTAAGCGTTACGAAAAAACCTTAAAACTGAACTGAAACCTTAAAAAAACGATAACCATTTAAAAAAAAAAATTTTTTTTGGAAAATCTGAGAATTGATAAAAATCTATTTTTTAAAAAATTTGACGTGATACAGAAATTTCCACGAGTCTGCCTGCCAAAAATCAGCTCGATTGGATCACTGAAAAAGGGTTAAAAATCGGTCCAAAAGCTTTCACACAGGCAACTAAGAGCTCTATATTTCAAACTTAAAAAAAAAAAATTCGGACGTGTACATGAAAATCGCCGATACACGTGCATTTTTATTTTGTATCCCCTTTCCGAAAAAGTAAATTTGGTTCATAGGACAGAATGTGTGTAACACGGTGTTATATAATAATAATACAAAACTGCTACTAGGACCTGGTATTAAAACGATCCTCGGAATTCGTCCAGATTGTGTGCCTCACAAGAGTATACGTCTTTTGTCCCCAAAAACATCATAATATTTCGGCCGACCCCTTACTACCATACACAAGCAAAAATATTGTGTGCCATATGTTAAAGAGATGTCATCTTATATTCATGCAACGTTTTTTGGTGGTTTGGTTTGGTGGCTGCTACTCTATGTATATTATACACATAAGTGTCCTTATTAGTTTTATGTATTTTGTTTTTAGTGCAGCGGCTGCTATTCGCTCCTTAACTAAATCAATTCAATTTAAATGCATTTCAGGCAAACCAGTTTCATGGATGATGATTTCGCCATCGGTAACGCCAAGGAAAATGAGCGTTGGCTCCAACAATCCAGCCATGCGCTTGTACAAGTTTGACACAGATTCCGGTCAGGTCAGTATAACAACACTCATTATGCATAATACATTTGCAACACACTACCACACACACATACACATACACAACTTTGCACAAAGACAAATGCACACAGGCATTCAGACAATCGGGGATGGGAAGGACGGATGGAACAAGACACATTCATGAACCATATACAATGTCTGTTGTTTTATTTCGCTTGGAATGGATATTTGAAATTCTCTGGGTTTTGCAATTACAAATTACAATGCATAACCACAAACATATATACATATATTTGTGTGAGTGTGTGTGCATGTATCTCGCATGCGGAATGTCGGAGCTGGTACATGTGTTTGAGTCTCCAGGAGCTGCATACAAGACTCTGACACCAGTCAGCATGGCAGAAAACGACCCAAAGCATATGGACCAGAAAAACCACTTAACATCACAATGAACTTTAAAGCTCCAAATGTAAGTCAAACAAAAGTCTACAAGGACTTATTTAATATAAATTTAGGTTTCCAGCATCAAAATGTCTGTCAGTGTGAGTTTGTGTGTGTGTGTGTGACGTAGTATCAACACTCACATGCACGTAGAATCGAAAGTAGACGTCGTTTTTTTTTTCTTGCTTCATGATTGGTATTTGAGAGCCATGGGTAGATTGTACGTGTACCACTTACGACTGACTGGGTCGTAGCTATTTCATACAAAAACGCATTTGAGACCACATCTACAATACGGCTACTCAGACAAACATTCATGGGTTCCATCTACAATGTCCGATGCGAGGAGTGTCTTAAACGTTTACATTCACACAATGGTCGGATGAGTTGTCTGCTGACCACTTGGGACACAAGTACAATTTCTGGCGAAATTACAAAACCATCGTACACCATTGGACTCAAAGCGATCTTGAGACCCGGTTGATGAGTTAGCCTCAGCGGCCATGCCACTTAATCTCAAGCAATACTTGTTGTTTGAAGCTTATCAGTTCAGAAACAAGTGTGCGTTTTCACTTGGTAAGGAGTTGATGCCTACCGAACATCTCTGCTTCGAAACTTCTAGCAGAACCAAGCTTTTATTGGGAAAACGATGCAAAACTACACCCACAGTGAAACTCCCAGAAGGTCAGTTCCCAGTAGGCTAGTGTAGGAGTCCTAGAGTTTCAAACTGCCCACAAAATCCCGACCAACATCTAAATATGGATTTGCCATCAACAAACCAAACTCAGCTCACCTTTTTAATAGTTGATACATCTATACGATCGTTCGACCAACTGAATCAATTTCCATCTAAGCAGATCGTAAAACTTTTTGGGCCCACCAACGTATGTATACATAGTCGCAGTCACACGCTCCAAATACGTGTGTTTGCTCTCTCTCTCCGAATTGTAGTCAACTGCTGATGTTGGAAACCATTACGTTTGAACAATTCTCATTTGATTTATCGATTCCCTTTGTTATAGTCTTGTGTATTGTGTCATTCCAACACATCCATTTGCACTTATGGCCAGTCTCCATCGCCCTCCATACATTTCTCTATTTCTCAGTGCAATACAGAAACCCCATACCACACTGGACTCTTTATGGGTATCCTTGCAAACATACGCACATCCGAACTACCGTCCATGTGTATGACTGACTGTAGGTAGTTTTTCATTTTACAATATTCGTTTTTCTGCAGTTTAATTGTGAATTTCAACACTTGCCTCCCAACCCCGTCGGATAATAGTGAATGAAACCATCAATGGATTTACATACAGACAATGTTTGCATGTAGGTGTGTATATGGGGGAAAGCAGGCCGCCATAGATTGTTACATCTTTGATTACGACAGTCTCTGCGTATTTAGAAGTTTAATGTAATTTCGGTACTACTATGGTAACTACAACAACAAAATCAACCACACAACACCAAAAACCTTTAACAATGGACACAAAAAATATCAATAACGGTACATTAGACTGCGTCGCGAAGTTATCAGTTATACGATGACTTTATACGATGAATTTTTGCTTGATTTTAAAATCATGTTTTTAAAGTTTGCTGGAGAAAAGTCTAGAGAAAAAAAGTCACAAGTCAAAAATTATAGTGTTTTCTTGTCATTTCTTTTTGACATCACACATTTTCCTTCCGTCACAAGTCAAAAATTATAGTGTTTTCTTGTCATTTCTTTTTACATCACACATTTTCCTTTTCGGCACATTTACGAGTCAACAAGATTCAAATATAAATTTCAAAAAAAACACACGGAGTCTCAATCAAAAAGTCAACGTATAAATTAATACGACTTTTGGAAGCAAATCTAAAAGAGAATTCAAAAAAGTCAAGCCAAAAAAAGCACGTTGTCAAAATTTGATTCCTCTGTAAATTCCATGCACTAGTTTTTGAAAACCATCAGTTTAAAAGTTTTCATGTCGGATAAATTTTCACTATTTTGACGATTTTCAAACGACCATAAGCTTTTCAAAAAAGAGTTTTACTGCCTGTTTTCATAAAACGAATATGTTCATTCGTTACAAATTGTCAAAACTGAGGGCTCAATAAAATGGTTTTGCAACAGTAATGAGAGCTTATTCTACTGGGATCGTGTTCCGTATGTCGATATCTAACATATATCTGAAAACCAGAATTGAATAATGTCTGAAATCCATTGTATAACGCTTCCAATACTTACGATTTGTAACGAACATACAAATTCGTTTTATGGAAACAGGCAGTTAATTTTTTTCTGAAAACACGGGTAAAATATTTTCTAATGAATAATACGTACTAAAATTTTGAACGATATATGAGACATCAACGTCAATTTTTAGCGAAAATCATACGGTCTGACATGGAATGACTCATATATGACTTTTCGGACTTCTCACCTATCCGGATCCACTCTACTGTACGTATATTTTATATTTGTGCATACGTTTGCTGGACCATGAGTGGGAAACACAGAGCATTGTTAATGTGCCTGACTACGTAACCGAATATGTTGATAACACATAAGCGTTACTTCAATTGGACGTAGTATTTCAATTGTAAAATTCGATGATGTTTCGGCTTTTGTTCTTTTGGGGTTTTTGTATGTGTTTTTTTTTTTCCTTTTCGCTATTGAGTTTGAAGTTTTTAATTTTCGTTTTAATAGAACTTCAACATACAGTATATAGAATTTTATTTATTTAATGAAATTGGATATATGTGCATATTTGTACATAGAACATATCATAAGTACTCTTGGCAGGAGCGTAATTTGAATACATTTATATTTAGTAATAGTTTTAAAGAATCATGCTATGGTAATTCCATGTAGGCCGAACTGTGGTTTGCAAAGAAAGAGAAATAATAAATTATCTCGAACTCGACTAACAGTAATAAACGAAAATTTTAACTCTAGTCATTTGCCTTTTAGTACCTACCATACAAAACGACCACTTTTAAAAATGTGTATTAGACATTTTTTTTGCATTAGACATTTTGCCATATTTAAAATCCAGAGATTTTGGCCACGCCCACATGGATTTCGGGTACTTTGGAGTATGATACTTCTACGTTTTTACGTGTTTAATATTTCTTCATGACATTCTTTTACATTTTCGCCTACTTTTGGATTTCGAATACTTTGGAATACGAATACTGATGATGAGGGTAATGTCAGTCGCTCTACCCGACTGAAACTTACTCACTTATTTCGGTTGCAAAAGTGCCAGTAGCGACAGTTAATAAATCTAAATGTTGGTACTCAGGTGGCGCTTGCTATATTTGAATATATAGAGAAATGTTTCCGATATTCTAAATTTGAATTTTACCCCGAGTTTTAAGTCGACAACGAATAACAACATTTTTAAACTTTCTACTGATTGTTACTTGCAAAAGTTGCCACCACTTCGTTCCGACCAAATGTCATCGCTGCAGGAAGTCGTAACGTACCGTCTGATTCTCCTTTGACACATGCAGTCCAACATGCCATCGCATTGTGGAAATGTACGAGTACTTTCGTTGGGGTTCTTGCCAGGCAAACAGCCAGCAACGTTTGCGCAAATTTAAAATTCTTTTTAAACTATTTGCTCAACACTTTTTAAATTTATGCCACACTTTGGTTAAAACAACAGCAGCAAAAGAAACAAAAATCATTATGTAATTTGCTTTGGACGACAATAAGAATGAAACCTGTACGTATACGGTTAGATTTCAATTAAAGTATGCACTTGGCAATGTCGGTGGTTGTATTAAGTTTCGGATCGAACATGGATTGTTTAACACTTTTCGGATGATTTTTTTTTTTAAAGAGTTGTAATACGTTTTGTGAATATGGATAGAAGGAAACACGGAAATAATAAAAAAATTTAGGAAACTTTGGAACAACAAATTTACGAATCGAGGACGTTTCTTAGAAGTATTCGGCCTAACAGAGAAAACAAAAAAAAATTAAATATGAAATTAACCTCAAACAAAAAAATTAAATAATACAAAAAAAAATTGCTAAAAATCATTTGTCTGTTTTTGCATATGTTTTGGGGGTTATTTCAGCAAACATTTGGGAATTATTTCGTAATGAAACAAGCACCAAATGAAATAAATCCCAAAGATATATATTATATATATTATTTGGTTTTGGGGTTCATTTTATTTTGATGTGGCTGAAAAGTCCGCGAATGTGGCACCAGGCGACGTTTCAGGTCATCGGCCATTATACGATTTATTTTCGTGTCATTTTGAGCGTAAATCTTTGAAGATTTGACCCCTATATTAAAAAGTACCACTTTAGAGTTGACGAACTCTGGCACTCATTTTTGGCACGCACCGTATTGTTGGCCAACATCGAATGAAAACCGACAAAAAGGTAAAAATGTAAATGTGTTGGCATGTATTTCTGTTGCAGAGTGTGCCTGTGTGTGTGTGTTTCGGAATGTATTATTACAGAGTAGAAAATAAGTTTCGTTTTTTCCTTTTTAACAATTTGTGCTACAGTTTGCATTTATCTTTTCACTCATTCACTCACTCACTCACAGCAAAAAAAAGTAATGAAACAACCACAAACGGAAACATCCCAAAACTCAACACTTGGCCATAACGAACAGAATAAAGACACAACTACAACCACCTAAACATAAAGACAACTGTGAACACACTTACACACACTGACATATTTACGTACGTCCGTACCTTTTCACCGACCATACGAGCACAAAGCATAATGAAATGGTACGGTTCTTGTGTGAAGCTTTTTATTATCGTATTTTTGCATAATTATAGGTTTTGGACTACACCCAGTACTACATGGATTTACAGCTGGCAAATACCATGGGAGAGCCCAACTGGGTGCCCGAGTACAATCTAACACATTACTATGCTCTAAGTGATATATCAGCGATTTCGTTGCACAATTTTGTGGACCGCTTTACCAGCAACGATGGATCCTGGTTTGCCAAGTAAGTTTTTCTTTCAATTTTAGTCGCATTTTTTAGACGTCTTTTCAGTTTTCGCTCGTCGCCCAGCCCGTACTTTTACACTTGCCGTGGCAGGGTGGGTTGGTGGCTTTCTGGCTCTTGGGAGAAATTAATTTTTGTTACAATATTGTTGTTGTTGGTTGCTATTGCATAAAGTTTGTTGTATACGGCAGCCGTTGCCAAATGTTTGTTTATGCTAATTTCTTTGGAATCGAATTTTAAATAGCTGTAACACTGAGCGGCTGACTGTAACCGAAGGCTATGCCTGTATTCTTTGGTTTTTTTGTAGGTTGCCTGTCGACGAACTAAAATTTTGACTGGGCGTTGAGTTTTACATCTTAAAAAGCACTTTTAATTAAATTGCAATAAAAAAGGGGTTACAATTGACTACATGTTAAAGAGTTAGGCCACTCATCGGTATCCCTAGTGAAATATAAGCACTTTCGAAATCCTCCAAAGCTGAGACTACTCAACAATTGCATGGTACTTTCATTTCGCAAAGTTATGGAAAATCGAAACTTTGCTGCTATGTAATTATGAATGCGAGCAACACTTGTTTCAAATATTATTTTTATAGTGGCAAGTCTTCTTTGTATCGTAAAGACGTCGGTATTTATGGGTGGAAAATGACACTAAGAAAATTCGCATTTTCTCTTACCCAGGATTGAAACCTTGGGTTTCTGTGATAAAAGCTGGCACACTACCTACCGCAGTAGTGGACTGCGAAACAGTTTTTTGGGACGAAATCAGTTAATGGGATAATTTAAAAGACTTTTTGCTAATTCTGGAAAATGGGCCTCAAGAGGGCCTCAAAATCCTAAAGAAACTGTAGAAGACTTCAGAAAAATATCATTAACGAGCAAATGTTATAGTAGCATTTACTTAAAAGTATAAACAAATTTTAATTGTTGTAAGAAGACAATAAAATTCTCTAATTATCAAAATATGGACCGATGTGTTTCAATATTAGATAACATGGATCATTACTACTCCACCCTTCCATCATTTCCAACTAGGATTGCCTTCTTTAATACCTTAAAGTTTTGTTTGTCCAACGTAAAATCTGTTTCAAATCGATATTTTTTAAAATAATTACAACAACCGAACTATATTTAGTAAAAAAAATGTCGTCGTCATAATAAAGTTAAGAAAACAAAGTCGAAAAATCTTATTAAACTAGTAAGTTGTAATGCGCCTATGGCGCCCGTTAATTTGCTTGAGAAAGTATTTGTTACTTAATTTTAAAAATTTTGTAAAAAATATTTTGAGAAAACTATTTTGTAAAAAAAAATTTCGGAAAAAAATAAAATTGGAAAAAAAAAATTTGTGGAAAAAAAATTTTAGCTGAAAAAAAAATTTTTGTTGAAAAAAAAAAAATTCTGTTGAAAAAAAAAATTTTTGTTGAAAAAAAAAATGTTTGTTGAAAAACAAAATTTTTGTTAAAAAAAAAAATGTTTGTTGAAAAAAAAATTTTTGTTGAAAAAAAAAAATTTTTGTTGAAAAAAAAATTTTTGTGGAAAAAAAAATTTTGTTGAAAAAAAAAGTTTTGTGGAAAAAAAAAATTTTTGTAAAAAAAAAAAATTGTAAAAAAAAATTATGGAAAAAAAAAATTTTGGTAAAAAAAAAATTTGGGGAAAACACAATTTCTGTACAAAAAAAAAATATTATTTTTTTTATTATTATTATTTATAGAATTATTATAGAATGCCTATTTAAATTCCTACGTACTGCGTGACAGAGTCAGTGAATCAGGGAATCAGTGTATCAGTGAATCAGTGTCGAGGGTAAATATATATTAAGATTTTTTTGTAATTTCGAAATCTAAAAATGTTGAAAATTTTTAATATCAAAATAACGTAAATTTTTTAATGTGCGATTAAATTACGAAGAAATGTATAAAAAAAAACTTAAAAACAAAAAATATAAATTTGAAAAATAATACGAAAATACGAAATCAGTCAATGTTGGAAATATTTTAAAAAAATATATCAAATTTGCAGTGTTAATACCAAATGAAAAATCACTATGCAATTACGATGTATTGTGATCCCATGAGTACAAAAATGGTGGAAATTGTTTTTTTCTTATTCTTTTTAAATGGAATTTTTTGGAATAAATATTTTGGAAATTCATTTTATAAAAATAGACACCAAATTATATTTAATTCTGGCAGTTACTTACTTATTTCCCTTAACATTCCATGAAGGAACAGGAGGGCAAAAAAAAATCATAAACAAATAAATAATAAAACTCTTAGCCAATTTTTTAAAATTTATTTTAAAATAAAATCGGATCAGTCCTTTTCTAGTTATGAGAAATTATATTTCGAAAAATTGCATTAAAAATGTCGACCATTTTGGTGGTCAAGGGACCATCATAATTGCATGGTTGTTATTCATTTTCGTATTTTACGCTGGTATTTTTCGACAAAAAATTATTACCTTACGATCTTCAAGCCATGTTAAATAAACACACGTTCCACTAAAGAGTCGCTACTCTAGTATTTGCAAATTTTCAGAAAACTTCAGAAAAATATTCTCTCACTGGTGGTTTCGAATATAACATGAATACACACATACACAGTAGTACTGAGCTGGATGATATGTGTACGATCAACAGCTTCAACAAATAAACATGAAAATGACAAATTAATAATAAAATTATCTAGTTTCTTGGCATAATTTTATAATTTGTCACCATGTTCAATTACACAAAAATTACTATATTTTGTCTTTAACGTTCCATAAGGAACAGATGGAGAACTTTTCTCGAATCAGTGAGCTGTGCACGATATAATTTCTGTACCCAATGACGGGGAACTTCAATTCAAAGCCGGCTCCGATCATCTAACTATTTTTATAGATAAGTTTTACATGACGCCAGCATTCAAGAGGTGGAAAACAGCCCCTGAAAATGTTCGATGGTCTTACCGGGTTTGAAACCTGGGTTTACTGTGTATCAACCACTCCACGCCCGTCTACACACGAAAATGTCTAGATAAAGTACTATGATATGAAAACACACATCTTAATATATATTTACCCTCGACACTGATTCACTGATACACTGATTCACTGACTCTGTCACGCAGTACGTAGGAATTTAAATAGGCATTCTATAATTCTATACATAATAATAATAAAAAATATAATATTTTTTTTTTTGTACAGAAATTGTGTTTTCCCCAAATTTTTTTTTCCAAAATATTTTTTTACAAAATTTTTTTTTTAACAAAATTTTTTTTTTACTAAAATTTTTTTTTTTACAAAATTTTGTTTTCCAAATTTTTTTTTTTTAACAAAATTTTTTTTTTCCGCAAAATTTTTGTTTTTCCTCAATCATTTTTTTTTCAACAAAAATTTTTTTTTCAACAGACATTTTTTTTTTCAACATTTTTTTTTGAACAAAAATTTTTTTTTCAATAAAATTTTTTTTTTTCAACAAAAAAATTTTTTTTTTTCAACAAAAAAATTTTTTTTTTCTAAAAAAATTTTTTTTTCAACAAACATTTTTTTTCCACACATATTTCAACGGGCGCCGTAGGCGCATTACAACTTACTAGTTTCATAGAGTTTATTTTATTTATTTATTTATTAATTACAATACAAAGTCAATTTATATTCTAATTTTGGGTCCAAGGGTAAACCGGGTGACAAAGACCATTTGGCTTGATTTTTGCAGCGACAGACCAAAGCCTCTGGTGGGAATCGAACCCACAACCCCCACGCTGATAGGCAAGCACGCTACCAACTCGCCTACCGGGGCGCTTTTCATAGAGTTAAAAAACGAACAGAGTTACAACTACTTGCATAGATTTTTTTCGATGTAGCGTATGATTCATATATAAATTAATAACACTTATCCGTCAAAGGGACAAATGCAAAACCGACCGGCTATATTTTCAATGATCGTGGTAGATTGGATTAAAGTAAACTCAGGGAATATAAAACTATATTTGCCAGCAAAACAAAACGGTCCATGATTATCCTACCCAAAAACATAAAAAAGCAAACGGCTAATTCCTTGAATTTATGTGACTTATAAAACCTAATTGACTGTGCCTCAGTTGCTACTTTTAATTTTCAACTTTATTCAATAAGGTATACATTCTAATTAGTCTTGCCCCGTGTAATAGTCATTTGCTTATGCATTAGATACACACTAACACAGCTAATTTTTAGAGTATTTCCAAATACAATTATATTTTATTATGAGCAAATTTTAATTAAATTCTAAAATATTTTTATTGCCACGGGCATATTCATAGAAATGTCTGAAGGTTATGAGGTGATTTCGCTCAAATACATGTTGGCGGAAAATTGCTTCTCAGACAGAATGCGTTGTATATTTAACGGTTTTAAACTCACTCAAGGGATAAATCAATCTCATATTAAGTTGTATGTTGGCAGACTAATAATTAAGTGTTTATAAGGTCGCCGAGTAATTGCCGTTGTAGTAAAACAAAACAATACACATACTCGTATACCAGGATCAATTTCAAGGATTTGCCGTTGGCTAGAAGCCGTACTCCAAAACACTGTCATGCATGACTTCCATGACTGGCCGCCATTGTTCAGATCTATGGTCTCGATAATGGATAATTGTTGCCCATTTTAATCCATAATTAGTGTCCATAAAAAAGAGAGCTGGTGTGTATGTCACAAACATGTTGAACGTTTAATTGGGAAATAATTCACTTTGCCTCTGACTATCTATGCCATGGTGTACGTGTTCATGTTGCACGTATGCCGTCGTAGCACTTGTCGCATGTGACAGTTTAATAAAGATGTGTATGTGTAAAAACCACTATCCGGGTGACTTTTTCCCACCATGCCACCGCCAGACAACAAGGTGCAAAGTTCATCTGCGTGCCACTTGTTGAACTGGTCGTTAACACATGCAGAGTTGCCCACATCGAGTTCGGTCGGCGGGAATTGTGTTAGTGGCATTGCAGCGCTGTGCCACCCCGCACATATAATTTATCAAGGGGTCAGCGTGTGTAATGAAATTAACGATAATTTAAGTTAATTTTTAACTTGTTGTTGTTGTATGTTAGATACGTTGTAATGGCCGACAAACGCACGAGACTGTTCACTTTCACCCAGATGACACGAGCACAGATAGTGAGTGAATTAAAAAGGATATTCTACATACATAACGCATTTACCACAAATCTACCAGCACATACATACATACATACAATATATCTATACTATTTATACGCTGGCACATACATACGTCGAGGTGTACATAATGTACTTACATACTTATGCCAGATATAGACATGCATTTATGGGCAGAATGGACATTAGTGTGGCTCGAATGGCGTATTGTCTTGCCTTGGGTCCCAATCAATGTTAAACATATTTATTTCTCATTAATGACTATAACGAAGATTTCCATGTGGTCCAACTGTCGCGATAATTATCATCAATAGAACTGAAAAATGTCGGAAAATGGAATCTTTACGTATTAAAAAATTTTGTGCAATCAAATCACTCAGCACATTAGCAAATGTCGGTTAACTGAAAAAAATTCTAGTACTCAAGGATTAGAATCCTATGAAAATGTCTCTGCTTAACTGAACATATTCAGGGAGTTGGGAAAAGATTATATATTCGCTTTATAATGTTTTTTTTGAAAAAGACTGGCAAATACCTGAAACACGAAATTTATCTCTTGTTGTTATCTAAATTGTCTCTGGGAAATGCCAAAAGCACGATGTCATAATTTTCCACTGATCTCGTTTAAATTACATATATTGCCCATATCCGAACCGTTGTCCAATTTAAATAATAAAAACACTTTTATTTACTTCAAAAATAAGCATTCGTGACAAAATTACACTGTGGAACAAATTCAGGTTAGCAAAAGTTAGGTTGATTCTGAGAGTGAGGGGTGAAAATGTAGGAGAAAAGGCAATGTTTCGATTGTGGATCGGTGGGTGGAGATATTTATTCATCTCAATAAAGCCGATTGCGAATTCAAAGAAATGGCCACGATCTTTGAATATAGTTTATGTTTAAGCGCCCCAGTGTGGGGGTTGTGGGTTCGATTCCCACCAGAGGCTTTGGTCTGTCGCTGCAAAAATCAAGCCAAATGGTCTTTGTCACCGGGTTTACCCTTGGACCCAAAATTAGAATATAAATTTACTTTGTATTGTAATTAATAAATAAATAAATATTTTATGTTTGCCAGTAACTGCAGCATCAGTGAAACGAATCTTCTCTGCAGTGAACAAAACTTGGACTTCAGACAAAACCCGATTAGATGTGCAAACATTGAAGGCGATTATGGTCGTCAAATGTAATTTGAAGTACAAATTCGTTGATTTCTACACATACCTCAAAGCGAAGCCGCAGTTGCTTCGCCAAATTGCTTCAAACGACAAATACAAAACAATCACAGAAGCAGAGTCTGATGGAAATGATTCAGATGATGGAGATTTTTTTATATATTGAATAAAAAATATTCTGCGAAAAGAACTGTGTTTCCAAATCGATTTACTGTTTTTTTTTTTAAAAATTCATTGAAATGTACTGTTTTTGGTCCAAAAAAATACACGAACGTTAAGCATAATTAATGTGGTTTTAGACAAAAGTGTGTTTTAAAAAATATGTAATACGTTTTTATAATAAATAATAAATATGTACAGTGTACTCTCTCCTTGCGGACACCTCTCTTAAGCGGACAGCTCCCATAAACGGACACTTTTTTCAGTACCAATCTGCTTCAGTCCTCTTGTGTAATTCTCCCATAAGCGAACAAAATTCACAGCCCCTTAGGTGTCCGCTTATGAGAGAGTACATGTTTTATGTTATGTTTTTATATTATACTGTAAAAATATCAAAAACCCCAAAAAATTCATTCTAGAATTTATTAATTGAATTCTCATACTTTAAGAGCATATAAGCGTCTTTTCCCGGTTTCAACCACAAACTTGTTGAAATTTAATACTAACATCAACATATTTTGATTTACTTCCTTATTGAAGCCTCTGTTAAATGTATTATTCATATTTCATTTCATTATTGCAATTAAAAAAAAAAGACATTTAATGTCGGTACAACCTAATGTACATCAATCTGGCTATGGTGTCATGTGACAGCAAGTGTACACATTTGCATGAGTAAGCCCTTTTGTAATTGTATAAACCGACCTACCTCAATCCATATACTGTACATTCGTACACGTCTACAGCCATAGACATTTAAATACATTAATGTACATGTTTTGGTTTATTTTTTTTTTATTTTTTAATTCTTGTAACAAGTGTTAATTGTTTTGTCATGTTGTGACAACGTGTGTATGGATTAAATTATGTTAAAGTGTCATTTTTTGTTAATTGTAATTTTGTAAACGTAGATTTAGTCGAACCTGCATAACCGGATGGGGGTATATTTACTTTGTCTTACCGTTAGTCACTTTGTGACATATTCAGTAAAGGGTTTTTAGAAAAAAAGTAGATTCTTTGGTCAAGTTATTGCCTTTGGACGGGCATGGGTGGGCCTACTAAATTCGATGTCGAAATCCAAAAAAAAAAAAAAAGGAAAACAAAATTTTTATGCGATTTTAAGAAAGACAACTATTGATTTTTGACTAAAATCAATTTTTCCAATTTGAACTAATATTTTATTTATTTATTTATATAAATAAAATAATAATATTTTAATATTTTATTTTTTTATTTATATAAATAAAATATTAGGTTGATATTCATTGAAAAGGTCGAATACACAGATATACACTCAATTTGTTTTAAATTCCATAGAAGAATAAAAACTCAATCTTTATTGAGAATTAGAGCAGAATTTAAGAAAAAAATATGTAGGACTGTATACATCTGATAGAAAATCGAATATCGATAATTCCAAAGGTCATAAGTCATAACAGTCAAAGTCTCAGAAATGCAGAGTACATTTTAAAATCCTTACAGAAAATCAGTATTCAGTTTTTAAAGATTCCATTCTTTTTAAAGTAACAGATGGTTTAAAGAGTTGCTGAACACAATTGTTACTAAAAACTCAAATTTCTTCTAACGTGTGTTATTTTTCCTTTTTTTTTTTTTAAGAAAAAAAATATTGCTTAAAGAGTTGCTGAATAGAACTGTTAGAAAAAACCAAAATTTCTCCTGACCTGAGTTAGGCTCTTTTGGTTTATGTGTTAGGGTTCGTTACCACTGAAATTTTTTTTTTTTTTTTCTAAAAAAAAAAAAATATATTCGCTAGAAACAATATGTTGAAGTCATAATATAAATAAGAAACCATACTTCATAATAAATTTTTTTGCACAGTCAAAAATTATTTTTTTTTTTTAAATTAAAATAAAAAAAAACCAAAATTGGAAATCAAAAAAATTAATTTTTTAAAATTTAATATGAAATTAGGTCAAAAAATTTAAAAACAACTTAACGATAAAAAATACAAAATGATTTTCCACATAAATTCATAAAATACGAGAATGTTTACACCTCAAAATAATCGCTAACTCCTTGCCTACGGCCAATTTTTCACAGAACTAAAAAATATTTAGCAGATCAAAAGTTAGAGACTTTTGGTCGATGGAAATGGCTTCGGGATCACTCTGTGTTGTACGGTCTTGCCATATCTAAGAGTATGCGACGCAGTCGTGCAAAAACTTGCGATCAGTCTGAATTACTCAAGATTTATCGCACCAGCCAGATGCGGATTTTGCATAAAGAACTCGCAATGGACTCGCACAAAAGTGAAGTGGAAGTGATCTTAAAATCCCGTTTAGGGTGAACCCAAGAAAACCCCTAAACAAAATCTAAAAAAGGTTAATAAATATCTAAAAAGACCCAAAGATACACAGGTACATTTGTCGGAAACAATTGATTTGTTATTAATTTCCCTCAGTTACTACAAAGGAAATGTTTTAAATCTTTGCTTGCATGCAGCTGGGAATATAATATTCGTATTTGCCGAACTTACTCCAAGTGTACGAGTACATATCCGTTTTTTCGCCAACTCTATAATGTTTCATTTAACATTTGAAATTGTACATTAATCCTCCTACGTCTGACAATTTTAGTTATTTTTACTGTGTTTGTGCTGTGGTGGATATTTATTAAAATAACAATGTAACAATGAATATCATTTAATTAAGGAGATGAAACTGTAAACTCGCTGTCAGTCTTATCTATAGATAGTCTATAGACAGCATACAAAGGGGCACTGTTTTTTACTGCCTAAATCATGAAAAATAAGGTAGATAAATTACTGTATAGCAAATCTATGGCCGAATTATAATCGAGACTATCTCTACTATTTACGACCACTGTTTTTGTATAGAATTTGTACTAAACTCTTTCTCGTTAAGGCGCCGTTATTTGCTTACTTAATTATTTCCTTAACATTCCATGAAGGAACAGACGGGGTGCGTCTCTCGAATACCCACTGACCGGTATATACTGTTTAAAGCCGGCTCTGTGCATTTCTAGAGAACTTTTAAATTACTCAAGCGCACCGCTAGGCGAGTTGGTTGCATACTTGCCTCTCAGCGTGGGGTTGCGTGCTCGATTCCCTCCAGAGGCTTTAGTCTGTCGCTGCAAAAATCTAGCCGTCTATTTTCCGTGTCACCCAGTTTACTCTTGGGGCCTAAAATTAAAATATAAAATTTACTTTGTATTGTAATTAATAATAAATAAATAAAAAAATACATTACTCTATTACTCGTAAAGAGTCTTCGACCGGGGTTTTCACATCAATTTCGAAATGGAAACCGCAGCTGAAATATGACTGCGATTCTTGTCAGGACAAAAACAAGGGTTTTAAATTTTAATTGCAATTTTTAAAAACTACATATCCATTCTTTATTAAAATGTTTCTCCTTTTTAACTTCACAATAGAGTTTTGTTTTTAATAAAACATATCTATACAACACGTACAGATTACTTTCACATGTACTCTACACTAATCTGGACAGAACTCGGACAAAAACTCCAAAGTACAACCTTTCACACAGCATTCCTGATAAAGTCCACTCGAATACTCAGGCCATGCTGCTAATGACAAATTAAGAATACATTAATTTGTGTAATCGATAAAGCTAACACTATTTCTTGTGTATGTACCTGGATAATTAACCCGCGCTCCTCTCATGCCATCACCACAGACTGTAGCTAAAGCAGAACTTAACGCGTTACCGCAAAGAATCATTTCGGACTCGCAACATACGCCGTACAATATCGATATGGCCACAAACCACCAGATGACTTTCATTATGACTGCTAATGAAATGCCGCCGTTGACGTTACAACTGATATGGCACAGTGTTATTGGTTCTGCGAAATGCACTGCTATTTATACCACAATCAGTCGTCGATTCGATAGCAAAACGCACACATAATTCAGTGGCACTACCTTGCAAGTCAGTTATTTAAAGTTTGTCCACCCACATTTCAACTCACAAGAGCCCACAATGAACGAACGAAGAGATCAGTAGAAAATAAATAAAATTAGAGTTTTGTTAGACACTCGATTCTTCTACCTGTATATATAAAGGGTGTTTTTTATTGGGGTATAGAACTTTAAGTTGGCATCACTTTTTTAATTGGCGGCCATTTTGTCAGCTGTCAAGTGATTAATATTTAGTTTGGTTTGCCATTTCATCATGAACAGGTTGACAAAAGAACAACGCTTGCAAATCGTGCAAATTTATTTCGAAAGTAATGGTTCAGTTTGCGAAGTTCACCGCAAGCTCCGTCCATTTTATGCCATTACATCCACAAAAACTGACTGTTTGGTGTGCTCTATGGGCTGGTGGAGTCATTGGGCCATACTTCTTCCGAAATAATGCTGGAGAGTCAGTTACCGTTAATGGAGACCGATATAGAGCCATGATAACCGACTATTTTGTTCCCGAATTGGATGGCATGAATGTGGATGAATTGTGGTTCCAACAAGTGGTTGAAAACACTACTCAACAAAATGAAAAAAATTTCATGTACTCCGGATGCGATAATTTTTTCTGTGTAGATAACCTTGACATGAGCTCGAAAAACGCAATAAAAAAATTTTCGTTTGGTTTTTGTTTTATTTTTTTTTTTTAAATTTTAAAAAATTTTTTTTGGTTAATTTGTCACATAACCTATGAGCAAAATGAGACAACGATCATGAAAATCGATGCACGCGTTTCGCTTTTATTCGCAATTGAGTAAAGGTATGAATTTAAAAAATTTGCTTAAAGTCATATATTTTTGTCACCCAACAAATTTTAATTTTTTTTGTAATAAAAAAGAAAAAACCTTACCATAGACAAAGTTGTGCATATGTCGAGCAAATTTTTGAAATTCATACCTTTACTCAATTGCGAATAAAAGCGAAACGCGTGCATCGATTTTCATGATCGTTGTCTCATTTTGCTCATAGGTTATGTGACTTTACGTAAAAGTAATAAGATTTGAAATTTTTTTTCATTTTGGATTTTTTATGGATTTTTTTTAAAAAAAAAAATTTAAATCTTTAGGCAAAAAATAAGTTTTTTCCTTTATATATTCATTTTTAACTTGGAAACTGTTGCTTGTATAGGAAAACAATATATGAACAGATTAAGGGAATTGTAATTTTAAATTTTTTAAAATTTAATTCAATTAAATCGGGCTAGTGGTTCCCGAGTTATGCCGGACGAAACAAATTAACCAAAAATTTTTTTTTAAAATTTAAAAAAAAAAAAATAAAACAAAAACCAAACGAAAAAAAATTTTTTTATTGCGTTTTTCGAGCTCATGTCAAGGTTATCTACACAGAAAAAATTATCGCATCCCGAGTACATTTTGACTGTTGACTAGTGAAATTGGACCTGTAGAATTGGCTTTATTCGAGCCAGCCGCGGCGGCCACATGCCCGAAATCATATTTAAACATTAATGGCATAAAATTATCCTTCCAATAAAGCAAAATTGATGGACATTAAAACGATTTTCTTGTGTTTTATTTCAATTCGAAGTTCTATACCTCAATAAAAAACACCCTTTACAATGAAACCAAAAATGTTTTTACATCCAAAATTTTAAAAGTAAAAATAATTTTACAAAAAATCCAATCATCTGAATAAAGTCAATTTTTAGTAAAAAAAAAACATAAAATGCTGTCCAACAAGAGGTATTATTTTGAATCACCCGGCATTTTGGTAGCTGTCACTTTTGAAGCTCTTATTCATTGACATTTGACAAGTAGAAACTACGCCATTACTAAAACTGGAACGACACACGCCTCAACAATGCATTGATATTATAAAAATGAATTACAAAAAGTTTCCGGTCCGTGTGATCACAATTGGCCGCTGAGATCTTCTGATTTACTTCCTTGCGACTTCTTCCTCTGGGTCGCCAACAGCCCAGGGTCGATTCAAGACCTCAAAGATATAATTCGCAAGGCTATCGAGAATATAGGGCAGCCACTTTAAGATTTGGTTATGGATATTTTCATGAAAAGGCTCTGGTTCTGTAAACGTGGTCGAGGTGACCATTTGGCTGATATTGTTTTTCATTATTAACGACATATCTACCTCCTTATTATCAACTAAACATCCGATTATTTATCTCAAAAAATTTAGTTTTTCTTTGAATACCAAAATAACACCACTTGTTGGAAAACCCTGGAGTGTTCTTCAATGAAATTAATGAAGTAACGTCTCGACGTTGCTAATGGTCGTTTAAATTCCTTCACCAACTGAACCTTGTGAGACTAAAAATACAAATCTTTGTGTTGGTTGCAGATAGGACATTTTATTACACATTGCGGTTTCTTATCATTTGGCTGACAACCAACAACACTTTTTAGATTCAAGAAGTGTTGAAGAGTGCAATACCAATTTAAGGAGAGCGAAGAGTTCGCCAAATTTTTGGAAAGCAAGTTTTGTCTGCCCAAAATTGCACACATAACACCGTGTTACACACATTCTGTCCTATAAACCAAATTTACTTTTTCCGAAAGGGGATAAAAAATAAAAATGCACGTGTATCAGCGATTTTCATGTACACGTCAGAATTTTTTTTTTAAGTTTGAAGTATGAAGCTCGTAGTGGCCTGTGTGAAAGCCTCTGGACCGATTTTTAACCCTTTTTCAGTGATCCAATCGAGCTGATTTTTGGCAGGCAGACTCGTGGAAATGTCTGTATCACGTCAAATTTTTTAAAAAAATAGATTTTTATCAATTCTCAGATTTACCTAAATTTTTTTTTTTTTAATGGTTATCGTTTTTTTTAAGGTTTCAGTTCAAAAAACATTTTTTTTTCGTAACGCTTAAGTAGTTTAAAAATTTAGAGTCTCTTCAAGTTATGCTAAGAAAAGTGAAAAAAATATTTTTTTTTCAAAAATAATAAAAATTGGGGAAAATTTGAGAATGGAAACGCATTATCGATTTTATTCTACTTTATTTGGTTCAAATTTAATCAATAAGAATATTAGTTTTTCAATGGAATTTTTCGGCCTTGCTG
Organism: Hydrotaea cyrtoneurina; assembly: GCA_958296145.1. NCBI lineage: Eukaryota > Metazoa > Arthropoda > Insecta > Diptera > Muscidae > Hydrotaea > Hydrotaea cyrtoneurina. The sequence goes on along the minus strand of OY282515.1, from coordinate 40,026,945 downwards.
ACAAGTGTCGTCTTTTTTTCCAAAGAATTCAAATAAAATTCACATTTTATATGCAATAGCCGCTCAATTCAGTGATGGTACAGCCCTTACGGCAACATTCATCATACACCCCGGGCAAAGTCCGTTGTCTGCGGGTCTTGGCCAGGGTGTTGGAGCGTTCGCCGAAAAACGTATCCAGGAAAAGGGAGTCCCCTTTGAAGATTGTAGCATCATCTTTAATATCGTGCAACATAGTCGTGACGTCCTGATTGCCTTGCACTAAGAAACAAGAGGGAGAGTACATACAGATGGTTAATGAAGTTTAATATTATTATATAGTTCCACGCACATGGCTTATTAATGGACTTTTTAGAAAGTTGCATTCCGTTAAATCCATTTTCACACACAATGTCCAGCAATTCCGCTAGATTTTTGCCACAGAGTCGGGTGGCAGCTGAGTGAATTTCATAGACCACCGCGAAAAATAGAACAAAACTCAGTAGCTTCATATTAACTGTAAAATACTATTCTTGGGATGCTGATAAATTATAATTGTTATATCGTCAAGGACTTCTTAGTAACTGTGCTTGCGATGCTAGTGCGCCATATTATTTATAGTAAAGCGTTAATGTATGTAAACAAAAACACGCCAACGGCTCTTCATATGCGAGGGCGGATATGTGTGGGCATGTACAAGTCAATGGGTAGTGATGGAAATAAAATGCAAATTTATATTTGTCACTCAACTTCATGAAGGAATTTCTTCATTAACACGAATACACCACTGAGTATTTAAATTGTTATTTCTTAATCTGCCACACAATGTGGTCGCCATCTCGGATGCCGGATTTAACCCCTGGCATAATGTCACCATAGTTTAAGTTCAAAGCTTATCCCCAGCATGCTCACATTTAAAATGAAAATTATGCTATAAATATATTTTGCTGCACTTACGTGTGTACGCCGGTTGGTCTCATTTTGCGACATATACTTCATGGAATTTTCCATCCATTAAAACCCACACTGAATATCTCATTGTGGAATGATGAAAATGCAAAATATATAAAAGTCAATGGGACCGACTTTAATATGCATTACACCACTTAGGTATACAAGAAGCATGCCAAAGGAAATTCCGTATTGGTGTTTGTCACACCTAAATCCTTTTTTGAATTTGATTTTCAAATCCTTTTTTGAATTTGATTTTTTTTTGGTTAAGCCATAATTTGTACATCACAGTTTGTAAAGCGAATCGTTTTTTTTTTATTTTTTTGGAGAAATGGGCAAAATTTGTACCTTACATTTCGCATCCTTTGGATGTAGCGATCCACACTAGCCCCTATAAACCTAATATTTACCTGTCGCTTTCATATTGAGTTCTCTCTACTGTCAGCTCGCTTTTTGCTCTTTAGGCGCGTGTGTGATGTTTATGTGTGAGGCAATGCTGATTTCTTACTTGGATTTGGCGGTTTCAGGTGTTTATTGTTCAATTTTGTTGGAAAGCGTGGTGCGGGGCAAAGGGGGAATACCCAATAGCTGGACTACTCTCAGAGAGTCTTCGCTCATTTCATCGAATACCTTTCTCACTCAAACTAAAAATAATGTTACGATGATACTGGTGTTGTTTGGAATTTTTTTTTTGTTAAAAAGTAAAACAAATTACGCTTTTTCTTTCAAATGATTGTTTACTTATTGCCTATATGGAAAAACACAAGAACTTTTACTTTATCCAGGAAAAATCCTGCATTATGTCGCCAGGCTTCAGAAGTCCATAAACGTCATTCAATGTCTAGACGACGTGTGTTATGTTTGTTTGTTTACAGATGAAAATGGGACTTATGACAAAGTTCCGAGGTTCACAAGAGGTTTAGAAGAGTTTGGATGTCGCAGACATGTATTCGGTATCTGTAGAATTAACAAATATGAAAACAACACAGGCATTGCCATAAATATAGTGTCTACCGAATAAGCTACTACCTTTCGGGACACCATGTGGTATTGCATATTCCAGACAATTGCTATATAAATTAAAGCAGACACTTTTACGGGCATATGCAAAAAATAATACTGATTTTTTGCAGGCAGACTCGTGGAAATGTCTGTATCACGTCAATTTTTTTAAAAAATAGATTTTTTATCAATTCTTAGATTTTCCTAATTTTTTAATGGTTATCGTTTTTTTTTAAAGGTTTCAGTTCAAAAAACATTTTTTTTTCGTAACTCTTAAGTAGTTTAAAAATTTGGAGTCTCTTCAAGTTATGCTAAGAAAAGTGAAAAAATATTTTTTTTTTCAAAAATAATAAAAATTGGGGAAAATCTGAGAATTGATAAAATTTTTTTTTAAAAAATTTGACGAGTCTGCCTGCAAAAAATCAGCTCGATTGGATCATTCTGACGTGTACATGAAAATCGCCGATACACGTGTATTTTTATTTTTTTCCCCTCTTTCCGAATATAGGTAATTCCACCAAAAGATCTACCGTGATGAAAAAATTAAAAGTTATTAAAATCACATTAATGTAATATATTACTATACAAAAATATTCAAATTTTAATGAAATTAAAGAATTTCACGTGTATTTACTCAAAAATTTACGAAAAACAATTGCAAAGTGGAAAATTGTAGTTTTGGATTATTTTCAGATTTTTAAATGCACATTTTTTTAAAATTTCCTTCGTAAAGAGAGGCTTATGTAAAAAGAGGCTTATTATAAATAATCTTTCTAAGAGCATAAGAAATCTTAAATTGAAGAGACGAATCAAAAGGAATGAAGAATAACGGTACTTTTTGGTCTAATTTGTCTATATGATAGTCATAGAAAAAATGTCACGTTCGACATGTCACGTTCGAACCAACCTAAAAATTAAATGTAAAAAAACTATCCATGATATTTCTATGAAATAAAGAGGATACGAAAGCTTTGTAATTTTTTAACATTTTACAATTTTTATCGATAACATATTCTGTTTGATTTCGCTGATTCTCATGTTTTTAAAGATGTTCACGGAAACTACTTCTGTTTTTGTCGCGTTCGACCCGCTCCCTGTTTTGTCCTTATTTTGTTATCACTATTTCGCCTGAAAAAAACTAAACCACCGGTGATAGTACTACTATGGACCTGTACGAATATGTATAAGATGAATCTAAAATATATTTTATTCTGACCTTTTTTGCACTTTGAATGTGTACAACGGTCACGTTCGACACCGTGGAATTGCCGATATGTGCATTTGGTTCATAAGACAGAAAAATATCTATTTTTTGTAACACGGTGTTATTCTTAAAGAATTTAATAAAGCTTGAGTTGGTGGCAAAGTGTCTGCCCTATGTCCTCGTTAGCCTCACGAATTCTATCTTTGAGGTATTGAATCGACGCTGGGCTGTTGACGTAGACCATTTATTCTACGTGGCCCCAAAGGAAGAAGTCGCAAGGTGTTAAATCATCGGTGGCCAATTGTAATCAACTCTTCGAGAGATAATACGGTCCGGAAACTTTTCCCGTAAAAGAGCAATGGTTTCGTTGCTAGTGTGGCACGTAGCGACGTCTTGTTGAAAGTAAATGTTGTCCAGATCAATATCATCCAACTCCGACCATAAAAAATCATTAATCATCTCTCGATAGCGCAATCATTTTTATTTTCAAAAAAGTAAGGTCCAATGATCCCGCCGGACCATAAACAGAATCAAACCGTCACACGTTGAGGATGGAGAGGCTTCTCAACAGAAATTTGGGTTTTCCGAGCCCCAGATGCGATAATTTTGCTTGTTGACGTAGCCACCGAGGTGGAAATGGGCCTCATCAGTTAAGATTATTTTTCGATAGAATTTCGGATTATTTTCATGCATTTCAAGGACCCAACCGGCAATGACACGATGTTGTTGTTGATCGGCCGGCTTGAGTTATTGTGTTAACTGAACTTTATACGCCTTAAGATCCAAGTCTTTATGCAAAATACCGTGTAATGTCGTTTGTGTAATGCCCAATTCCAAAGAACGACGAGAAATGGACAAACCTGGATTTTCTTCAACACTTTGGGCTACAGCAGCAATATTCTCAGTTGGTCTTTAGCGAATGAATTTAATATTCATAGAACAAAAATATTGTGATATGAATTTGATCTAAATTTTTATTTGGGCTTTACCGACTCCAAGCGGTCTACGCATAAGTCCATTTCGAATTTATTTCTATTCTATTATAAACTTGAATATATCCTAAAAATCAAGCCCATTCGGGGTCAACTATGGAAAATTTAGAATTCCTAGCTACAAGTTTTTTTTTTACTTAGTTTAAGGAAACCCGTACTCACCATACTTTTGACTCTGCTACGGCTTAATTCAATTGCGGATTACTTAAGTTTTTTTTTTTCGGTGTATGGCGATCCACAACATCCAATGTTCCCATTTTCTTTGTATCTCATTTTTTCAAAGTGTTACAAAGACAATGATAATAAAATTACATACAGAATACGTTAGTGTTATAGGCAATGTGCCAGCCTGGTCGTCTTGCTTTCAACCGACTTCATCTTTAATTTTCCTTGTATGCAACTCCCGAGTTGAGTGCCACACACAGAAGAAACAATGACTGCATGGAATTCTTCTTTCGTTCAGTCTCCAATAACAAGTAATTATCCGACGCATATAAATTTAATTATAGAAAATAAGACTAATTATCGCAGTATCTCTGTGCCAACAACAGCAATTATTTAAAAGCAACCTACCTTAATGTCGATAATTTGCTGATTCATTGTCATCTTTATTTTTTTTTCAGGTACTATCGCGCAAATACTGTCCGCTTTCAAAATGATCCCTGTGAGGGTGTCTGCATGCTGAATCATTACTGTGCCATCACCCGAGCCGATTACAAGGAATTCCGTCAATGCCTGGAAAAGGAGCAGAGCGCCCTACGTTCGAACGCCAACAATCTACAGCACTTGAATGCGAAGTGTATTCTTCTCCTGGCGATTCTCTCCAGCCTGACAATGGCCTACCTGCAAGGTACATACGATGCACTGAATGCCATTGCCAGGATGATAAGTAGATATCAGCAAGAATGTCAGCTGCAATTGAATGCAAGTAAAATTTCATACGGAATAAATGTAAAACTTGTAGAACTGCCGAAAGGGCCGAAGGGAGTTCCGCCCAATCAACAACAGACAAAGCCCGGCTACAGCGTTATGCCGTACAACAATGATGACACTAACGAACGAAATCCCAAATTACAGGGTCAATTGGAACAGCACAGTTGTGGATATTGCATGCAGCAGAAGCCAATGAGTGCAACACATGGACCATATGCGCATCGTCGTATGCAGCATAACAGCAGGAACCATGAGCACAGCAATAACATCAACACCGACCAGAGTCGGCTGCACAGCCGTGTCACCCGTATGAATGGACAGCCGACAAAAGTTGTCATTATAAAGAAAACACTGGTAATCATGCATAACAATACAAATGATTTGCGTTTGGAATATCTAAAATTGAGTACTCGTAGTATAGAGAATATCTTGGAAATCATTGCGGTCTACTACGCCCTGCGTAGATCAAGTCTACAGCACTATGTGCATATGTTAAATGGGAACATACAACACAACAGTTTAGTTCGTTTTGGTCAGACGAAGCTGCCCCTTGGTTGGAGATTAACAAATCGCCTGCAATCGTACTTTATGCACTTCTAATTAAATTGCTAATCTAAGCCATATTCTAGGGGTTACGATGCTGTGAGTGTAATTTTGTATTTTGTTTCTCCCCCCCTCTATTTTTCGTTTCTTTTGTTTGTTTGTGATTTCTTCTTCCGTTTGGTTATTGCTTCGGGCTTTAATTGCACTTTGTTGCCAGTATTGTAAATTAAGTTGCTGTTATATGATATCATATTTGTTGTTATTATCTAAGTAATATTAATATATACACATATATATATAAATTTACGAGTATATACAAACAGTTTGTGGTTTAATTTTATTCACTTCATGGCTCCGATTTCATTATATAAATTCGTTGCTTAGTGACGTGGTTTTAACGAGAATCCACATAAGAAAACCATAATAAAGTCATCGATTACGTGAATCGGGAAAAGTAATGTCACATCAATGTAATAATATCGCTGACCTCAGACCTTGTTGTCACAAGTGCAGGTGAGAGTAAAATCAGTTCTTAGTTGGGAAATCCTCAAAACATGAATTCACAGAAAAATCAGAACGTTTTTGACCAGCAACTAATTGACGTGGATGTATAGACAATTTGAAATGTATGTGTAATAGCTAGACGATTCCCTTTAAATCCGTTTAAATGTTTAAAATCACAATTGATTGGCTTAGACGAGGCATAACTGATTAAAGTCATATTAAAAGTCATTTTATAAGTCTGCAGCAAAATTTTAGATTAAACGATCTTTTTTTGATTTAATTAATTTTGATGAAAAAATTTACGAAAAAAAGTTGCGCTTTCCGGTGATGTGCTAAGCTCTTAATTGTTCATTCCAAAAGTACTCAAAAAAATGGAGATTTGGAAATACTTAACTTTGTAAGTGTTGGTAAAACTAATCGCGTTTTTGGAAAAATGGGAATCACATTTAATATTCTCATACAAAAAAATTTTATATCAAAAAATGTATATGGTAATTTTTAAATTTTTTTTGTTCAAAACAACTTTGGACACAAAATTTATGCATTTTCATGAAATTTATTTACTTGGAAAAATCTATGAAAAATGTCCCAAATGCAAAATATCCGCCCAAAAAGAAAAATAAGAATGCAAACAACTTTGGATTTTATGATTTTTCATGAAATTTATTTATTTATTATTAATTACAATACAAAGTAAATTTATATTCTAATTTTGGGTCCAAGGGTAAACCGGGTGACAAAGACCATATGTTTAGATTTTTGCAGCGACAGACCAAGGCCTCTGGTGGGAATCGAACCCACAACCCCCACGCTGATAGGCAAGCACGCTACGAACTCGCCTACCGGGGCGCTTCAAAATTTATTTATTTTGGTGCAAAAGTCTATGAAGAATGTCCCAAATGCAAAATATCCGCCCAAAAAAAATAAGAATGCAGAACTCCCAACAATAAATAGAAAATCTACAAAAAGGCCAACATAAAAATGTTTCCAAAAATTATGAAAAATCCCTCAAATAATCCAAAAAAAAAAAAATTCGAAGAAGCAGTCTGGTCTCGTGCCGGTCGCGCCATTGTTTGCCAGCCGCCGTATATTGTCAATCTAAAACGCTTCCCAATATTTTCTCGATTGAAAGCTGCCACTATTTCCAGCTAATTTTGGAGATTTCCCGAACACCTTTAGAGAAATGTAAATACTGATGTTGGGTTATGTCGCATATAAATCAGAAAAGAAATATTATCTAAAAATTATAAAAAAAAAAAAAAAAAAAAAAAAAAAAAAAATCCCAAATTTTTCAGGCATTTCTTTGGGACATTTTTTTTATTTTTGGGTAATTTTCCATTTGAGAGATCTTTCATAGACCAAAACTAGAAAAGAAATATTATCTAAAAATGATCACAAAAAATTCTAAATGTTTCGGGTATTTTTCAAGATTTTTGGTGGGACATCTTTTTTTATTTTTCGGGAATTTTTCGCAGGCCCGACTAGAGTTGCAGACAAATAGACGAAATGTGGGATAATAATAAAAAATTTGGCTGTTGGTCTTTCACGTGGCCCAGAAGAAAAAAGTCGCAAGGTGTTAAATCACAAGATGTCGGTGGCCAGTTGTGATCACCACTACGGGAGATAACACGGCCCTGAAACTCTTCCCGTATAAGGGCAATGGTTTCGTTGCTGGTGTGGCACGTTGCGCCGTCTTGTTGAAAGTAAACGTTGTCCAGATCAATATCATACAACTCCGACCATATAAAATCTTTAATCATCTCTCGATAGCGCAATCCATTCACCGTAACTGTTGATCCAACCTCATTTTCGAAAAAGTAAGGTCCAATGACACCGTGGGACCATAAACCGCACCCAACAGTCACACGTTGAGGATGAGGAGGCTTCTCAACAATAATTCTTGGATTTTCCGAGCCCCCTATGCGACAATTTTGCTTGTTGACATAGCCACCGAGGTGAAAATGGACCTCATCAATCAAGATGAATTTTCGATGGAATTCCGGATCATTTTCATGAATTCCAACAACCCAATCAGCAAAGACACGCTGTTGTTGATAATCGGCCGGCGAACTTTATAAGGCTTAAGACCCAAGTCTTTATGCAAAATACGGTGTAACGATGTTTGTGGAATGTCAAACTCCAAGGAACGACGAGAAATGGACAATCCTGGGTTGACTACAGCAGCAATATTCTCAGACGTTCTTTAGCGACAGCTCAAATTAATCCACCAATTTCTACATTACGCTCCATTTTTGCAGTTAATTTTGCCAAATAATGCCAAATGTCAAAGAATAATAGCTTCAAAATCAAGCTACCGAAATAACGGCCTATCTTAATATATATTTACCCTCAGGCGCCCCGGTAGGCGAGTTGGTAGAGTGCTTGCCTATCAGCGTGGGGGTTGTGGGTTCGATTCCCACCAGAGGCTTTGGTCTGTCGCTGCAAAAAATCTAAAACATATGGTCTTTGTCACCCAGTTTACCCTTGGACCCAAAATTAGAATATAAATTTACTTTGTATTGTAATTAATAATAAATAAATAAAAAATAAATATTTACCCTCGACACTGATTCACTGATACACTGATTCACTGACTCTGTCACGCAGTACGTAGGAATTTAAATAGGCATTCTATAATTTTCTATAAATAATAATAATAAAAAAAATAATATTTTTTTTTGTACAGAAATTGTGTTTTCCCCAAACTTTTTTTTTACCAAAATTTTTTTTTTCCAAAATTTTTTTTTTACAATTTTTTTTTTTACAAAAATTTTTTTTTTACAAAATTTTTTTTTCAAAAAAATTTTTTTTTGTACTAAATTTTTTTTTCCAATTTTTTTTTTCGACAGAATTTTTTTTTTCCACAAAATTTTTTTTTTCAACAAATTTTTTTTTCCACAAAATTTTTTTTTTTTCAACAAAATTTTTTTTTCCATATTTCAACGGGCGCCATAGGCGCATACAACTTACTAGTTCAAAATAACACCTCTTGTGGTCGCAACTGCGGGTAGTTCGGCCGCTTCTGTTCCATCTGGCAAAGTTAAGCTCAATTTGTTATCGGTGAAAATGCATTAAAATTAAAAAATAATCCATGGCGCTGCGGGGTAATTAGAAATTGAATTGATGGAATTAATTGGAAATTTAAATAACTTGCAATTACTTAGGTAGTGTGAAAGCCTCAAATCTCAGACCATGTTTAAAAAGAAAATGGTGACATTCCAAATATTTCCAGGACTGCAGGAAACTCAAAGAAAAGCCAAAGATAGTTTTTATTGGAGCATTTGCATTACTTTTAAATTACTAGAAGTTTATGATCATTAATTATTTCTAATTATGTGCAAAAAAAGAAATCTTCCAAAAAATTCTTAAAGCATTGTGGAAGTATTTAACGCATTCAATATGTACTTATTGTTATTAATTGAAAAGCATTGAATTATTTTAATATGCATTTGCCTTTTTCAATAATAATCTTGAACGGATTGTTTATAGAAAAACAGTATGTAAATATAGCCCATCAAAAGCATTAACAATTCACAGACTTTGAAACATTGATGATTACACTGATAGTGACAAGAAATATAAATAATTGGAAAGGCAAAAAAAAATTATGAAATCGGAGCTGTATGTATATGTATATTAAATTGCGATTTTTTCAAATATATTTTATATTAAATGTTATTATTTCGTGGTTATAATTATCCTGGTTGAAGATATAATATAGAGGATGCGATATTGTGGATTATTTAGCAAAAGATATTTTTGATTGTATATTCAATAAGGAAATCAAAGACCAACTATCTGCAAAGAGTTTTGTTTATCGACATTGATCAGTTTGTGCAACAGTCCACGTTTGATTCTGATGTAGAGAACGTAAAGATTTTGAAGTCTGCGAATTTTGTTATAACTTGAAAAACCTCATATCATATCAAACACCAACTATCTGCAAAGAGTTTGTTTATCGGCATTGATCAGTTTGTGCAACAGTCCACGTTTGATTCTGATGTAGAGAACGTAAAGTTTTTGAATTCTGCGAATTTTGTTATAAGTTGCAAAACCTCGTATTTGTTTAGAATTATTATATCTGTCAAAGCAAATGTGTGCCGCTATTGCCGTCCTCTGTTGGAAAAATCCGCATTCGGCTAAGTTCTTATATTCTTTATTTTCTAGAACAGAAAATATATTCAGTTGTTTTTGTAATACAATGCCATTGTAATTAAACGAAGAATATGCCGCAGCATTATGGTAAATTTTTGCTTCGTACATCCAAGGCATTTACGAAATTTTCAAAAAAAAAACGTCATCCGGATCAACAGATATCATTTTGTCTTTTACCATTATAATATGACTGGACCCCAAGGCGGAGGGATCTTTGTATGAGGGCTATAGACAAACATGATCCAATGTTGACAAATTCCCCCACCTTTCAGCCGCATTGGACACAGGGATAGGCAAAATATTCGCTCAGATCGAAAAATATTTGCACTTGACGCCTAATAGTGGTCCAAAGTCAATCTTTACGTTATATTTTGCTTTCCTTTTTCGGTGTTGCAAAAATCGTCACAAAGTTGTAACCTCACAGACGGCTGTAGGATACAAGTAAAAGAAAAACGTTATCCGTTTTGTAAGCCGCTCTGTACGAAACGTTAGTTTAGCACGTATAGAGATGGATTCAGTTCAAAAGAAATAACTTCTCTAACATCCTAATCAGATTCCGGTTCCAATTGATTTAAACACGTGTATTAAATATACAATCTAAAATCGTCTTTTTGCGAACGTAAACATTCAACCTAACTCAACATAAACAATTCCGGAAAACACATCAACAACAAACAATATGTAGTTTCCTAAGGAGCGTATGTAAAGAAATTATATACATATAAATATATAATATATATATATATAGTAAATAATAAAGAAATTTAATGTAGACTTTATACACAATGTGTTACGTTTAGCGTACATTTATTGAATACTACAAAACAGAAACAAAAAAGAAACAAGAAAATAAATTATACCAAATAAATAAATTCGAATAAATGCAAAATTGTAAAAACAGTGCAACGGAAGGAAATATTACATTTAGGTATTGCCTACATTGCGATGAATGTGTATAAACAAAACCCCATAAATTTATATATGTATATGTAATCTTATGTGTGTAAGTGTAAATGAAATTTTCATTAGCATTTATTATAACGATAGCAGAAAGTAAGCAAAAGTAAAAAAAAAAAAATTAAAATTTGGCTTAGGTTTAATTTAAATATATATATATATACACTATATAATATATATATGTATACATAGATTAAATAAATATGGAAACTAAATAACTTATAAACAAATAAAGGACAGAGCAACAATGAAATCTATTTGTCTCAAGAAAAAAAAACACAAAACTACCGATTTTTAACATTTAAAGCCAGTTTGGGTTTATTTATACGGTGAGTAGTGTCACCGTAAGTATTTGGTGTAAACATTTTTTCAGGTGATGGATTTTGTGAGAGGTCATCAGTTAGACTTCTGTGAGAGAGACTCCCTGGATAGCCGCTTATTCCGGCCAAGTGTTCTAGCGTCAGAGACCAGATCACGTATATGTGACAAACAGATACCGTTCAAATATCTATAGAATAGAGACAAGCGAATTTAAGGGAAAAAACAAGTTTTCTGCAAAAATATTTTACTCACTCCTTTTTTACAGAACTCGAAAATGTTTACTAGATCAAAAGTTACAGAATTTTGGCCGATAGAATTGGATTCTGACAACCGGCAGTTCAAATTATGAAGACAATATTGTTAAACTTTCAAACAAATTGAAATCTACAAAGAAAATGTAAAAAATTTTAATTAAACTGGCAGCAGGAAAATGAGATGCAAACCCATAATCAAATTTGCTCACTCCTTTTTTACAGAACTCGAAAATGTTTACTAGATCAAAAGTTACAGAATTTTGGCCGATAGAATTAGATTCTGATAGAATTGGCAGTTCAAATTATGAAGACAATATTGTAAAACTTTCAAACAAATTGAAATCTACATTTTTAATTAAACTGGCAGCAGGAAAATGAGATGCAAACCCAAATTCATATTTGGGGTGTTTTTTAAGCTGCATGAGAACTAACGATATGTTTACTATGTTTTGACAGCTGATAATGTTTTGACAAACTGTGTTGACATTTCTGTTCAGTAAGTTTAGTTTTTCATTTAGTTTGAAAAAAACAAAAATCTGTTCGTAAAAATTAAATTCAGTCATATGCGAATTGAACTAAATTTAAAATAGGAACACAAATCACAACGAGGCACACTCATGTAGGATGGATTTAATAATTACGCGCTATTTTTGTATTGTCACAATTCCCAGCACCAAATAAAGGTGAATTGTATTTTGATAAACAAAGTCCATTTCCTTAATAATTTCCCTTGCCCACAAGTGCAACGTCTCTAATGAAACCCCTCGCTGAACCGTACAATCCCTTAGACACGGAATCAAACGAAGGAATGAATAAAAATACAGAACGAATACTCTTCCAATGCCCCTAAGCTACAAATCTACAAAACGAGTGAAATGTGTATTTACAAATGCTGCCAAGCTGTTACACTAATAATATTAGCATTTACATTTAACTGGCACACCTTTAATTACTGTACGACATTTGCCGGGGTTGAGAAGGCATTTTCCCCAACATAAACGAAGAATGCTTTGATAACGCTCACCAGATGAATGTATGTTTACGTGGCGTGCTTGAAAAAGGGGCAATTCACAGTGTCCAATTGAAAAAAAAAAATGGTCGTCGTTGTACGAATGTGCACATTTGTGTAATAAAGACATACAGACGCCGGTCATTGAATTACAGCTGATAAAGAATTCTATAGTTATTCTTTACTGTCGGTTGTTGGTCTTATTATACACGGCGTATTAACCCAAGACAATCTAGAGAACAGACGTCATAGGCGAACTTTTTGAATATAGATCAGCTGTGGTATTTTCTGAGAACATATTACTACTTATCGATTATTGTCCTAGTGGCATGTGGAGTGTGCAGACAGAACTTACCAACCGTTTAACCCCAGCAAGCTAGGGTCAAATGTCCTGCTCAAAAAAAAGCAAATGTTGGAAGGCTAATAGGCCGAGCTATTAAAAAATATTTGATTTACTGAATACACAATTATTAAAAATTATTATGGGTACAGCAAGCTAGGGACAAATGTCATAGGAAATAAGTTTGCATTACTTTCCTGTTCAAGCTTTAAACGATTTATTCCAATCCACTGATATATGGCACTGTCCACTCTGTCAAAATAGCATAACATCACACCCGGTAGTTTCTACAAAAATGCCAACCTAATGTACATACGGACAAAGACTTCAATGTCCAACATTTGTTTTTACCAATCGGACAAAGAGTTCATTGTACAAACATACATAAAGTAAAAGTCCTGGACATTTTTGTAAAGCAACGAAGTTGGAATTTTCCATGCACCGCAAAAAGAAATGCATTTATTTCCCTTTTCAATATGAATGGTGTTAGACAAAGTTATGACGATGGATGTAACCAAAAACAGGTTTCAATTGGGTGAACTGAAACCAATTTGCCACACCTGTGGTTGGCTTAAACATTGTGCCCGATTCAATACAAATACATTTTGTTGTATTGTTTGGGCGCTATCTACAAACAGGCGGATGTAGCTTGATCGTCTTAAAAGTAACAGAAACTCATCCAAGTTTGAACACCTTATTCCACACCTTCACCATGACCCATCTTTTCGAGTCTGGACATTGCATCACTTACACCGTGTTACAAAAAATAGATTTTTTTCTGTCCTATGAACCAAATGCACATATTCGGAAAGAGGGGAAAAAATAAAAATACACGTGCATCGGCGATTTTCATGTACACGTCAGAATTTTGATTGATTTTTGGCAAGCAGACTCGTAAAAATGTCTGCATCACTTCAAATTTTTTAAAAACAATTTTTATCAATTCTCAGATTTTCCCCAATTTTTATAATTTTTGAAAAAAAAATATTTTTTTCACTTTTCTTAGCATAACTTGAAGAGACTCCAAATTTGTAAACTACTTAAGCGTTACGAAAAAAAAAATTTTTTTGAACTGAAACCTTAAAAAAAACGATAACCATTTAAAAAAAAAATTTAGGAAAATCTGAGAATTGATAAAAATCCATTTTTTAAAAAATTTGACGTGATACAGACATTTCCACGAGTCTGCCTGCAAAAAATCAGCTCGATTGGATCACTGAAAAAGGGTTAAAAATCGGTCCAAAGGCTTTCACACAGGCCACAAACTTAAAAAAAAAATTCTGACGTGTACATGAAAATCGCCGATACACGTGTATTTTTATTTGTTATCCCCTTTCCGAAAAATTAAATTTGGTTCATAGGACAGAATGTGTGTAACACGGTGTTATCTACCTTTCCGACAATGTCAATGTCGTCTTCTGTTCGCATGTGGATAATCTTCCAGCAAGTGTTTTTCAACAAACACTACTCAAACACTTCCTCCCTCCAAAATCCTTCTTTCCTATCGCTAACACAGTTCATTGGATTCATAGGGGGCATCCCCTGAGAGTTAGTCTTCAGCCTTTTCCAATATTCTCATCATTAGTATGTTGATGAAGTTGCACGATAAGCTGTCAGTGGTGAATGGTTCGGAGAGGTCTATTCCTATTTTTTCTTTGGATCTAGTGTCTTTCCATAAAGGCGTACAAGTTCCGATATGATTTCATACGCAGGCATGTTTTTAAACAAGTGTTCTCTTATAGGCGCGTCGAAGTCGATTTTAAAATGCTGGAGTCAGAGTCGTTGGCTCGACTTCACAGCCATCGTTTCTACCATCATATATTGCTAAGGCGAAAAGCTCTACAGCTTATTTAATGGTCAAAAAGCAGCCATATTGGTGAAGTTTTCTATGAAATCGCCAGAAATTTCCTACCTTTTAAGTTTGATTCGCAAAACTTCAAATTAAACGATCCACTTCATTCAAGGAACCTAATTGGTTTTCGTGTAGAGCATGTCTCGCGCAGTAATACGGTACGCAAACCGCAATGGTGGGTGGGTATACAGAATGCACACTGTCTTCAATTAACGTCATTTTACCTAGTTACTATTAGGCTATTAAATTTGTATTCAATGTGCCCCCTTTGGCAAACCATAGGCGGAATATAAGTCTACTTACTTTAATTGATACAGTGGGCAGTGCCCACTTTAAGTGGAAAAACAACTCTAATGTATGACTAAGGTTTATTGGACTTGAATATAGAAAAAATATTAACGCACCCGACGTACTGAAATTCCAGGAATAAGAAAAATAAATGGGCAGCAGTCTGTATTGCTTCATTTTCAAATATAATAATCATTCCCGCCTTTTCAGAAACTTATAAATAATTTTCACAGTCCTATATGCATTCCGGTAACCTTTAATCATGACTAACTCCACTGTAATATGTACACATACATACACCCACCCTGTGTCCCCTTAGCATTTTCTAACTAACAATTTAGGTTAATTCGTAATCAATTTCAATTTTACCCTTTTATATTGTTGACAACGTTGTTGGGAAAGGAACGTCCTCCGAAAACACAAATTGAATTATTACCACTCACACGCCATGGCCGCTTACCAAACGAAAATTACAATTTGTTATTGCTTTCTGCAGTCCGCTCATCACCCAATTTAGTTTATTGAATATGAAATCGTCAACTTCCCCTTGGTATTTGTTATTTCGATTAAATATTTTATGCTAGAGGACTACGAGTATGCAGTCGTGTCAGTACATGCAATCTCACCAGAGGTCGCAGAGGTAAGTCAGTTTGCACTGCCACTATAATTATTCAACTTTATATCCTCTAATTTTAACTACTACCGGTTGTGCTAGTAAAACCTGTTAAAGTGGTCTATTGGCTATGAAACGTCATAACCACAGATACGTTTGAAAATTTCCATTGAGTAATTTGCAAGACCTGGAAATGTGTTTGGCCAAACTTTTAATTGTTCATCAAATTACGAATTTGAACACAACGGCACGTCACTGTGCCTAGTTAATAATTTCACAATAATAACATAAAAATATCGGGAAATGTCTGAAGTTTTTTTGGGGAGCACTGTAACAAAGTCTGAGCTATGGAATTCATTGTCTACAAATTAAAATATTTTCTGACGGTTTCATCTACTTAAAGAGTTAAGAGTTCGATCAAAAAAATAACTGAATTACGGCAATATAATTTTGTTATCATATTTGCAACACTGACGCCCAATTCGGCTATGGCAGTCACATTATCGCCAGTGAGCACCCTACGATGGCAGGGACCGTGACTATTTACTGTCCACTGCGTACAGCAGCAGCGCTGTGAGCCTCATTTCGGCCACAACTTGCTTTCAATAGAATCACAATTTGGGCTACACAGCATTGACTTTGGAAATAAATTTGCATTATTTCCCAAAGTTGTTCAAGCGCAAAGCGATTCATTCCATTCGACAGAGAAAGGATACTGATTTCCTGACTAGATTTCCAGCTGTTACTGTCTGAATAATTGGAAAATGAAACCCTAAATGGATCACCCAAATATGACATATTGTGGAAATATTTGCCAAATGAATGAAACGCGGACGATTTGCGCCCGTAACACCTGAGTATATGCCAGTGCTATTCATTGCATTCAACAATTGGTCAATCTCAATTCACATGTATTCTTACGCTATTACTTTCAGTCGTCACCTATTTGAATTCGTTGGGTTGATGCAAACTCAAATTACAGATTTGTTTCGAAAAAATTAGGTCACGCCGTATATCCAGAAAGAGGGGAAAAAAATAAAAATACACGTGTATCGGCGATTTTCATGTACACGTCAGAATTTTGATTGATTTTTGGCAGGCAGACTCGTGGAAATGTCTGTATCACGTCAAATTTTTTAAAAACAATTTTTATCAATTCTCAGATTTTCCCCAATTTTTATAATTTTTGAAAAAAAAATATTTTTTTCACTTTTCTTAGCATAACTTGAAGAGACTCCAAATTTTTAAACTACTTAAGCGTTACGCCATATATCCAGAATTTAAAACAATTTCACTAAAAGTGTTATCGTTTTTCGAACAACATAACTTTGTGAAATTTTTTTTTCAGATTTAAAACTTATTTGTTCCGTACAATGCGTTACGCTTTAAGTTCAGTAAATTTAAAAAATATTTATAGTACTTTGTGTAAAAACAAAACATTAACATTCTCATATTTTTTTAATATAAAGTCACAGTCATAATAAAGATGAAAGTATGCTGTTAATAATGAAAAACAACATCAGCCAACATTCATGAAATTTTCCATAACCAAATAGCAAAGTGGATGCCCTATGTCCTCGATAAAGCCTTGAAAGTAAACGCTGTCTAGATCAATATCATGCAACTCCGACCATAAAAAAACATTAATCATCTCTCGATAACGCAATCCATTCACCGTAATTATTGATCCAATTTTATTTTCGAAAAAGTAAGTTCCAATGAACCCGCCGGACCATAAACAACACCAAACAGTCACACTTTAAGATGCGACAATTTGCTTGTTGGCATAGCCACCGAGTTGGAAATGAGGCTCATCAGTCAAGATGATTTTTCGATGAAATTCCGGATCATTCAAGGACCCTATCAGCAAATAGACGACGTTGTTGATGATCGCCCGGCTTGAGTTCTTGTTTTAATCGACGTGCACGGGTTTTATTCTTCACATCACTATCTTGTCCCAACAGCTCGAATTTTTCTACCAATTTCTGTATTGCGGTCCGACAATGTGCTTCACGATGACCCAAAAATTCTTCAGTTTTGCGAACAGTGACTGCAAGATTTTCACCATGTTTGTAGTTAATTTTAATAATTTCAAAGAGTTGTTAACGCGTATATCAGTCTATTTTTAGTAATGGCGTAGTTTCTAGTTGTAGGAACGACAATGGTGGCGGAGTAACATAAAAAAATAACTATTTGTTATTGAGCGTGGTATGATAAATTTTGAAATATTTTCATTTAATCTAAAAAAGTCGGAAAAAATCGATTTTCTCTATTTTTTCGTAATCCAAAGTCGACTTCATTTTTCACCAGTTTTTTTAAGAAAAGGTCGATTAATCGTCTTATATGTCGACTTGGTCTATGTTATTGTACTTTGATTTTGTGAGAAATTGTGTCGCGGTATTATCTAAACTTCATCAACACGTGGACAGATATGATTCAATACGTGGTGGCTTTCTAAACCAGCTGTACAGAATGTGTTGAAGATGGGATCGTGTTTATTTCACCACCACTAAAATGTTGCTAATTTTCTGGCCTGTAGGGTGTATATGATTCATATTTGCCAAAACCCAACTCAGGTTCTACTTCATTTTTATTTTATATTCGTTGCACGCAAACATTAACCCTTTCAGTGGCTTTGTCAAATATATTCGACTCTTCATATTATGTTTAGCACGTAAAAAAATTGTCACGGAAAGGGTTAACAGAAATTTAAAAGCCGAAACCCCAAAAACATCAGTTAAATGCACATTTGATATTTGAAAAAAGTAATAGAGCATAAACTGAACAGCCAAAATCATCTTAATATATATTTACCCTCGACACTGATTCCCTGATTCACTGACTCTGTCACGCAGTACGTAGGAATTTAAATAGGCATCTTAATATATATTTACCCTCGACACTGATTCCCTGATTCACTGATTCCCTGATTCACTGACTCTGTCACGCAGTACGTAGGAATTTAAATAGGCATTCTATAATTCTATAATAAATAATAAAAAAAATAATATTTTTTTTTGTACAGAAATTCTGTTTTCCCCAAATTTTTTTTTACCAATATTTTTTTTTTCCAAAATTTTTTTTTTCAAAATTTTTTTTTTTTACAAATTTTTTTTTTACAAAATTTTTTTTTCCAATTTTTTTTTTTTCAACAACATTTTTTTTTTCCACAATATTTTTTTTTTCAACAAAAATTTTTTTTTTCTACAAAAATTTTTTTTTTCAAGAAATTTTTTTTTTTTCAACAAATTTTTTTTTTCAACAAAATTTTTTTTTCCACAAAATTTTTTTTTTTTTTAACAAAATTTTTTTTCCATATTTCAACGGGCGCCATAGGCGCATTACAACTTACTAGTTCTATAATAATTCTATAAATAATAATAATAAAAAAATAATATTTTTTTTGTACAGAAATTGTGTTTTCCCCAAATTTTTTTTTTACCAAAAATTTTTTTTTTCCACAAAATTTTTTTTTTTACAAAAATTTTTTTTTTCCAAATTTTTTTTTTCAAGAAATTTTTTTTTCCACAAAATTTTTTTTTTTCAACAAAATTTTTTTTTTTCAACAACAATTTTTTTTTTAGCAAACATTTTTTTTTCAACAAAAATTTTTTTTTCAACAAAGTTTTTTTTTTTTCCACAAAAAATTTTTTTTTTTCAACAAAATTTTTTTTTTAAAAAAAAAATTTTTTTTTCAACAAAAATTTTTTTTCCACAAATTTTATTTTTTTTCGAAATTTTTTTTTACAAAATAGTTTTCTCAAAATATTTTTTACAAAATTTTTAAAATTAAGTAACAAATACTTTCTCAAGCAAATTAACGGGCGCCATAGGCGCATTACAACTTACTAGTATACAAATAAAAGTGCAAAACAACACAAACAGACGTGTTGTGAAAGTCCTGTCATGGCAACCGGGTCTGAGAGCTGACGGTGAAAACAACTCGCGGTCAATGTTGGCTTTGGTTACGTTTATAATTGTTGACGAAGTTATCGCTGCTGTTGGGTCATTCACGAATAGTTTTGACCAGCAGAAAATGAAATGATAACATCTGTGTAATTAATCGTCAAATTGTCCACTTTAAATCGTCCATTATCTGTCTTAATCGTCCAATACATAAAAATATGACTTTTGTGAAGAATTTCATTTAAATATAAAATGATGTTAAATCACTTAATTGAATTCGTGATAAAATGAAATTTAATCAAATGAATTCACATATTTTACTTATGATTATGTTTACCAGGTATTTTGTGGTGTGTTCAGAATTGCATTTATAAACGAACAAAACCATTGGGTCGGTGGGTGTCCTGCACGAACTGTTCATGCATCAGATGGACGTGTAAGCCATTTGGTTCAGCCTTGCGAATTGGTACGCATAAAAACTTTGGAAACAAGCTTATGAAATTCCTTCGTATAAATTACTGCATGACCATGGCATTCAAAATGGTGAATATTGCCAGAGAAGTATTCCATTCCGGCGACTTACGGAATATGTTTAATATGTTCAATATGATTAGAGAATCGCATGGAATAAGTCACATTAGCCTTTGGAACAAATTCTATTTAAATCTTTTAGAAGTCGTTGGAACCATGTGGAAAATGTGGGAGTTTATTTCATTTAACATGAACTGAAGAACTAAATTTTCACGTACCCGAAGGAAGAGAAAGACTAGGAGATCAGCGCCTAGAGAAGATATTCGATCTTTGTCCCTGCGATCAAATTAAAATGACAAAATAAGCAGGAAAAGTTTCTTTGGTTCGACCGTCGGTAAGTTCAGCCACCCCGATGACAGAAATGAGGCTGCAGGGAATATGGTTATTAGCTGAACTAGGTTTAAACATCGCAAAACCCATCAGATAACATAGCTGCCACCTAATGGAAAAACGAAAAAACAAATCGAACTGCTCACATAAATTCGTAACACTACTTTGTAGCAGCCAAGGTACGATTAAGTGCAGCAAACGAAAGCTAGACGTTAAAAAACTGCAATTGCAACCGACAACCCAAACCTCAACTCCATGACGAAAGCCGCAGATTCCTTCCCGGAAAGAAAGGAACCAATGGTATGATGAGGAGTGTAAAGCCAAACCCTGAAGTTAACAATGTGGTATACAGGGCGACACTCGCGCCTATGGCACCGCGAGTTGTATTGAAGCGATACCGAGAATGGAGAAGAAGGAACATCGTCTACAGAAAAATGAGATGATAATACGGAACCTGAGGAGATGGAGTTTTATGGAAATATCAATCGCACACTTTTTTAACGTTTTTATTTAGACAAAAGTGTTCTCGCAAATAACGATGTAAGCGAAATTTTTTCGACAGGTTTTTTTGTATGAATTCCTGTTAGAAATAATAATTTTTCCAAAATCAACGCCAAAATAGCGATAATTTCCAAATTTCGAGGGAGTGGCGCGACCCCTAAAAAATTTTTAAAATTTTTTTCTTTATTTTTCTCCTCATTAGGACCCCAGACTACATCTCTTTCCGAGGTTAACTTTTTCAAATTAAAAAAAAAAGCATGTTTTCACTCCATCCTACTGTATATATATTTTATATATTTTTATAGTATTTTATAGGGTTAAATAAGTAAGTACTAGGAGATTTCATTTCACACAATTTATCTACTTTCGGTTTTTCATGGAGCTCATTTTCTTTTTGAACTTCCCTTGAGCATATGTAGGAAAAAGCCATCTGTATTTACACTGATAGATACCTACATATATTTGTGTTGTAAGTTAACAAATGTTATGCAAACCGCTACTGTGTGACGGATCTCCATCAAGTTTCTGTGTGTAAAAGTTTTGCATTAAAAACAAGTATTCCTCAACCATGAACATTATTCTTTGCGTAAATTCATCCATGGAATGTAGACCATTACAAAATGTACCTTCGATTCATTTTCCCATACCAGACAGTACTAAGGGATATCGATGGAATTAAAGCGATATCACTGAGATCAAATTTAAAATTCTTGACTGCTATTAAAAAAATTGGCAACTATTAAAAATATTTTAAAATAATAATGGAGCCGCAGCCTATGAATAATGCACCAAATGAGGAAATCCCCCATAACAATATAAAATCACCCCAAAAGCCGAATATGAAAATGTTTCCCAAAAATACTGAAAAATCCTCCAAACAATTTATGAAAAATTACCCAATGCAAAATCCCCAAATATTATGAAAAATACCCAAAGAAAAACAACATTAAAAAAAAAGTAATTAACATCTGTTATAAAAATATCAAAAAAAAAACGAAAAATTCTCCAAAAATAAAAAATTAGGAAATTTGTCATTGTCCAAAAAATTAAATTTTACCTACAAATTATGAAAAAATTCCCAATTGTTTTGGGAATTTTGTATGAGATTTTTTTTTTCAGAATTCTTTTCTTTTTTTTGTGGCATTTTTCATAAAGCCGTTTGGCGATCACGTTACCATTGAATTTGCTATATCTTTGTAAATGTGTATACATTTTTAATATTTTAATAAATTGAGTTTCGAAAAAATTGTCGCTTATTGTCCATGCGGACTCTCTATATAAGGGTCCGAATTAAAAAGCCTTAATCGAGTACAAAGTTGCACGTTTTGCGCATACACACAAATAGTCGGCGGAAAGCAAACCCTTGCAACTGCAAGTATGACATTTGTTTAACCAAATAATCGAAATGCACTACCAGACCTTGTATATTAGGTTGTACTGCACAAGAAACAACCTTTTATTTTACAACAACCTTTTATCTTATGTATGAATCAGCCGAAGGAAACCCCACATTACGTGAAATTACAACTTATACGCACTGAATTGTTAATATGTCAAGTTTTCTGAATGAAACAAAGTCGATAGTCTCTAATGTTTACTGTAATATAAGAGCATATCGCCCATTTACTTCAATAGTGTCATAAATCAAAATTCAATTTTAATTTTTCTGCTCAAGAAAAATCTCTTATTTAAGTTTTGGGAAACCTATGATTTTTCCCTGTATTTGCTAAGTGAGGCCTAATTGAGATCTTTAAACGGTTTTTCTGAAAAAAAATCGAGTTTTGAGTTGTAAATGTATTGAAGTAAATGAGAGATATATGAATGAACCATTACACATTGGACAGTGGTTGGAAAACAGAATTATTTTGAATCATTTATTTTGGTCAGCAAAAAAAATTCCTGCGTTTCTTTTCGGTTAAATATGCTGCTGAATAATGAAAATTGGTTCACTAAGATATCTTGGATTGAAGCAGAATTAAATTTTGCAAAATGAACATTAGTATCAGTTCTTACGTTTACCAATTTAGGTTAGGTAGACGTGACTGTCTTGTGACACACTTAGTCCATTAAGGAGCATTGTAATAACGGGATGCTGTGTTGCAGCCCTAAGGTAGAACCTATGGAAACCTGTACAGTAGGGTGGAGTAAAAGATTTTTTTCACACTCACAAGGTGTAGTTTGGGATCCTTAGTAATGCAAGTATGAGTCCATCATCCTCTCCAGGGTATTTAGAAGGAAGTATAAGAGACCAATATATTAAAAGTCCTTGGGATTGGTGTGTGATTGTTTTCTGGGTTTCGGTATAAACTTCCTTCATTTGGAAGGAATGCAGCTATTGTATAGATTTAACAGCCAAGAAGTCAACATATTTTTTCTACGGATGTCAACAATTCTTGAGAGAAGTTACTCTTGCGAAGACATTTTTCAAATGAACATGTATGTGCAGATGTTTTTTTCAGATGATTTTCGACATTTATCTTTTGTTTGGAAGTAAATATGTGTACTCAACTAGCAACAAATTAATTGTACGTGTAATGGTAGGGTAAGACGAGTTGCCTTCACCGATTTCATAGCTCGTTGGCCTCATCGCTGTCTTCGTTTTCATCAGACGTAGCAATTTGAAATTATTTTTTTTTTACAAGTATAATTTATTTTTGTAGGTCCCGGTCAGTGAGTATACAAATTATATCGTACACAGCTCACTGATTCTAGAGAAGTTCCCCGTCTGCTCATTCATGGAATGTTAAAGGGAAATAAGTAAGTAATATTACTCCAATTTCATCGCAAGAACAAAGCTACTAAGGCCAACTTTAGTATTATTTTGTTTCTGCATTTATATTTTTTGGCTTCAATTGGATAAATGTTTATTCTGCCAAATTTATGTGAAAAAAATTACTAAATTAAAAAATATTTGGTATTTGAAGTCTTCAAACGGGAGGAAAATTTATAGGTGTTTTACTCTTCATTATGGAATGACGGTATACTTAATTTGTCGTACCCTTGGCAATAACTGAAGCTATTGATATTGCATTCTATAAATATTATATGTTGACTTCCATTTTGTCATAGATTTTCCAAATATTGTGATAGGATCAGAAAAGTTTCGTTAACATTACCAACATGCGAACTGAAAAACATTCATAACTCTATAAAAAGTAATGAACTTTTACTATTCTAAACCTTAATTTGTATAATAAAGTCCAAATTTGGCACCACAGCAGTCACAAATAAAATGCTCAAAGAGAAGACATTAAAAAGTATGAGTTTTTTTTTTTAATTTTTACCGGTTGACAGCCACTGTCATTGGAAAGATGTAGACGTACAAACAATATTCGTATTACACAGATCACTAAAAGAACATATGGAATATTTAAATGTACAGCATGACGTCCATCTACGAAATTTAAGTTAACATTTTTAATTAAACCTTAAACTTACCTTGCATCCAACCATTGCAAAACAGAAAAACAAATGTAAGGTTACTAATAGTTCGTTTGGAAGCATCTACAATCTGGGATAATGAAATATAATTAACAAAATTACTCATGTCGTATTCATTTAATTTTGAAGTTACATGACTGAGAGATATTTAATATTACAATATGTACACTTATTTGTATAATAGTCATAAGGCTAATCAGTGAATAAGGCTTTCAAAATACATACTCGTTGTTTGAAACCAGTTGAGACCGCTGGACTATAACACAAGATTTTTAGAGTGGATACACCCCGTCAATGAGTAGAAAGTCTGATTAAAAATCTACCTCACATAAAAAGCCTAATGTGTATATGTCAATTCGATACTTCGGGTATCGATTACGAAGTTTATACAAGTCGATAACATGTCCAACCAACAAGTTAAGTTATTATAATGGATTGATGGGCATAACTTGACAGTCAAGAGTATAATCAATAATTTGTTTACAATTACAATTTAACCATTTTTCAAAAGTCATCATTAGTTTTTCACACTTCAAAAAATTAAACAAAATGATGGATTTCAATCAGAGCAATAGCTAAAATAGGAGAAATAATAATAATCCCCTAAATTTGGTTTTGTTTTTAGTAAATATGATGTAGTCTCCACAATTCTGAAGCATCGCTGAGCTGACAAGTAAAATTTGTTAAGATGGCACTCACACAACATACATTTTTGGAAAGTTTTGCTTTGCGATTCGAGAAATTGTGGTCCAAAGTGGGAATTTGCTTCAAAAAATAGTGGTCAGCTTCTGGGAGCACTACTGCAAAAAGTATAGGGGTAACTCTAGATTTTTTTTCTGTTAAATTTTTCAAATTAAAACTTGTTTTATATTCAGAAAAAATTTTATAAACAAAAGCAAAAAATATATTTTTTTAAATTTTAAAATTCTTAAGAATAATTCTGTTTCCAAACTAACTAACTATCTTAACTTTTCTAAAATCACTCTTCAATTAGTTTAGTTATACCCAATGAACTGTGCCCAAACATACCAATATGTGAATTTAATTTAAAATGCACTTATCTCGCGTTCCAGGAGAAACAACCACACCTTATTGGACAATAAACAAAAAATTCGAGGATGTTTAAATTGTTTTGAGAATCGTGGTTTCGAAACGTTGACCCTTGTAGCTCATCAAGTCGAGGGAATATCTACATTTTCCTTTTAAGAAAAATACTCAAAATCAAGTCAAAATACTTACGCCACCTTAAAATCCCCCAACTTCCTCTATAAGTCTCTTATTCATCGCATATAAGATAATGTTAAGTATTTTGTTTGAAAGACTGAAGCCAAACGAACTGATCCAGCCCTATCAGTGTGGATTCAGGCCGAATAGATCAATTACCGACCAAATCTGTTCACTACGCCAAATCCTGGAAAAGACATGAAAATCAGATCGACTCATATCATCTTTTCATCGATTATAAAGACGCCTTCGATACTCCGACAAGATAACAACTATTTGACACCATGTCTGCGTCCATACCAGCAAAACTTATACGCCTTTGTAGAATGACACTGGGTCTTCATTAAAAATCGGAAGCGACCTCTCCGAGCCATTCAATTCTACCAGAGGTCTCAGACAGGGCGACAACTTATCGTGTAACTTCTTCAACATTAGAAAATGCTGAAGTTAATAAAACTAGCACTCTGACAACCAAGGGCCACATTCTCCTCGCATATGCTGACGACATTGACATCGCCGGAAGGACAGAGCGAGATGTAACTGGCGCTTTTTCTAGAATCGTGAAGGAATCGGCGAAGATGGGTCTGATGGTGAACGACGACAAGACAAAACTTATGCTTGCAACGGCAGTCGACGCGACGAAAGAAAGACAGTTGCAACGTCGAGGTAGGGGCAGAATTTATAAACCATGGCTCAGCTATTAATAGAAAGAATTATGTCAGCATCTAAATAAAGCGAAGGGTCGTGATAGCAAATAGATATTATTTCGAGGAGTATATGCGTTGAACGAATCGTGAGCTATATCCGGACATGAACGTAGTTAAGCGCATCAAAATACAGCGCTTGCGCTGGCTGGGACATGTCGATCGAATGAATACAAACGCTCCGGCCAGAAAGGCATTGGATGACAACTACCACGGAAGGCGCAAATTGGAAAGACCGAGACTCCGGTGGAGGGACCAAGTCGACGAAGACATGAAGATGCTTGGATTCACGAACTGGAGATGCGGAACGGAAGGCCGAAGTGCTTGGAAATCACTTATTTATCAGGCCAATACCAACAACATGTTGTAGAGCCAACCTAAGTAAGTAATAAAATCTGTATACCAGCTAAACTAAACTGTATACAAGAAACTAAATTAACTAAACTTATTCAGGCGATGCTGTAACTATGCAATAAATTTGGATACCCTACTATCCCCTATCATCAGCACCGCTCTCCTCTGTACACTGTCCAGAAGCTGCAAAGATGTCTTTGGAGCCCCTGCCCATATATGGGAGTTATATTCCATTTTAGGATAGATGAACCGTCGGACTGAGAACTTGTTTTAAAATCGATCCGTGATCTGCCGAATTATATCATCTAGGGAATTGGATATGCCGTCTCATATGCAAATTGGCTGCATGATATCGGATAACCCAACAACTTTTAAAGTTTGTCATTACAACCTCGCAAGGCTACATGCATTACATGTACATAATGTGGCCTAAATAAGATTACAAAAATGTGCATTAAATTTTGGCACTTGTGACTTCGCAAGACACAATTTGTTGACAAAGGCGCATACCAAACACTTCAGCAGCAACAGCACATTCAAAATAGGAAGACCCATAAGAACATAGTTAAGTTGATCCAGGCCGAATCAGTTATACCATCCAGGAGGACATTAGTTAACCAATAAAGCGATTTTACGCTTGACTTATATGTGTTTTTTTTTGGAAATGCAATGTCCGTTAAATTCCCACCCCGACTCCTCTGACAATACACGACGAGCGTATACGATTTGAAAAAAAGGATAATTAATATGTAACTAAAAATCTTTTTTTTCGAAAAGAATATAAATCCGTTCTTCATAATCGTTAAAAGGCTGCTATAATATATTTTTTTTTTTTTGAAATTTTAAAATTTCCCAAAAAATTGTTTTTCGTCTTGATCAATTTGTACGAAATTTTGATTATATAAAAGCGAGCAACACTACCGTCAAATTTTATTTTACAAATTAAATTTTTAGCGTAGTCCTTTCCCAATTTTTATCTATTTGTTCTCCCGCAAAATTAGTAAAAGTATTACAAACGGAACGCCAAAATTACTACAGCTTCATCTCATCGTAGAGGACATAAGATGAAAAGTGAAACAGTAATTTAAGCGATAATTTGTAATTTGCATACCAAATTTCTGCAAACGATAAGTTGTAAACTTCCAGCAGCATTCTCGGCATAACTGCAACAGAATGCCAAAATAACAGCTGTTGTTGAACTTTGGCATTACTTAAAAAAGATTGTAATGAGAATTTAAGGATTCTACTTCACCGTATGATGTAATACGAATGAAATGCGTTTTTTTTTGCATACTCCCATCAAATGGCAGTAATATTTAAACTGTAAATTAGTATGAACCCACTCCCTTGTAAGAGATCCTGTATGAATGCGTGAGGATGTGTTTGCTCATTTAATAATTATTTTTTATTTCTCATAATTAACAACTTTCGGTACACACAGCCACATAAGGAATCATTAAAATGGAAAATATACAGAGCACCGGGCAATGGGAGACTACAAAAAACTGCAACTATGTGTTGCGTTTAATTGAACATTTGTGGTTTTTATGTATAAAAAGGCGTTAAATTTCACAATTGTTTATAGGTGAAAAAAAAACAAAACAAAACGAAAATACAAATGACAAAAAAAGGCTTTATTAACATTTGTTTATTTTTAATTTGAAAAGTTTTATTAAGTTTATTGTGTGTGTAGGTTGTTTTCTCTTTTCGGGTAAAAAGTTTGTTAATTAACAAATATTAATTAAATGAATTACCAAAAGGGCCACCACTTGAGAGTGACAACAATTTTCATTACTAAAATTGTATGAATTTCGATTTTATTAAACGCCAAAAGCAAATATTTTTAATTTGTTGTATAATTTTGGAAATAGTAAACTTTTTGTATATTTATTTCGTCACAAAGTATTTAACATTCATAAGATTTTGATAGGAAATTTTGCAGGCTTATCAAAGACTTTTCTGACAAAAGGAACCGATATAAATAAGACCCTGTAAAGACCTACACTTACCAGTCTTATACCGATTTCTATAGACTTCACTTGGAATCATAGGATTCCGGAAATTCAGCAAAATATCTGGCTGGTATTAAGTACAGGCTTTTCCAACAAGAAGTGTTATTTTGGTATTAAAAAATACATGGAATTTTTTGAGATAAATCATCGTATGTTTATTTCATAATAGAGAGGAAGGTATGCCGTTAATGATGAAAAACAACATCAGCCAAAAGACCACCACGCTTACGGGACCATATCCTTTTCATGAAATTATTCATAACCGAAACGCAAAGTGGCTACCCTATGTCCTCGATAGCCTCACGTGGCCCCAAAGGAAGAAGTCGCAAGGTGTTAAATCACAAGATCTCGGTGCCCAATTGTGATCACCTCTTCGAGAGATAACACGGTTCGGAAACTTTTCCTGTAACAAAGCAATGGTTTCGTTGCTTTTTGGGCACGTTGCGACGTCTTGTTGAAAGTAAATATTGTCCTGATCAATATCATCCAACTCCGACCATAAATAATCATTAATCAACTCTCGATAGCGCAATCCATTTACTGTAACCAACCTCATTTTCGATCCCACCTAATTTTCGAAAAAGTAAGGTCCAATGACCCCGCCGGTCCATAAACCGCACCACTTTGAGGATGAAGAGGCTTCTCAACAATATCGCTGGGGTTTTCCGAGCCGCAGATTCGACAATTTTGCTTGTTGACGTAGCCACCGAGGTGAAAATGGGCCTCATCAGTCAACATGATTTTTCGATGGAATTTCGGATTATTTCCATGCATTTCAAGGACCCAATCCTGAGGCCGTCTTGATTTCTTGTGTTAACAGAACTTTAAGACCCAAGACTTTATGCCAAATACAGTGCAATGACGTTTGTGAATGCCCAATTCCAAAGACGACGACGAGGAATGGACAAACCTGGGTTTTTTTTAAACCTTTGGGCTGTTCCGGTGTTATTCATCACATCACTAATTTGTCCCAACAGCTCGAATTTTTCCACCAATTTCTGTATTGCGGTCCGGTAAGGTGCTTTACGACGACTAAAAAATGCTTTAGTTTTGCGAACTGTGACTGCATGATTTTCATTATTTTTTGTAGTGAATTTTAAAGTGACATATAAGTGTCCAATGTTCAAAACTTCGTTGCTCAGAAAAAGCTAAACTTCTATCACCAAAACTGTGGAGCTTTTCAATAGGTTTAGTGCATATTAATTGATTTAAGTATGTATTAAATATGTAAATATATTGAATATTATTATATCCATAATAAACATATCGCTAAAGAACAATTTAAACCTACAATCCGTGCCAGTCTGTCAGGCGAACTTGAAGGGTTGTACATATTAAAGGGCTCAAATCAAAATGTTGAGATTTTGAATACAAAACTATTTTGAAAATGAGCGGATATCCATTCAAAGTTGAGATTCACACTATTCAAAGTTTAGCAACACAAATTCAAACACTGTTAAACTAGGGTATAAACAGTTAAAAATTCATTTTTTTGGATTTTCGTTGAAAAGTCGACTTAATCGAATTGAACGATTTTTTTTACTTGAAAATACTACAATTTTATTCCAACTAATACAAATTCATGTTTAAAACTTAACAAAATTGTAAAACAATTCAGTAACATTTTGTGGTATTCTAACTGATTCGGCAAACGTTGTTTTTCCGAGAATAATAAAAATTCTTTTGGTTTTTTTTTGTTTTATAAAATTAAATGTTTAAGTTTAATAAAATAAAATACTTTGAATGTAAATAGTTGTAATGAAATGCTTTGTTCTATAGCTAACGTATGAACAATACTTGTTGTATCTCCATCTAGGCAAAAACATATAAATCGTTGAGTTTTCCAACGCGTGATCACGATGCATTAATAGATACACTGATAACACTACTCAACAAAATGAAAAAAATTTCATGTACTCCGGATGCTATAATTTTTTCAGTGTAGATAACCTTGACATGAGCTCGAAAAACGCAATAAAAATTTTTTTTTCGTTTGGTTTTTTTTTATTTTTTTTTTTTTAAATTTTAAAAAAAAATTTTTGGTTAGTTTTTTTCGTCCGGCATAACACGGGAACCACTAGCCCGATTTAATTAAATTAAATTTTAAAAAATTTAAAATTACAATTCCCTTAGTCTGTTCATATATTGTTTTCCTATACAAGCAACAGTTTCCAAGTTAAAAATGAATATATAAAGGAAAAAACTTATTTTTTGCCTAAAGATTTAAATTTTTTTTTTTTAAAAATCCATAAAAAATCCAAAATGAAAAAAAATGTCAAATCTTATTACTTTTACGTAAAGTCACATAACCTATGAGCAAAATGAGACAAAGATCATGAAAATCGATGCACGCGTTTCGCTTTTATTCGCAATTGAGTAAAGGTATGAATTTTAAAAATTCAAATTTTCATATATTTTTGTCACCCAACAAATTTTAATTTTTTTTGTAATAAAAAAGAAAAAACCTTACCATAGACAAAGTTGTGCATATGTCGAGCAAATTTTTGAAATTCATACCTTTACTCAATTGCGAATAAAAGCGAAACGCGTGCATCGATTTTCATGATCTTTGTCTCATTTTGCTCATAGGTTATGTGACTTTACGTAAAAGTAATAAGATTTGACATTTTTTTTCATTTTGGATTTTTTATGGATTTTTTAAAAAAAAAAATTTAAATCTTTAGGCAAAAAATAAGTTTTTTCCTTTATATATTCATTTTTAACTTGAAAACTGTTGCTTGTATAGGAAAACAATATATGAACAGATTAAGGGAATTGTAATTTAAAATTTTTTAAAATTTAATTCAATTAAATCGGGCTAGTGGTTCCCGAGTTATGCCGGACGAAACAAATTAACCAAAAAAATTTTTTTCAAATTTAAAAAAAAAAAATAAAACAAAAACCAAACAAAAAAAAAATTTTTTATTGAACGAAAAAATGAAAAAAAATATTTTATTGCGTTTTTCGAGCTCATGTCAAGGTTATCTACACAGAAAAAATTATCGCATCCCGAGTACATTTTGACTGTTGACTAGTGTAATTAAGTAATCCGTATTTGATTTTAGCCATAGCGGTGTCATTAGAAACGAAAGTAAGATTTGCCTTAAACCAAGTTAAAAAAAAAACTTGATTTAACTACGGGTTTTTTTTTACTTCGAAATTCTTAATTTAATCCATAGTTGAGACCGAATAGGCTTGATTTTAAGGATAGATTTATGTTCATAAAAGGACCGAAATAAGTTCGAAATGGACTTATGTAGATTAATTAAAGCCCAAATAAATGAAACTGGGACTGATTTAAAGAAAATTTAGATTAAATTGTTATGACAATATTCTTGTTCTAAGAATATTAAATTCATACGAATATGAGTTCGAAATGGTTTTAAAGAGAGTGCATTTTTATACGGTCACAGTTTTCTCTCTCAAAAATTGTTCTACCAATTAGATCTCTTACCTCACTTGGACTTACTTGCCCTAATAAATATTTAACTACACTTAAATTAATCGACATCGACATTTTGAATGATTTCTTTCGTCTTTCGTAATTAAACGAAAACTGCTTTTTACTAGCGAATAGTCCGAAAAACGACAAGCAGTAAAGCAAACACATATTGCTTAAATAATTCAAGTATTTTATTTCTGCTCGAAATTCCATTTTAAGTTAGGACGGTGGTATTGTAAATAAGCTGTTTCTATAATCATTGCCCAAACACATGACAATTTTCGCTGGATGCATCACGGCTGTTTTTTAATGCAAGGTTTTTAAAACGAAGGCCCAAAATAATTGCTGCTGCATATATTTTAATAGCCTCTGTGCTCTTGAATCTCTTCTTTGGTAAAAAAAAAGATATTACCAGTTTAAATCCAACTATCATCAGATTAAATTTACTAAGAGTTACATTATTTTCATATTATTTTTTTTAAAATATTTATTTCATATTTATCATAAATATCGCAATATTTTCAATTAAACTAAAAATTTAGACTTCCTAGACTTTTTCATAAACAACAGACGACTTAATTTCTCACCATTATTGTAGCAAAATTTCGATTAAACGACTTCTCATGAGTCGTTCTCATATAAACCGATGTGATACAAAAATAATATAGGTTTGATTAACTTTTAATTTATAACATGTTTTACTATGGAGCGATTTAGCTTATTTTATAATCACAAGCACTATTCCATTGGAGAATATTACATAGCATCTACTAATTAAGACTGTTATTTGACGATTACAACATTTCCAAATGTAACGGACAATTCACCAACAGATATCTATGCAAATACGAACTTTAATTTTAAATCCCCCACCCCGCATCTGACATTGTTTTACATTGACAGTTACATTGTACATACTCGTATGTATTCTCAAATGTTGTATGTTTAGATATGGTGCACTCATACACACTAACATGAATTAACCAGAATACAAAGTTCTGTAAACATTACATGATGTGTATATTAGAGTGGGCTTGGTTGGCTGCTTTTTCGTATGGTCGGAGTTGGATGATACTGATCTGGACAAAGTTTACTTTCAACAAGACGCCGCTAAGTGTCACACAAGCAACGAAACCATTGTTCTCTTACGGAAAACGTTTCCGGACCGTATTATGTCCCGAAGACGTGATCACAATTGGCCACCGAGATCATGTGATTTAAAAGCTTGCGTCTTCTTTCTTTGGGGCCACGTGAAAGATAAGGTCTACGCCATGCATGTCAAACTCAAAGCCTAACGAGGGCCAAATAAAAATTTAAAATATTATTTGGGCCACAAAAAAATAAAATACTTTAAATTTTATAGTAAATTATATATACATAGATTTATTTTAAATTTAAATTTTCGTTTATTTTTTGTTCTATTATACCGAGTGGGCCGCAAAGTCATACAATGCGGGCCGCGAGTTTGACACCCTTGGTCTACGCCAACAGCCCAGCGTCGATTCAAGACCTCAAAAGTAGAATTCGTAAGACTATTGAGGACATAGGGCAGCCACTTTGCAATTGGGTTATGGACAATTTCATGAAAGGGATATGGTCCTGTCAGCGTGATCATGGTGGCCATTTGGCTGAGGTTGTTTTGCATTATTAAACGCATACCTTCCCCTTTATTATGAAATAAACATTCGATTATTTATATCCAAAAAATTGAATTTTTCTTTGAATACCAAAATAATACCTCCTGTTGAAAACCCAGTATTTCTGTACTCGTAAACAAAAACACCCTTTAGTTGGCTGGAAATATTCTAGCCGCTTTGAGACGTAAAGTCTTGTTGACATAGTCGCAGCAATGAAAATAAAGAGGGTTACTGTACTACGAGCTAGATAACTATTCGGACGATAAAAATTTCCAATCACGACCAAAACATAATGATTTTGTTACGTGTAGTGGGAAATGCCATGTTTTGGCGTAACTCTTTCTCGACCCCAGTCTATGTCATGTACACACAACTAAAATATGTACGTATGCATGTGTATGAATGGTGTAGCATGAATCCTCCTGTTGAAATGTGCTTCTGCTTATAGTTACGCTAACATTTTCCGATACTGCCTGTTAATGGATAAGTCAACTCTTTTTCACTTCGAGATCTATCCAAGGTGTTACAACACATTGCGAGCTCTAACGTACTACAACTTCAAGTGACATTGTAATGGGAAAATTTGGTAAATGTCAAAATAATATACAAAATATAAACGTAAATTCAAACATATGTATGTACGTATGCATACATATGTCAGTATACTTGACGTCTGTCTACATGTTTCTCTTTTGTTAACACACATAATGTGTGTGTGTGACTGTCACACATACATACATATATACATTAGGGTGGAGTGAAATTCAAAAAAAAAAAGTTAACCTCGGAAAGAGATGTAGTCTGTGGTCCTAATGAGGGGAAAAATAAAGAAAACAATTTTAAAAAAATTTTAGGGGTCGCGCCACTCCCTCGAAATTTGGAAATTATCGCTATTTTGGCGTTGATTTTAGAAAAATCCTAAAAAGTTTTATTTCAATAAATGTTTGCAATAGCGTAAACAATGAAATAAGGGCATGAAAAAATTTAAAAAAAATTTTCTCATTGTTCAAAAATTTCAAAAAGTAAAATAAGTCAAAGCGTCCCTTCTTCAGAAAATTGACTGAACAATGAAATCGCCACCAAAGCTACAAATATTAGTCGATTATCCTCATATTTGCCTCAAATACTTTTGTTTGGGCACTGAACAAGCTCAAACTTTTAAATTTCGAATAAGTTAAGTCGTTAATTTTTAGGATTTTTCTAAAATCAACGCCAAAATAGCGATAATTTCCAAATTTCGAAGGAGTGGCGCGACCCCTAAAATTTTTTTCTTTATTTTTCCCCTCATTAGGACCCCAGACTACATCTCTTTCCGAGGTTATCTTTTTCAAATTAAAAAAAAGGATGTTTTCACTCCACCCTAATATACATACATACGCAGACAAATGTCGCACAGTGTTAGAATCATGGCGAAAAGCGGTTGTACATTTTTGCAAATAACAACGGATAATCATTTGCTTTCGATTGTACTAAATGCATTTCATTAAATTTTCATGACCTTTACCCGAAAGCAGTATCAAATATGTACATTGTACCTTATTCTGGATTATCGTAATCTGTCAAATGGTAGAGTGTTCGTTGATCATCGTCAATAATATGAATTCTCATAGGAATATAAGTAAAGTTAGATCGAAATAAAGCTGAAACGGCTGGTCGGTACTACTACAGCACGAAGGTATTGGTAAATCGCTTAACAAACTACGAAACGCGCCTTTCTGTGGTTTTTTATAGTGTATCTTCGATGAATTTATTAATATATTATTTTTTGTGTGCAAATAAAATGTGTTCAGATACAAATATATACAATTTTGGGAAACCAAAATTATTAACATCTTATTATCTTGTCAACAAAGTTGTTTGAACGCAATCATTTCTGGTATGTGCATCGTTCTACAATTTGATTTACTTCGATGAGGGTTTTAGAAAATTAATGATTAGGAGGAGGGAACTTATTTCCTAATCATTTCATGTTCTCTGTATTTTTCTTAACCAACAAAAAATTGACCAAATTTTGTATTGACCCAGCAAACCAAATGTCGGATATCAGACACGCCTGAACAATGTCTAATCTCTTCCGACACTTCTTACCGATTTCGTTCAGAATTCTGTTCGACTTTTCCAAGGGATATTTTCTACCGACAGGTCTGAACGAATTCTGAATGATTTCAGTGGAATAATTTCTGATTTTGTTCAGACACGTCTGACCGAATTCTGAACGATTTCTGATCTCTGTGTCTGAGGGATATTTTGTTCAGACATGTCTGAACGAATTCTGAACAGTGTGTCTGAACTATTTATGGTTTTGTTTTTCTTTTATGTTTTGTGTATTATTTGTTATAACCGTTAGGAATTTGCTCCAGCATGTGAAACAGAATTCTCTGTGTGTCGGACGATTTTTTGTTGTTACATTTTTTTGGCATATTGCTGATTGTTTTCTGTTTGTTAGTTATCGAACAGCATTGGTGGTGGTAAATTCTAATTCTTAAAGGTTTGCATACTGACATTTGTGCAATAACTTTATATAATATGTTTTATTTCAACATATTTAGCTGTATAATGTATAATGTATTCCACATACAAAATTTCAATTTGGCAAAAGATGGACTTAATAAATCGTTAGTAAGTCCAATGTAAATATTCACTTTTTATTTTAATGAAAGAAATTGAATGAAATTAAATGTTTATTTTCAATAAAAAAAAATTATAAAAATTATCCGAATTCCGCAAGAAACCACTTAAAAATTCGGTCAGAATTCTGAACTACGAATCGGCAAAAACTTCAGAATTCCACAAGAAACCACTTAAGAATTCTGAACTACGAGTCGGCAAACACATCAGAATTCCGTAAAAAACCACTTCAGAATTCTGAACGACATTTCGAATTTCCCTTCATAACACCGTGTTACACACATTCTGTCCTATGAACCAAATTTACTTTTTTCGGAATTGGTAAATCAGCTCGATTGGATCACTGAAAATGGGTTAAAAATCGGTCCAAAGGCTTTCACACAGGCCCCTACGAGCTTTATACTTCAAACATGAAAAAAAAAATATTCCCCTCTTTCCGAGGGTTCATTTGGTTCATAGGACAGAAAAAAATCTATTTTTTGTAACACGGTGTAATTTCCCATGATATTAATTCAGAGTTCGGTCCGAAGTCTGTACGACGTGTCGGCAAAAACATCAGATTTCCCTCCGACGGTTCGGTCAGAGAACGCGTCAACGACTCCATACATTTTTCGTACCGATTTCAGTCAGAATTCGGATCCGACATCGAAAGAATTTGCCGACTTTCGTACCGATTTCTGACCGAACTCTGACAGTTTGTTTCACTGGGAAGACAGGAAACTATTTGTGTCGTAGGTATGTCTATATACACATATGTATATGTATATGACTTCGGCAAAGTATGTAGAGTCTAATGGCTCCTGAATAATCGACAGCTACCGTAGAAACCGTTCTGCTGTAGACCCGATAGGGTTCCTTTCGGAACGGTGGATTCGATCAATTCATTGTCTTTGTAAATGAAAGGTCTGGATATTTCCAAGACGTTGTTGACATCCTATTGGGCCAGACTGTAAACCAGATCTACTATTTTGAGGGTGTCATTTGGACTCTTTTGCCAAGATACGTATATTTAGAAGTACGAAACATGCAACGACAGATCAGGGTGTTCACTTTGTTCAGAGCTTATTTTTAATTTTATAGCCACATACGCCGATAACCAGCCTGTCGTAAACAACCTATATATCTATAGAGGCAAAAAGTAATGACAAACTTTTTGTACTTTAGAATTGCATTTCCTACGAATTTATTGAATTGCTGTCAAATACCCGGAAGACTTAATGTTAATATTGTGCTTAATATTTAACAATTTTAGGATTGACCTTAAAATCGACCTGACCAAATGGGAAACTGGTTGAATGGTAGTCGTGCCCTCTCTCTGTTATTTGTATTTTATTATTACCCCTGGCAGACTATATCAAAGAAAACATACAAGAGCACCCCAACAAAAAAATTCTGTGCTGCAAACGGAAATATTAATCACATCATGGTCGATTATAATCAGCTTATGTGTTAGACTGGTAAAGTTTACACTTCTCCGAAAGCAGAAACATTGTTATCGGAACGATGTGTTCATGTTATCAAATGTTACAAATAATCCAAGTATCTCCTTCCTTTCCCACAACAGCATAACATCCGCTCATATACACGCACATATCGCAAAGCATGTACAAATACGCCAACACTAGTGGGCATAACTAAGTGTAAGAACAGACATTTCTTGAGACAAATGGCATAAAGAAGGACCACAATCGGCACTACTTAAACTAATTAGTGTGGCCTTCGGAAGGGACCACAGTCGAACAATGGTTTGTTTCGGTTTGTTAAACTTAATATTGCACTAAATTTGGATCGGTTATGGTAAATAGCTGATTGAGCTTTTTTATGTCCCAACCTTTTACACAATTTATAATTTATATGGGTGTATGATCGAACTTAAAATTCTCTGCAATGTTATTCTGGATATACCCAATTAGCCGAAAGGTGCTAATTAGGTTATACTTGGACAAAGGGGCTAAGCAGTGGGAGCACTGAACCCACATCTAACTGAAAGTTTTTGGCGATGGGCAGATGGTTCCTGGTTATCTTAATATATATTTACCCTCGACACTGATTCACTGATTCACTGACTCTGTCACGCAGTAGGAATTTAAATAGGCATTCTATAATTTTCTATAAATAATAATAATAAAAAAAATAATATTTTTTTTGTACAGAAAGTGTGTTTTCCCGAAATTTTTTTTTCCAAATTTTTTTTTTTTGAAATTTTTTTTTTTTTACAAAAATTTTTCAACAAAATTTTTTTTTTCAATAAAAAATTTTTCAACAAAATTTTTTTTTTCAATAAAAAATTTTTTTTTCAACAAAATTTTTTTTTTCAACAAAAATTTTTTTTTTTGTTCAAAATTTTTTTTTTCAAAAAAAATTTTTTTTTCCACAAAAATTTTTTTTTTCAACAAAATTTTTTTCCCATATTTCAACGGGCGCCATAGGCGCATTACAACTTACTAGTATATTATAAGTTGATTATTGGGCAAAAGGTCGGGGCACCTCCCTTAAAGTTGAGAACCACCATATGTCATGAACTGCTGAGGTATGAAGATGAGATTTGGTACATGTGTCATGGCCACAAAAATAAAAGCAAACAAGCCAGGGAAAAAAGTGGGCTCATTAAAAAAATTTCCGCAGTTAGGACGATACAATCATGGCCGATACCAAAGGTCGTTCACAATTTTATAATTTATGGAAATCAATGGAAATCTCATGGAGATGAAGCGAGTTATAGCCGCAAATAAGATAACCACGTGAAAGGATGTTCAACCAACAGAATGAAATACTTCGTTGTTTTTTTTTATTTTATTATTAATCTTTATTAAACGTGTTTGATCAGTCTTATAAAAGTTTAAGATATATAAGTATGTACATTCTTTAGAGATTTGGTTTAAAAAAATAACCTTACATCTATAACAAAGTTTGCTTATGATAAAGAAAATAAAGAATTGTAGAGAAAAAGAAAAATTAGGAGAAGGAAAAAACGATTATAAAACCTTCATTAAATAATAAAATAATACTTCGTTGTTTTAGGTATTAACGAATGCAATTTCTCATAAATCCAGTTATGAACAATTCAATGCAACAAGTGAAATATTCTTAGAGTAGTCTATGCTGCGGATTTAAGTATAAAACAGAAAGATCTGGTTTAAAAACGTACTTATTTCCCATAATATTCCATGAAGGAACAGACGGAGAACTTCTCTCGAATCAGTGAGTTGTATTCGATATAAGTTCTATACCGACATTTCTAGAGAAGTTTTACATGTCTTAGAGATGACTCTCTCACTCGTAAAGTCGCCAGCATTTACGAGGTGGAAAACAGCCGCTGAAAAATGTTTGATATATCTTACCAGGTTACGAACCTGGGCTCTGCTGTGTGGTAGCCGCACACACCACGCGATTAAAAAAATCTTCGAAAACTTGTTGGTGAAGTGCAAGGCCACTACTTATGTCCGCCAGTGTACCTGTCGGTACGAGTACAATACTCATAGACATTGTTTGTTGTTTCAGGACTTTTTTCAGTTTCTTCTATGTTTACACAATTCTCTGCCAGTTATTAAACCAACAACAAGTCTGATAGAGTTACAAATTCGCTTTCTGTACTGTGCATGCGGTCGCGTATATATACATACATATGTATGTATATGTGTGTGTGTGTGTGCATGCTGTTTTGACTTGGATATGTGCTGAAAAAGAAAATTGTCATGTGTGACACGTTGCGTAAAGTGGCATTCATACACACCTCAAGTATGTGTTTTCATGTCTGTACTCGTACACATACTTGAGCCACTTTCGCACACTTATGCACTGCGTGTATGTGGTACAAACAACCCGACACACACAAACACAGACTGACTGTCATACAGACCGACAACGATTCGTATGTAGGTATTTATCTCATTCGGTGTGAGTGTATTTGCAATATTCAAAGATGTGTTGTTCCTTGAAATTATTTAATGACTTTGCAAAAATTGGTAAGAAACACAAATAAACTTACACAGACAGGCGGACACACACATACATCCGTACGCATAAACAGCTAATAATGTCGAGGCGAAGATGTGAACAAATTCCCAACTTTTGTATACGTGCGTAAAGTAAACCCATACGCGCGTCTTCCCGTACAACGCACGTTTCTATTTCGTCTGGGTGCATGTGTGAATATCTGTCTGTCTGTCTGTCTCTCTATCCGGTGTATGCGGATGATGAGATGAGTCTAGAAGCGGTTTGTTTGCGTACTTTTTGTCATATCTAGCTGGCAGTAATTGCAGATGACTTGGTTCCCTTCCGTAATGGGGCCAGAGTGGTTAGGAAGTGTTGGGTCGTCGTTGTTGTTCTTTCGGGGTTCTCGTTGTTTTTTTTGTTGTACCATAATCATGATTACAAATAATTCACGTAATTTACAAAGTATGTACGTATGTGGTAAAGGTACAACGATAATTGTTTTTCAGGGCTGTTGCGACACGCTACGCCAGCGTTAGACTCACGCACGTACCTGCATGCATGTGCCTGTACAGGTATAGGTGTATGTTGTCGGTGTGAGTGTGGAGCGAGTTGTGCAATTTCTATGAGGTTGAAAATAAATATGTTACATGCCTAATTTAACTGATTTATTTCGTATGCAAATAGTTTTAAAGATAATTTGATATCGCTACAATGTGCCTTTGTCGGAATTTTAAGTAAGCAATTTACAAGTTTTTCCGTGACTTGGCTGCGAACATGGCTGGTAATTTGAATCCATCGGAGAAAGGAAGCTGTTATTAGGTGAACATTTATATGTGGCAACTGTACGGCAAAGGGATTGTAATAGAATATCGTCTAATCGCTGATGAATTAAAACTGGCAAACAGTCAGCGGAACAGGAGAATCGGATATTTCCCAAATAAAGTGTATGTCGGCTACTTAAGAGCTTATAGTTTGTGTGCATTCAGACATACTGTTCCCTGACATCATTATTATTTTGACCTTAGATTTCGAATAATAAATGTAAGTAATACAGACAATTGTACAGCGGTTTTTTTAACAAGAAGTGCTGTTATGATATTCAAAGAAAAATTTATTTTTTTGAGATAAATGATCGGATGTTTATTTCATAATAAATTAAAACAACATCAGCCTAATGGCCACCACGACCACGGTTACAGGACAATATCCTTTTCATGAAATTTGGAACCATATCCTTTTCACGAGGTGGATGGGCCGCATCAGTCAAAATGATTTTTCGATGGAATTCCGGATCATTTTCATGCATTTCCAGGACCCAATCAGCAAAGGCACGACGTTGTTGATGATCGGTCGGCTTGAGTTCTTGTGTTAATTGAACTTTATAAGCCTTAAGACCCAAGTCTTTATGCAAAATACGGTGTAATGACGTTTGTGGAATGCCCAGTTCCAAAGAACGACGAGGAATGGACAAACCTGGGTTTACTTCAACTCCTATTCCTCCTTCCTATTCTCAGTTGTTCTTGAGCAATGTGCACAGGATTTATTCTTCACATCACTAACTTGTCACAACAATTTCTGTATTGCGGTCCGACTAGGTGCTTTAGTTTTGCGAACTGTGACTGCAAGATTTTTGTAGTGAATTTTAATAATGCGTTGTTGAAGCGTGTACCGGATGATTCCGAATAACACCTATTGTTGGAAAACCCTTTATTTAATTTTTCGTCATATGAAAAATGCCCCTACAATTGAACAATGAAAAATTCTCCAAAATTATGTATTTCCCAAAAAAAAAATGTGAATCATTTTCACAAAAGTGAATCATTTTTTGTAATCTTTTGGGGTTACGATCCTATTTAGCAAATTTAAAAAATGTTACATTGACCACAACAACACGTACATATGGAGTGATTTATCATATTTTGTTTACTTTTTAATGCGATAATTAGGGTCGAAACACCAACCTCAC
The DNA here is from genome assembly GCA_958296145.1 of Hydrotaea cyrtoneurina. Classification (NCBI taxonomy): domain Eukaryota; kingdom Metazoa; phylum Arthropoda; class Insecta; order Diptera; family Muscidae; genus Hydrotaea; species Hydrotaea cyrtoneurina. Next base: position 39,984,439 of record OY282515.1, on the reverse strand, counting down.
ATTTTAGAAAAAAATATAAGTTTTTCACTTTTATTGTTTTTTCATTTTTATTTGAGGTGTTTTTTCACATTTTAGGTTTGGCAAATCTTGATTTTTTAAATGGGGCCATTTTTCACGGTGCTATTGCATAAAATGAAAAATTCAGACGTTGAAGATTACATTGATGTACAAATGTCAAATTAATATTTTTCTCATACTTCTCATTTTTTTGTTGTTAAAAATGCACTTTTTTCTAAGTTACAAAAAGCTATTGTTGTTTTTTATATTTGTTCATTATATTTGGGGTATTTTGCATTGGGAATTTTCCATAAATTGTTTGGGGTATATTGGGGTTTTCGGGCGGTTTGTCATGTATTTTGGGGAATTCTTCATTTCGGGTAATCTTTCATTTTTTTTTTTTTTTTTTGGTGTACATTTTACATTTTGGGGTATTTTTCATAATACGGGACCTTTGCCAATAATACGGGACGGTTATATGAATATTTCACAACATACAACGACACGAATTTAACCAGTGTTGAGTATTTGCCCCCTGTAAAACATCTTACACAACATTATTTTATTCTGACCAAAAGTTGTGGTGACAAATTATAAATAGTGACTATTTAAGCGTTTGGTTTAGGAAAATTGAAGAAAAGACAGAAAATGTATGTAGGTGAAAGAAATAGCTTCGTTAAACTTTGAGTTATGGAAATACTTATAATACTACTTAAGGGAATTTATCTTTTTAACTGTCACTAGAAGTGCTTCGACTTATAGTAAATTCGGCTTATGGAATGTCGCGTTATGGACGATTCACTGTAGTCTGGTAAGGTCAACTCACACAAACGTGCTAATTGACTAAAACGTACGATTAATTTCTAACCAAGCTCGCCGCAGCATATCATGTCGTATTGAAACCACATGTCAACCATTCTTTCATTTTGATCATCAAAGGGCACTTTGCTGCGTTGACCGTAACGATGGGGCCATCGCGAACAAATACAAGTGGAATTGGTCCGACCAACCGACCAAATATCACACATTTTAAATCTTTCCGACCAAATTTGGATGGAACTCACAAAAAACGGCAACACTGCACTTTTGCAAGTGTCCGCCTCTCCCTCTCTCGACCACTCTCTGCCATAAATGATCTGTCATTCAGTTGCTACTTTAAAATCGAACGGTTTAGACGGAATTCCTGCGGTGCTTTTTTCATTTCCAAATATCTCCACAGATATTCCACATATCGGTTCAGATTTTTGTATAAATACGTCTTATACAACCTGTGAATCGAGTTTTAATAAAAATTGTGTAAAAAACAATCATGAAACTGTGCAAAAAAATAGTTTTCCGGCGCCCTACAAAGCTCAGTGTGTGCTTGAGTGTATGAAGGAAGAGGAAGCACAGTTGCAAAATTGTGTATGTACACAGAAAATGAAAAACACGAGAAACAAAAACAACAATGCAAAAAGGCTTGAACAAAAACAACAACAAGTGGGAGAAGAGTGCTGGAACAAACACAAATGGCGGGAATGTTCTGTGAGTTGTTATTGTGTGTGTTGCTGTTTCTTGTTAGAGGGAGTGCTCGGTCGCGAGTGATTGAATGGATGTCGTAAAACATCAACACATGCGGACATGGAGCTTCGCAGAGATGAAGAGTTGTTTTAGAATATGTAAAGAATGGGAAAGGAGGACTAAGGCAGAGGAATCTCCAAAACATATGGTAAGTTAATTTTCACTGTTTGTTTTATTGCGCTTTCCATGTGTTGCACTAAATATCAAACTGAGACGATCCATTACATTGGATAATGTCCGCAATCAAAATGTATGAAATTTTGGATTTCTTAAGAGAAAACTAGTTTTGTGTTTAACTATTTTGCAAATTAATGAAAAAGTCTACGGTATTAATATTTTGTTATAATTATGAGGGAGTTTCTACAATAATAAAAAAAAACATGTATATTCAATGAGTTAAGGGGCGGCATTTATGGTAGGGAAAACCCGATTTTGAAAATTTACAATAGACAACAAAAAAGAAAATAATTTGTTTTGTAATAAATAATCACTAGGGTATAATGATGTATTATGGTCCTCTGAATACAAAAATGGTCGAAATAATGGCTGAAATGCACTTTACCCCCATACAAAAATATGAAAATGTAACTCCCTACACAATTGCACACTGATTACGACAATCGTCAATAGAAGGGGGAAAATGCTCCTGAACCCTAGGGATTCTCAAAATCGAAAGAAATTACCTCAAACTGTAGGTAAATGCATGAAAATGATACAGTACAGTATAAAAATGCATTTGTTCCAAAACAGAACATTTTTTTTTTAATTATAATTTTTTAAAGGAAAAATTATTGAAAGCTTTCTAAACAATTCCATTTTTTTTTTAAAAACAGAAGTAGTACTTTGACTGAAAAACAATCACACAAACCTGCAACGTTCTAGAGCAAAGCACACACAACGAAGCTCAACCAAATTAACACAACGATACACAGCACACGATGAGTCTTGAGTGTGGTCAACAGTGTTACATTCTCATTGGCAACATGTGCTGTACACGTTCAGATGATCGTGAAAAGTTGTTACTACTTTTGAACAACAACACAACTCAGGCAAATTCAAGGATTATTCTTAAGTGTTGTCAACACTGCTTAGACACAAAAGTTCCAATGGTACACATGTATCTGTTGTACGAGTTCAGTTGAACTTGAAAATGTCTTGTTTGGCTACATCGCAACAGCAACACAACTCACCGACTCTATGCACATTGAACGATTATTCTTGAGGGCTTTCAACAATGTTTAGCGATAAAAATGTTGCCAGTTACTCTCATTGGCCCAATGAGATCGCTCATGTTTGTGTCACAATATTGTAAGTATTGTATGAGTTCAGATGAACTTGAAGTGTTGGTAAAAAAATTTTAAACAAACAGTCGGTGTCTTCTTCAGCTTTAGCCACATTCAATGAATATTCTTGAGAGTTGTCAACAATGTTTAAAAATGAATATGTGGCTAGTATGTGTTATTTGTTTACAATAATAACAGAATGTCTCAACGTGTTCAAGTTTAGAGATGAAAGTGTTGCTAGAAAGGGTGAGTTCCAAAACGTCATTTACAATGCAACTGAACAAAGTCATGCATCCCTAAACGCAAACCTGTAAACTTTGACAATGTCATACATCCCTAAATGTATAATAAAAGTTATCGATGCGCATAGAAAAGCAAACTGTGCATCACTAACTTTGTTGATGCTTTGGTGACATTTGTAAAATAAAATAAAGTGCAAATAACAATGGCGGATGAAAGGTAAGAAATATTGTTGTTAATGTTTTTATATTAACTTCTAATATATTTTTGTACAATTTTCAAATTATTTTGATGTGTTTCTTCCAACAATCCCATCAAATTTTCCAAAATAATGTTTTTTACTACTGACAACCCCATTTTCAAAGCAACTGATTGCAAAACGGTGTTTCTAAACGTAAAAAGTATGCAAAGTGTTTATATTCCAAAGAAAATAGCAAACTTGGTTACACTGTATCGAAACAGTATAAAAACCGCATCACTGCAATGTGCTTTGACGTTTTGGAACTCACCCTAATTCTTTTAATCGCAAGCGTTCGCTAAAGTGAATCCAGAGACGACAATTGGATCTGTTCTGATTTCTTCTTTTTGTGTTGATTTCATTAATCGGATTTTTCGATATATTTTGACACTGATTTCATTTCTGGCTGAGGACTTTTTTTTATTGGTGTGGCAAATGTTCGAATTCTGCCAGCGTTTGCTTAAGTGAGACGATGCTTCGCAAGTGATCTGTTTTCTCCATTAAGTTTTTTGAAGTTTCAACCTTTGGAAAGTTTTAAAATATTTTAAATTGAAAATATTTTAAATTGGAAAATATTTGTAATTTGAAAATATTTTTAATTTTAGAATATTTTAAATTTTATAATATTTGAAATTTCAAAATATTTTTAATTTAAATATATTTTTAATTTTAAAATATTTGTTATTTCAAATTATTTATAATTGGAAAATATTTGTAATTTAAAATTTTTTTAATTTTAAAATATTTGTCATTTTAAATATTTTTAATTTTAATTTAAATATATTTTTAATTTTAAAATATTTTCAATTTCAAAATATTTTTAGTTTAAAAATATTTTTAATTGGAAAATATTTTTAATTTTGGAAAGTTGATTCGTTCGTCGTTGCCAAAATTTATATGTGAATTATCATGTAATCGACTGCGTCCGACTTAGTAATTTCAATAATTGTCATATCTTAAGACATTATTTATTTTGTGAAAAATATTGTTCTCTGCGTTTGCAATACCTGTGATGGTTGAAAATCGCCAATAACAATTAGAATAACCTTTATTATAGTTGACTTATTAGCATAACAATTGCGCTGGTCATTGACATTTTGCAAACCGAGTATTTTGCTCAACTAAATAAACCATTAATTCATTTTGGTGAAAATACCCAAGTGGATGGAAGTACCACAGCAGTACCTGCGGGATAACCATCATGATGTAGGGATATGCATACCAAAACTCCACTTTTGTACGTTTCCATCCCGCACATCATATATATATGTAAGCATTTCCGTAAGAGGCTACAAAAGCACGTACACAAACAGACATCACAATCAACAATTTTTGCTCTAGAAAAAGGGCTTACAGATTACGTTTTTCTGCAAAAAAAAAAAAAAAAACAAACAAATAATGCTGAAGGATGTCGGAATAGTTTGCCAAAGCAGCGTTGTAAAGTTTCGCGGAATGGAAAAAAAACAGGAGAAAAAATTAAATTAAATTGCAACACGAATGGCGAAAAAGTTTAAACGAATTAATTCTACCAACACCATGGGGAACGTTAACTGTGGTTGTTTTTTTTTTGTGCTGAAGTCTCACCATTTACAAAAAAATGCGCAACGACAGGTGCAATAATTAAAATAGCATCATAAGTTTCTGGAAGAGTTAAACAAATGGGCAATATATTGTGCGGGCCTAATCACGGCATACGCTATCGATAATAATTTCGTGTCGACCTAATTATAGATGCTTCGACTTCTTTGGATCACGGCTTCAGATCGAAATTTTTCTTAGTTTATTATCGTTTTACGTCGGATAGCAGCTGAGCTGTCGACAGATTTCTCGAAAATAATTTGCCAAAAACGAATGCCGTAAATGCGTGTGAAGTTAACGATCGAGAGCTGTCGATAGCGGATGCCGCAACGTAGACAGAAAGAAAAAGTACGTATTAAACTAATATCAAATGTTGCTCAAAATGTGCATATTCCCTCCAAATTTATATTCAGATATCAATTTTGAGACAAAAGAATAGCAGAACAGAATTAACTATGACGTGTATTTTTTTATATAAAAAAAATAGAGAACATAGCGCAGAAGTATTCTGCTCACTTTTCCATTTTCCAAAAAAAAGAATGTCTGAAAGATCTCTTTTAATTGTAAAGAGTCATTTGTTTTTTGAATTTATACCGAATATTAATGGAAATAAATTTTTCCACAAAATTAACAATTATCCATCGAGAGATCTATGCAAAATTTTGAAGCACAAAATAAATTCATTCCGAATCAAAATTTGGCATCACAAAGCCGAAAAAGTAGTTTGGCCATAAATGACTCACAGTGGCACCATTTGAATAGGATTACCGAATAATTTAAATAAAACATTATTAACGCTCGTATATATTTTTGGACCAAAAACAGTACATTTCACTCAAATGCGGTACTTTTTGCAGTATATTTTTTATTCAAAATTTTTTTTAAAAAATATTAATAATCATTTCCATCAGAGTCAGCTTCTGTGGTTGTTTTGTATTTGTCGTTTGAAGCAATTCCGGCTTCGTTTTGAGGTATGTGTAGAGCTAAACACATTTGTACTTCAAATTACATTTGACGGTCAGAATCACCTTCAATGTTTGCACATCTAATCGGGTTTTTATTTGTTCACCGTAGAGAAGATTTCCACTGATGCTGATGTTCCTGGCAAACATAAAATATATTCAACGATCGTGGCCATTTCTTTGAATTCGCAATCGGCTTTATTGAGATGTATAAATATGTCCGCCCAACGATCCGAAATCGAAACATTATCTTCTCTCCATTGCATAATTTCGTCACGAATGCTAATTTTTGAAGTAAATAAAAGTATTTTTATTATGTATCGAAAAACAGTATATTGAGGTAGAAAAGCAGTGCAGTACTGCAAAAACAGTACAGATACGAGCCTTACACGTTATAGATAATTTTTCAGAGTATTAAATGAGTTCAAATTTGTGGACTCAATCAATGTGGTAACGAAATTTTTTTTTTTACTAATTTCCGATTTTTAGTTCTTTTTTTAAATATTTTTTTTTAATTTTCTGTTCAAAAAATGTAAACAAAAATATTTTTTTTTAATTTTCTATCAAGTATTCTTCCAATTCGTAAGAGAAGTTATCTCAAAGACTACTCATTACAAACTATGAACTTTATTCGTGACTTCCGCGAACAATTTTGGTGTGGTTGACTGTCGAAACAGGTGAAATATTATTAAATTTTTTAACGCCATGTTTTCAGTACTTGTTGCCCAACTTTCAGTCGTAGATTAAGCTTATTTTGCTAAATCTAGTCTAATCTATTACCAGATGTGTACCCTTTTGATTACGGGTTTATAAAAATGGTATGTGTTTTTTGGAGCATCCTGTGGCTGCAATTGAATATTGGGAGTAGGAGAGGCTCTCAAAATAACAGAATGAAAAATAGTACCGATTCGATCAGTACGGTTTCTCAACAGCACAGTTTTGAAATTTTCAAAAACAAATTTGTTGTTGGAAAAATTGAATTAACGTTTTTTTTATTGAAAAGCAGAAATACCGACTTAACGTTTTTTGACTCGATGTCGTTTAACCTCCATCATAAAGGTGTAGGACCTGTAAATATGCCCATAGGGCCTGAGTGCCTCAATGTGTTCGTTTTCATATACTTCGGCAAAATAGTGGAACCGATTATCCATACTTGCGAGGTATTTTAAATAACAATAGCATAGAAATAGGTTTCCACGGAAATGTCGCCTTCAATAGTGTCACAATTCAAAATTTTATTGCTCAAGAAAAAAGCTGTAAATATATTGATTAAATTCACTTCTGTTCTGCGTGTTTTATACATATTATTATTTTTTCGCTATATTTGCAAGTTACGGCGCAATTGGAAACTTTAAACGGAAATTTTGGAATTTATTTTTTTATTTTCAGTTAAAGTTAATAAATAGTACAAAAAATAGATAGTCGACGAAGCTTCTGGTGGAAATCAAACCCCTCATTTACCTGATTTAAGTATTTTGTTTTCGACACCCTACTGCCCATATTGATTAATATATTAACATTTTGGCGAGACGGATTCTAGGTGAAAGCATCAACACATCTCTTGGAAATCTTTCTACCAGCTGACATTTGTAACATTTCTAATAAGTATTTTTTTTTTTTATTAAAATATATATATATACGTATATTTATTTTTACTATACATATTGATTAAGCACATACTTCTATTTTTGATGCATATATTGTATGTTTGCTGTAATAGGCCAATGGGATTTGAATTCCAAGTTTCATAAATGAAAATGAATTAATGAATTAATTATATTGAGAGATCAAATGAAGCTTTTGTAACAAGAATGCGATACTGAGATTGGTGTATTACAGTGGCACACATTACCCATCACACTACGATCGCAAGAGTGTTGGCTTCACGATCCTGTTGTAAAGTTTCTGTTTTAAAATACAATCAGTGCTATTTAATTGTCCACTGTTCTATAAACATTTGTTCTCATATATATGTAATATATTTGGTGTTTACTTCGGCAGATATGTAACGAATTTCCAGTACCATACAAATGACTTTATGTTTCATAAATTGAAACATAAATAATGCACGTTTTGCATTACACATGGCACATGGAATGCAGAATTCATTGTGTGCAAGTCGCATTCCACGACCGGTTACTTGTCATGCGCTTATGCGATTTCCGCATTTGAGAACATCTAATTTTTCTTTCTAAATACATGTCAAAGTCTCTGGCAGATGCATGTTAACTAGAATGTACAATAATTATAATTGTTTTAAGAGGAGCACAGAAAACGTTTCTTTTCAAAAATCCAAAAATTCCATATAATAAATAGTAAACTATTAAATTTAATTAAAATTCTGCATATATTTTGAAAAATCCTTGCTAATCCGACAAAAATGTTGCAACTTCCTGCATTTCCCGTAATGTCATACCGCACCATATACATTATGATGGGACAAACCAAAAACCATCGAAATAAAAGTACATGAAGAAGAGCTCAATTATTCGGTGAGGATGCTTTATCGTCGAAAACGACAGCATGCGTCAGTTTTGCTGAAGCCGTCGTCAAAAGGTAAATCTACAACAAACTCGTTAAGTCTCTACCTTTAGAAAACCGCCAAAACCTCAGATGCAGTCGAGGAATATTAACACAACGCAAACAAATATACGAAGGGCAAAAAACAACAATAATGTCGGCAAGAAAGAAAATGAAATTGCATTAGAAGCGTAAACTTTGCAGAAAGTTTAATTAGTTTCTTAAGCGTCATCTCCGTCGTTTGGCAATTACTAAGAATCTTTTTGGCTTCCATTTGGGCTGGCTATTTATTGTGGGCTGTTGTGGGTAGCAATTAGGCGGAATAATACATACATATACATATAGATAAAAGATAAATAATTTTGTTGTCTAAATATATGTCAGAGGTATTTTTGTATGCAGTAGGATGGTCCTTGAGATATAAACCGAAATTAATTAAGAGCACTGCATTGGTGGACAGATTGTCCGCCCCCCTCTGTATTCGACATTCTGACCATTTGCCGGTGTGTGTGTTTCTGTTCGAGTTGTCAATTTAATTACCAACGTCTTCTGGTGGGAAACTTCTAGACATTTGTCACAATAAATCAAATATTCTCTTAACGACAAAAATAACAAATCTTTGTTATTTTACTTCTATTTGCCATACCTTCCATGTGTCATCCGTAATGAGCTACATTTGGCCCATGGGACCAAAGTCACATTTTCCGTTTATGGTTGTATGGAATGGTATGAGAATACAGGGTGGCTTAAAATATACCACTTTCGTGGAATATTGCGAGACAATTTTAAATCAAACGGAACAGATTTTTATCGAATCTAGGACGAGACATATGAGTAAAGTGAAGAACTAGGAATGCACAACAAAGGTGAATATGGGGAAAAAGGCGCCAAAGCTGGCGAAATATGACATAGTAAGGAAGGTATTTTAGATTAAACGACAATTATAAAGAAAATAGGAAAAAACGCAACATGGATTAATTTTTTAATTAAATTTTTTTTTACAAAAATTATTCATTTCGGAATTTTATTGTTGTATTGCAAACAGCAAATAAAGGGGTGTCCAACAGAAAGTTCATTTTGGATCACCCGGTATTCCAGTAGCTATCACTTTTGAGGCTTTTATTCTTTGAAAAGGATATGGTTTTTTATGATATAAACATCTGATCATTTATCTTAAAAATGTAATTTTTCTTTGAATACCATAATAACAACTCTTGTTGGAAAGCCCTGTATTTCCATTACACTACTCAACAAAATGAAAAAAATTTCATGTACTCCGGAATTTTTTTTTCGTTTGGTTTTTGTTTTATTTTTTTTTTTTAAATTTTAAAAAATTTTTTTTGGTTAATTTGTTTCCTCCGGCATAACTCGGGAACCACTAGCCCGATTTAATTGAATTAAATTTTAAAAAATTTAAAATTACAATTCCCTTAATCTGTTCATATATTGTTTTCCTATACAAGCAACAGTTTCCAAGTTTAAAATGAATATATAAAGGAAAAAACTTATTTTTTGCCTAAAGATTTAAATTTTTTTTTTTAAAAAATCCATAAAAAATCCAAAATGAAAAAAAATGTCAAATCTTATTACTTTTACGTAAAGTCACATAACCTATGAGCAAAATTAGACAAAGATCATGAAAATCGATGCACGCGTTTCGCTTTTATTCGCAATTGAGTAAAGGTATGAATTTCAAAAATTTGCTTAAAGTCATATATTTTTGACACCCAACAAATTTTAATTTTTTTTGTAATAAAAAAGAAAAAACCTTACCATAGACAAAGTTGTGCATATGTCGAGCAAATTTTTGAAATTCATACCTTTACCAAATTTTTGAAATTCATACCTTTACTCAATTGCGAATAAAAGCGAAACGCGTGCATCGATTTTCATGATTTAAAAAAAAAAAATTTAAATCTTTAGGCAAAAAATAAGCTTTTTCCTTTATATATTCATTTTTAACTTGGAAACTGTTGCTTGTATAGGAAAACAATATATGAACAGATTAAGGGAATTGTAATTGTAATTTTTTAAAATTTATTTCAATTAAATCGGGCTAGTGGTTCCCGAGTTATGCCGGACGAAACAAATTAACCAAAAAATTTTTTTTAAAATTTAAAAAAAAAAAAATAAAACAAAAACCAAAAGAAAAAAAAAATTTTATTGCGTTTTTCGAGCTCATGTCAAGGTTATCTACACAGAAAAAATTATCGCATCCCGAGTACATTTTGACTGTTGACTAGTGTTATTTATAGAACACGATGATATTCATGTGTTGTTTGGTAAATATTTCCAAAATACGGCTTATGCATTTTCTCCTATCTCCTTGGTAAAAATGTCAAATGATGCCATCTGTATTACTTGCATCAAGAGTGTGCGTCCGAACTATTGCATCAGGTAACGACTTGGGACGTCTGCCCTCTGTATTGTCTGTTATGTGGCTGCCATCACCACATCACAAAACTATATGAAGAATATAGATCAACAATACATAAACATTATTTTTATTTAAATTGAATCTATATCTATAATCTATCTGTTTGTAATTAATCCGATTTTTTTACTGCGAACAAAATATCGTGGCCCTTCAGTGAGTGAAGGCTGGAACAGCTATGATTCAAAAGTCCAACATCAAACCAAAAAACAGAAAATAATTCAATTTGATATTACATCATCTTGTCATGAGATAATTATGATGAAGAAGATAATGATATAAATGACATTTCCTACATTTCATTTAAATGTAAATGACTTTTTCTTGTCCTATCTCGACAGCAACAATATCAGCAAAAACTTTTCTACTTTTTGTGGTGAAAATAAATAAAGGAATGGCAACAACATCGAAAAGATTGTCTTGTAGATGTTGTAGCAAAATTATTTCACTACGGCTACTTTGCATTTTCTGCGGTCTGCAAGCGAGACAATGCCACAAACGGAATTAATTGAACGCCCTCAAATTTCGGAGAAACATGACGATAACTGTAACCAGCGTTACCAGTGTGTTTTCCACATAAAGTCCCTGGAACATGTTTGTCAAACACAATAAATGTTCTAAAGGATTTCAAAGAAATGCCTCATTTACGTCTCGTGTAGGCAAGCGTATACATTAGGTGGCTGATATAAGAACATCACTTATAAGAAAAAACGCATGAAAAACACTGTGTCGTTACTTTTAATGAACAATAATTACTTATAAAAAAAATCGCAATTAGAAATGAAATTTGTTGACTTTTTTACATCCGTTTTCCACTGTAATCGGAAAGCAACACAACGCTGTGGGAATATTATAAGTTCTGTCTATTCTTCATGTTTGCAACGTCCGGAAATATAGTCTGTGAGTTGCAGCTATAGAAAATTATTTACGGCTGGGGAACCATAGCCCATGAATGGAATCGTAGAAAGGAATATGTAATCAATTATTTGCCATACTTTTTAGTTGTTGTCAATTTTCTGAATAGATATTAGACCATAGTAGGGTTGCCAGATATAAACTGTTTTATAGCTGCAATCATAAACAATTTAACTAGATTTTACGAGAGAAATCTTGACAAACTTAAAAGACACATTTTAGATGGTCCGTCTTTCCCGTCGTTTGCCAGTCTTGTAACACTCTGCGACAAATGGTAAGGGTCAGTGATCGGTTTGGAATGAAACCACCGGGGAAAGTTATATTGGTAAAAAAAAAAGTCATACGTGTTCCAGCGTTTCGCTGGGTCTCATCTAGGAATCGAGATATATCGATTTGAAGTTAGTAAGTATCGTATAGGGGAATTTGTCACGTTTTAGGCTCTTTTGTTTGACATAACTCGAGAACCACTCGTCCGATTTAGCTGAAACAAATTTAGAAAAATTAAGAATTACAATTCCTCTAATCTATTCTTAAACCGTTTTCCTACTTAGGCAACAGTTTCGCAATTATAAATAAATGTATGAAAAAAAAAAATTATTTTTGCCTAAAAATTAAATTTTTTTTTTTTTTAATTCATAAAAAATCCAAAACGGTAAAAAGTGTCAAGTCCTATTACTTTCACGTAAAGTCACATAACCTATGACCAAAATGAGACATAAATCATGAAAATCGATGCAAGAGCCAAAAACGTGACAAATTCCCCTATACGATACTTACTAACTTCAAATCGATATATCTCGATTCCTAGATGAGACCCAACGAAACGCTGGGACACGTATGACCTTTTTTTGACCGATATAACTTTCCCCGGTGGTTTCATCCCAAACCGATTGTGGCTGTCGCACAGTGTAATTAATGAACTCAATATATTTATTTAAAGTTTCTTTACAAACACCGTGTTACAAACAATAGATTTTTTTCTGTCCTATGAACCAAATTCACATATTCGGAAAGAGGGGAAAAAATAAAAATACACGTGTATCGGCGATTTTCATGTACACGTCAGAATTTTTTTTTTTTAAGTTTGAAGTATAAAGCTCGTAGTGGCCTGTGTGAAAGCCTTTGGACCGATTTTTAACACTTTTTCAGTGATCCAATCGAGCTGATTTTTGGCAGGCAGACTCGAGGAAATGTCTGTATCACGTCAAATTTTTTAAAAACAATTTTTATCAATTCTCAGATTTTCCCCAATTTTTATTATTTTTGAAAAAAAAATATTTTTTTTCACTTTTCACATGCATAACTTGAAGAGACTCCAAATTTTTAAACTACTTAAGCGTTACGAAAAAAAAAACATTTTTTGAACTGAAACCTTAAAAACAAAACGATAACCATTTTAAAAAAAAAAAAAAAATTTAGGAAAATCTGAGAATTGATAAAAGTCTATTTTTTAAAAAAATTGACGTGATACAGACATTTCCACGAGTCTGCCTGCAAAAAATCAGCTGGATTGTATCACTGAAAAAGGGTTAAAAATCGGTCCAAAGGCTTTCACACAGGCCACTACGAGTTTAATACTTCAAACTTAAAAAAAAAATTCTGACGTGTACATTAAAATCGCCGATACACGTGTATTTTTATTTTTTATCCCCTTTCCGAAAAAGTACATTTGGTTCATAGGACAGAATGTGTGTAACACCGTGAAATATATCAATGAAACATGGCCTTAGTCTGATCAAAGGGAAAACTTGATAGGCCGTACAATCAATTATTTCATCTATCTGTTTGACAGTTGACCATTTCGATTTGGCTGGACAAATCATGCCGTAGCTGGTAACTGGACTTGACTTTAAATATCTGGAAAATCCAGTCCATTCCAGCCCGTCTGACAACCCTAGCCCATAGGTATCTTTGAACTAAATTCTATTCATGACTTTTTATGTCTTCTGTCCGTCTGTCCGGCGCAGGGTAAATTTCGAAATTTTCACTTTGACAACAAGAAGTGATATTTTGAATAACCCGGTAATTCGGTAGCTGTCACTTTTGCAGCTTTTATTCTTTGACATTTGACCAGTAGAAACTACGCCATTACTAAAAATGGAACGATACACTCTTCAACAACGCATTGAAACTATTACACCGTGTTACACACATTCTGTCCCATGAACCAAATTTACTTTTTCGGAAAGGGGATAAAAAATAAAAATACACGTGTATCGGCGATTTTCATGTTCACGTCAGAATTTTTTTTTTAAGCTTGAAGTATGAAGCTCGTAGTGGCCTGTGTGAAAGCCTTTGGACCGATTTTTACCCTTTTTCAGTGATCCAATCGAGCTGATTTTTTGCAGGCAGACTCGTGGAAAAGTCTGTATCACGTCAAATCTTTTAAAAAATAGATTTTTATCAATTCTCAGATTGGATCACTGAAAAAGGGTTAACAATCGGTCCAAAGGCTTTCACACAGGCCACTACGAGCTTTATACTTCAAACATAAAACAAAAAATTCTGACGTGGACATGAAAATCGCCGATACACGTGTATTTTTATTTTTTCCCCTCTTTCCGAATATGTGCATTTTCATGATAACTTTGGAGATTGTATATAAACCCTGTGCAATAATTACGAAACTTAAAATATATATATATTTTTCAAACATGTGCCAGATTGGTCCATGTTTTGTCATCAATACATATAATTTACAAAGAACCAAAAAAAAAAAAAAAATACCGAACATCTATTGTCCCCATTTCCAACAATAATCCCCTGGCAACTGGCAACAATGAATCAAACGCAAATGACGTCTAACAAGAAGGAGGAACAACAAACACAATTTGTTTAACTCAGAATACTCATTTCAAGCTAAACTGAATTGCAGTGGACGGACATCCCGCTGTGACACATAAAAGGACACAAATGATTGGTTGGACTGTTAACAGGCAGCGAAAACACAACAAACACTACAACTCATACAAATTTGACTTTCTGTTAACCTCAAACACAAAAATTAATCAATTAATTAATTATATTCATAAACTGTTGTGTCATTTAAGGGTCTGTCAGTGAAAGAAACTGCCGCAACCACCACATCTGTCCCACCGACTGACAAAGGCAAAGACGTCGTCTAACCGAAGGGCTATGGAAATAGAAAAAACCATTGGTTTTATTTTAGATTTTCCACAGCGGCTACTTGTACTTACTAAATGAAAGAAAAAACATTAATAATTCAAAACCACACGGACGACCGGCCCGCCACTCACTCACACTATTTCGATAAACATTCGTTACCGTTTTTTTTTTTGTCCACATGCAACATGACTGTATTGAAATGTTACTCTAAGGGCGTTAACACAATAAAACCCCTGACACTGCACAGTATGAAAACAGAAATGTCAAATAATAACAGATCGGAAATGGGAAATAAATGAATGTAAATAATCCCAATCGAATGTGAAGCAAATAGTTGAAAACAGGAAAAATTTGAAATTTATTTTGCTCATTGTAAAAATAAAAGTATAGACGTGAATATGTCAATATGAATGTGAATAGTTCGGCTGGGCGCCATTTTATAAAGCCTTAGCCAGGAAATGAGGTAATGAGTGTTATTCGGAAATATTGCAGGCGGTTTCACCAGAGACGGTGTGGATTACATTTTGTATGAATATCTTTTTATGAAAATGTTGTCAGTGAGACAGCCTTTGTTAGCTATTGGTAAGAACAGCACACATTTGTCTACGGCTCCACACTCTGTGGTGGAAACGAATAGAGTAATCTCATATTTTCCATGAATGAAATTTATACCAAATAAAATTGAAAGACCCCATCCCTATAATATCTGAGAAAACTCGGTATAACTCGAGATGAGCAACTACCAACACCAAATGAAATAAGTTTCGCTGAGAATGGACAAGCTAGAGTCGAAGAGAAATCTCATTCAGTCCCTGAATTTTGTTGACGTTGGTTTCTGCGAGAACCCTTTTAATTCGCACTGTAACCGACTGAAAGTCACGGTGAAAGTTGACATACCTCATATACTAAAACCTTTTTTGACTTAATGTCATAAATTTGTTACATTAAAAGTATGGTAGAATTTATTTTTAGTCTCCCGATTTTATCCATTTTTCCCTCTAATCAATGCTTGATGATAGTCAGCATGGTATGTTTTAACTATCCCCTGTACCCCTATATGTCCACTCCAATTTGAGCTCCCCTTGCTCCCCTTGCCACCTTTAGTAACACATTAATTAACATTTTACAAAATTTAAAAAATTTCACCAAAACAAAATTGCTCTCGAAACAAACGAAACTCATTAATATTCAATTGAGGAACGTGCATTTTTAATGTGCCCCATCGGTGGCAACAACAGCGAAAATGAAACCAAACCAACAACAACAAAAATATAAAAAATAAAAACCCGCCATCAGATGAGAACGGAGCACTGAAGCAAGAGCGCAGATGACTTCAGAGTACATTATTTGGCCGCAAGTAAAATTTATGTTAACCTCATTACAAATTGGATTGCATTTTATGTCCGCAAATTTTCGAATAAAAACGGCTCAGACACAACCACTCATTTAAAAGGCACTATGTATGTTGCGAAATGGGAAAGATCTGCGAGAACACACGCCCAGGCATACATGGCCAGCCATCCCGGATAACAGTGACAGTGAAAAGGACGCACAGGGCAATTGTGAAACTAAAAACACATAAAAATCGAGTGAAAGTACAGAAGCATCAACGACCGCACAATGCAATATTTTCCAATTACATTTACTGCATATCATTTCTGGCAGGAAATATGCTGTATGTTGATCACATATGAATGAGTTTTCCCAACTTCATCGTGCGTTTGTGTACCGGGGACCCTCCCCCGACACGCTTTACAATGGCTGAAGCTAGAATCATGAAATTTGCTATGAACGGATTTTTCGAAATTCGGATAGGATGGGGGAAAATGATCAAACGGGAAACATGTATCCCCAAAACCCTTCGAAATACCCAAAAACACAAACAAATACAAATCAAATATTCTGATTTTTGTTGGAAAATTAGTCCATAACTGCAACAACTGCTGAAAAAGAGAATCAAAACGTTCCAAAAATTTGAAAAAGGCGATAAAGTTTCTGAGTCGGTATAAAACATCTATATTTATAAAAGAGAATGCCGTCCGTGTGAACACGCATAACTTTATAACGGATCGTCCGATTTTCACGATTTTGGGCTTGATGAATTCGTGTTGGCCCAAGGAAGGACATAGGATGTTGGACAATTTCCAGAAAAATATAAAATCCTGGAAGATTTTAACTAAAATTTTTTATTTTTGTGTAGAATATACACAGTTCACCCCAAAAACGACGAATGCTTCTATCTGAGAATGGTTTTGCTGAATGTTCGAGTCGCTGCGGACTGTTGACGGTATTTTGTGTGCGACATATCGAGAAGCCTGCCAACGCATGCAATTGCTTGAAAACGACAATCATTGGGATTTGACACTGGCCGATGCTACTATGACCGCGCCAGCGAATCAACTCCGAACACTCTTTGCAATCATAATTTCGACATGTTTTCCATCGAATCCTAAAGATTTGTGGAATAAATACAAGAATGATATGACCGACGATATATTGCATCGAATTCGCACTGTGACATCGGATAATCAACTGGAGATGTCAGATGAAATGCGCAACGAAAGTTTGATTTTGATCGAGGATATGTGTCTGCCCATGAGTGGCAATTTGTTGTGCAAATTGGGAATGCCATCGCCGAATCGTTCAATGCATGACGCATTTAATCGAGAATTGGAGCGATAAATGGATTTCGATCGAAACGCATTGAGTCAAGCAGTTCAAATAAATGTGCCACTGTTGAATCCCGAACAAAATCAAGTGAATGATGAAATTATGCAAGCAGTCCATAACGGAAATGGCGGATTTTTCTTCCTTGATGCGCCGGGTGGAACTGGAAAAACATTCCTGATTTCACTGATTTTGGCTACAATTCGATCAAGATCTGAGATTGCTTTGGCACTCGCCTCTTCTGGGATAGCGGCTACGTTGTTAGAAGGCGGTCGAACAGCTCATTCTACATTGAAATTACCATTGAATATGCAAGTGGATGAAGAACCGATATCCGTTCATTGTCAAATGGCCGGTTGACCGGACGACGCACTATAGAGAAAATTCGTTCTTCAGCCGGACTGTTCGTTTGTGGAATAATCTTCCTGCAAGTGTTTTTCCTGGCTGCTATGACATTACCAAATTCAAGGCCAACGTCAACAAACACTACTCCCTCTTTCCTCCCTCCAATACCCTTATTTCCCATCGCTAACACAGTGCATTGCATTTATAGGGGGCATCCCCTGAGCGTTAGTCAAAAAAAAAAAAAAAAAAAAAAAAAAAAAAAAAAAAAAAAAAATATGCAACATTTCAAAGAACTCTGCGATGGCAAAAGTATTGCAACAATGCAAGATTTTTGTGTGGGACGAGTGTACAATGGCTCACAAACGCGCATTGGAAGCTTTAAATCGCACATTGAAAGATTTACGGAATGACACACGACATTTCGGTGGCGCATTGATTTTGTTGTCAGGCGATTTTCGTCAAACGCTGCCTGTCATTCCAAGATCAACTCCAGCAGATGAATTGAACGCTTGCCTGAAGGCGTCGGCTTTATGGCAATACGTGAAGAAATTGCAGTTGAAAACGAACATGCGAGTTGCTTTACGAAGTGGCAATTTGTTCTCTGAGGAGTTCTCTAGGCAATTGTTGGCGATGGGTAATGGCGTGATTCCAGTCGAATTAGTTACCGGCTTAATTGAATTTCCACAGAATTTTTGCAGCATTACAACTACGCCGGAAGAGCTGATTATGAAGGTTTTTCCGAATATCGCGCAGAATTATGTTGACCATGATTGGCTGAGTGCACGAGCGATTTTGGCTGCGAAAAACAAGGATGTCGATCATTTGAATTTCGTTATTCAAAATGATATCTCCGGTGAGTTGCATTCATACAAATCCGTCGACTCCGTGATGGATGAAAACGAAGTCACGAACTATCCGACAGAATTTTTGAATTCTCTGGATGTCCCGCGCTTGCCGCCACACTTTTTGAAATTGAAAGTCGGCTCAATTATAATTTTGTTGCGTAATCTCAATGCACCAAAACTTTGTAACGGTACGCGTTTGATTGTGAAGACACTCAAATCAAATGTCATTCAAGCGATGATTTTGAGGGGAAAATTCAAGGGCGAAGATGTTCTCATTCCGCGGATTCCTCTTATTGCGAACGATTTGCCATTCGTATTTAAGCGTCTTCAATATCCGGTGCGTCTCGCCTTCGCTATGACAATTAATAAGGCGCAAGGACAATCGCTGGATGTTTGTGGAATCAATCTTGAGTTCCCATGTTTTTCACATGGTCAATTGTATGTGGCGTGCTCACGTGTCGGCAAACCTTCCGCTTTGTACGTGTACGCGCCAGAGAACAAAACGAAAAACGTTGTGTACCATAAAGCACTTCAGTGAAAAAGCGGAAGGTTGGCTGATAACTCAATCATTGCGGTTTGATTAAAGCACATCGTTATTCTTTTACTTTAGTTATTTCCATTGTATTTAACACAACTTTTTAATAAAGAATTTGAATTGACTGAGTTATATAAAGCAGCAAGTGCATGCTCGGAATTATTTTTTTCGTTGCATTAACGAATTTAAGAGGAACGAAGTTCGACGGGTCAGCTAGTTTTTTATAAACTAATGCAATTAAAAATATTTTGTGTTTTACTGGGAAGGAAAATGTACGATTTCGATGTAGCGGGCATAATTCAAAAGTCACTTTTTATATTGTTGCTGAGGAAAAAGCTGCAAATATCTTATTTAAGTTGACTTTTGTTCTGCGTGTATTATAAATACATATGTCAGTGCTCTAAATTATTCGAGAAACATATGTTTCCCCATATTTGCTAAGTAAGGCGCAATTAATACTTTAAACGGCTCTCCTGAAAAAATCGTGTTTTCAGTTCTGACACTATTGAAATAAATGAGCTGTGTGTACACTTTGCCAACACTAGGCGGTGAAGAGTGTGTGATACTATCTGATATCCTTAAAAAATTGGTTCACATTTCTACTTTTTGAGTAGTCAACATTTGAATGCAAAATTTTTTTGAAAAAACGTAAATGTGTTTGCAATGTTTCCTTTTTTTACTATGAAAAACCAAACTCTTAACAAACAACCAGTACTTGTATAGAACCTCGTCTACGAGTATTACTTTAAATGTTTATATGAAAGTGCCAGTTTGCAGCCGCAGCCGTTTACTGCAACACACAAGGCCGGTTGTGTGAGGTTCACCTGTAACATTATGTGGATGGGGGCGTGAATGGCCATTTGTAATTCCATTCGCATCGCATGTAGGTGTACACAATATGACATAAGGCTACAAATAGTTAGTTGCCATTATAATCGGACTTCAGTGCACTTACAACCAGATACAATCACGGAACTGCGACTGGGAGGCAAAGAGAGAGAGAGAGAGAGAGAGAGGAAGAAAAAACACGTTTAAATTGACACTTATGCGACAATGTAGAAATTCCATTTTCCCTTTGGTCTGGAATGGAGTTGAAATTAAAACCGGTGTAATGTGGCTGCACCTCTAATATTGAAAGGAACGACTACTAATTTCATCAGCAATTTTGTAACGGAAAATATGTGCTTTATTATAGAAAGGCAACAAGAAATTGAAATACCACCACTCTCTGAGACACATTTCAATATAGGGAACTGTTTTAGAATAAACGGATATTCCACCTATAACACAACACATTCCAGAGGGCAAAATAAGGTAAAACATTGCCCTGTGCAGGTGTATGGAACTGATCACATACAAGAAACGTCGATTAATCCCATGTTGTAATCCCTAATGTTGTAATTTCGATAATTTATTGTTTAAATTTATCGATTTATTTTCCTCATTATGATCGAATTTTATAGTAGCTGGCAACGGCGGTATGTCATTAGACCCCACGAAAATACACTTCAAAGTTAAAATGAAACAACAAATTTTACGTATTTTTTGCAGGGACCGTAACGGTTATAAGTGCTATCAAAAAAGTTATTTTTAATAGTTATTTTGTGACTTAAAAAAAAAACTCATGTAGAACAGTTATTTTTCAACGTAAAATAAAAGGTCGGATGAAACTCTTAAAAAGAGAGTTTTATTTATCCGTCATAAATATAACTCTTTTTAGGAGTTTTATTTTTTCCTTCAGAAAATATAACTCTTCTTAGAAGTTTTATTTTTTCCTACAGAAAATAAAACTCATTTTTCAAAGTTCGCCGCTGATCTGATCATTGCAATTTGTATAGCAGTGTAATCAATTCTCGTTGGTGACCAACTATATACATACATGCATACATACATACGTATATATGTATATATACAGGGTGTTCCAAAACCTTTCCGAAAAATATTTCGATTCACAGTGGTGCTAGAACAAAAAATATTCATATTGATCCAAGCTATCGCGCGTTTAATTTTTTCGGAAAGTTTTTGGAACACCCTGTATATGTACTGACTATAAGTTATTTGTTTGCTGTTTCAAATCTCAGCTGCTCCTACAATGAATTTTGAATATTGTAATAAGTCTTTTTCTAGAAAGAGTTTTATTTTCTAAAGGAAAAAATAAAACTCCTAAGAAGAGTTATATTTTCTGAAGGAAAAAATAAAACTCCTAAAAAGAGTTTTATTTACAACGGATATATAAAACTCCCTTTTCAAGAGTTTCATCCGACCTTTTATTTTTACGTTGAAAAAAAACCCTTAACTTTGGAATTGGGAGCGTTTTTTTAATATCACCATAGATTCTGAAAGAGCTTTCCGAGATGAATCTATTGGTATATGACAGTATAGGTCTCCGTTGACTCTAACATGAAGAGTTTTTGAGTTTTTTTGAAATTTTCTGGATAACTGTTATTTACGGTCCCTGATTTTTTGCCTAATTTCATATTTTTATTGGGGTATATTTTTGTGATAATAGATCCAACAATTTTTTGGGAAATACTATCATACAATTTTGGGGCCTATTTTCGCATTTTTGAGTACAATTTAATTTCGATATATTTTAGGGCCACACCAAATTTTGTGGGCTCTAATTTATATCGGCCATGAAAAAAAGCGTTGGTTTTTTATTGAAAATTATACACAGGGTTTTCCAACAAGAGGTGTTATTTTGGTATTCAAAGAAAACTGAAATGTTTTGAGATAAATGATCGGATATTTATTTCATAATGAATAGGAAGCTATGCCGTAAATAATAAAAAACAACATCAGCCAAATGGCCACCACGACCACGATTAGTGGACCATATCCTTTTTATGAAATTTTCCATAACCAAATCGCAAAGTAGCTACCCTAAGTCCTCGATAGCTTTAAGAATTCTGTCTTTGAGGTTTTGAATCGACGCTGGGCTGTTGTCGTAGACCCTATCTTTCACGTGGCCTTAAAGGAAGACGTCGCAAGTTATTAAATCTCAAGATCTCGATGGTCCATTGTGATGACCTCTTCGAGAGATAACAAGGTCCGGAAACTTTTCCCGTTTTTTTGCTTGTGTTAAAAGTAAACGTTGTCCTTATCAATATCATCCAACTCGGACCATAACAAGTTATTATTCATCTCTTGGTAGCGCAATCCATTCACCGTAACTGTTAATCCAACCTCATTTTCGAAAAAGTAAGGTCCAATGACATCGTCGGACCATAAACCGCACCAAACAGTCACACGTTGAGGATGGAGAGGCTTCTCAACAATAACAATAGCCCCAGATGCGACAATTGTGCTTGTTGACGTAGCCACCGAGGTGGAAATGGGCCTCATCAGTCAAGATGATTTTTCGATGGAATTCCGGATAATTTTCATGCATTTAAAGGACACAATCAGCAAAGGCACGACTTTGTTGTTGGCTTGAGTTCTTGTATTAACTGACCTTTATAAGCCTTAAGACCCTAGTATTTATGCAAAATAATGACGGTGTAATGACGTTTGTGGAATGCCCAATTCCAAAGAACGACGAGGAATGGCTAATTCTGGGGTTTCTTCAACCCTTTGGGCTACAGCAGCAATATTCTCAGTTGTTCTTGAAGCCTGTATTGTTCCATTTTTAGTAATGGCGTAGTTTCTACTTGTCAAATGTCAAAGAATAAATGCTTTAAAAGTGACACCTACCGAAATACCGGGTGATTCAAAATAACACGTCTTGTGGGAAAACCCTTTACTTATAAGTTTTTTAAAAAATAGATTTTTATCAATTCTCAGATTTTCCTAATTTTTTTTTATCGTTTTTTTTTAAGGTTTCAGTTCAAAAAACATTTTTTTTTCGTAACGCTTAAGTAGTTTAAAAATTTGGAGTCTCTTCAAGTTATGCTAAGAAAAGTGAAAAAAATATTTTTTTTTCAAAAATAATAAAAATTTGGGAAAATCTGAGAATTGATAAAAATAGTTTTTAAAAAATTTGACGTGATACAGACATTTCCACGAGTCTGCCTGCAAAAAATCAGCTCGATTGGATCACTGAAAAAGGGTTAAAAATCGGTCCAAAGGCTTCATACTTCAAACTTAAAAAAAAAAAAAATTCTGACGTGTACATGAAAATCGCCGATACACGTGTATTTTTATTTTTTATCCCCTTTCCGAAAATTAAATTTGGTTCATAGGACAGAATGTGTGTAACACGGTGTAATCATTCAAATAAACTGGCTGGGCAGTTTGCTAAACTACATAGGTCATTGATGTCTGAGGAGAAGAAACACTCAGTTCTCATATAGAATTATAAACTGTGAAACTACATTTAAATGCAGACATCAATTATTAAATTAAGATTTAAATACTATTTCTTACATTACCCTAAAAGCCACATGTTAAGTGCAGGGAATCATAGAGTTGTTTTCGCTGGTCTTCAACCCATTCGTGCTGCCTTGGTTTGAAATAAAAAAAAATCACAAGTGTGGGCAACTAGTCCCCGACTGAATATATTTTTTGTAAAGATGTCCACCTCTGTTGCCGTTCAGTACGTATACACTCCAAATCATATGGATGAACAGTATCGTTGCATCGTCCATTACAGTTCAGGCGAAATGGTTGCCTATAGTACTCCGGCTACGAATGTAATTGTGACAATTTCATTTTCCACACTGGTGAACAATAATTATGCCAACGTTTCCCCATTTACATTTAAACTAACATCAATTGCGACAGGGGCACACTCGGCAACCATCTGTGGATGCAGTTATTTTTTTTTTTGCAGTTGATACTTCCACGTGCACCAGTCTCCAGTGCACACAGGGTTGTGTGTCTATTTGTGGTTATAAACATTCGAAAGTATGATGTAGTAATGCCAGGTTCGGGCCAAAACTATCGTTCGTGATGATAATTACAAGAACCAGATATGTTGATGGCGCACACATAAGAGGTTGATAACTCACTTAGTTCCCTTAATATTTCATAGACGAACTGACGGGGAAGTTCTCTAAAATCAGGCAGCTTTTCCAGATATAATTTTTAAACTCATTGCTAAAAATCGGGTATATTTTCTAAAGTTGCCACCATTGGCGAGGTTGAAACGGCCCTCAAAAATGTGTATGGTCTTTACCATGATATTTGTTGTGTTTTTAACAATTTGCTTTGCGTTCACTATGACTTCAAACTATTTTTCACTGATTTGATATCATATATACTATCCTTTAGTGCTACACCGTGTTACACACATTCTGTCCTATGAACCAAATTTACTTTTTCGGAAAGGGGATAAAAAATAAAAATATACGTGTATCGGCGATTTTCATGTACACGTCAGAATTTTTTTTTTTTTTAAGTTTGAAGTATGAATCTCGTAGTCGCCTGTGTGAAAGCCTTTGGACCGATTTTAAACCCTTTTTCAGTGATCCAATCAAGCTGATTTTTGGCAGGCAGACTCGTGGAAATGTCTGTATCACGTCAAATTTTTTAAAAAATAGATTTTTATCAATTCTGAGATTTTCCTAAATTTTTTTTTAAATGTTTATCGTCTTTATTTAAGGTTTCAGTTCATAAACCACTTTTTTTTTCGTAACGCTTAAGTAGTTTAAACATTTGGAGTCTCTTCAAGTTATGCTAAGAAAAGTGAAAAAAATATTTATTTTTCAAAAATAATAAAAATTGGGGAAAATCTGAGAATTGTTAAAAATTCTTTTTAAAAAATTTGACGTGATACAGACATTTTCACTAGTCTGCCTGCAAAAAATCAGTTCGATTGGATCACTGAAAAAGGGTTAAAAATCGGTCCAAAGGCTTTCACACAGGCCACTACGAGCTTCATACTTCAAACTTAAAAAAAAAAATTCTGACGTGTACATGAAAATCGCCGATACACGTGTATTTTTATTTTTTCCCCTCTTTCAGAATTTCAGAAATAATCACAAAAAAAAAAAAAAAAATTGGAACAAAATTGACAAAAATACGTATACAGTGTACTCTGTCCTTGCGGACACTTCTCATAAACTGACACTTTTTTCAGTACCATTCCGCTTTAATCTTGTCTTGTGTACTTCTCTCATAAGCGGACAAAATTCTCAGTCCTTGAGATGTCCGCTTATGAGAGAGTACACTGTACATACATTTGTAAAATCAATTGAGATATTAGAGATGTTATATGTTTGTGGCACCATGCTCAAAGCTAACTAATGACTATCATAGCTAACTCTCGTATTAAATTCGAATATATAATAATAAACTAGCACTACATATAAATAAACAAAAAACTATCACATAAACTACACTGAAGGAAAAAATACGTTGACAATTCATCAACGTTCGTGAACAATTGAACAATCGTGTTGGGTTCTCGATTTATACGTCAACATCAGTTCTTGAAAAGGCAACATTTCCATACAACGGCGCAAGTTTTAGAAAGCTGTACGCCGCCGACATTCAGTTTATAACGTTTTGATAGTATTGTGATAAAAAAGCACAAAAACATTAATATGTTCACAAATAATATAAACAAATACAAAAAGTATATATAACTATATATGGATTGAAATTTAAATTATAAATCGTTAATAATAGCCGTCGAGTACAATATTAGGCCGGCAGCTTCATTGTTATTGTTTCGTTTGCGACAATAATTAAGAAAATGGAAAATTGAGGAATGAACGCTCTTGGCGGAGAAAACATTCTTGCCGAATTTGTTGAAATCGGTAATAACGTGGAGGTCAATGAATATTTCGAGCCCTCGGGAAGTGGAAGACTATATTATCAAAAATATCAAATGCAGTGCAGTTATTACAATCACTTCGTGAAATTCCATATGGGTAGAAAATCAAGCGATTTAATTTAAAGTCGGTATGCTGTGAGAAAATCCTTTATTAGCAGGATAAATAATAATATGGGTTAATGATATAAAGTCTTGTTTTTTTCCACAAAAATAGTAAATCTATATGAAATCCGAAAACTGCACTTTTTGTATGCGTCACTAACATCGACGTCGACTGTTGTGGACCCAACTAAACTTCATTTCATCCAGAATTTTATCGAAGGTTTTTCATTTCATTTATATCTCATGAACAATGGAAAAAAATGGTTTACACTTAAGTATATATAATTTTTTTGTCATATGTAATTTTAAAATAAATTGTTTAAACTAATTTAAATTGTTTACACTGATTAAATAGGTATAACCAACTTAGTGTTTCTGGCAGATCGGCCAAATTTAAAAAAAAATTTAGTAAAACACACATTGAACGCATTATAAAAATGTAACATGTTGCAAAGTATAGTAAAATTTAAGAAGCAACATTCAGAATCCATTTTCATCGGCCAAAAAGTGTAAATCTTTGTATCTACTAGACAGTTCTGAATTCTATAAAATAGTCAAAAGTCATCGGTGTCCGTTAAAGAAAAATTGTGAAACAATGTTCATATTGTTAACAAAAAAACAGACAACGAGGAGCAATATCGCTTTCGAAAACCTTCTCAAAATCCATTACCTAACGAAAGAACTTTGATGTTTTGTTTTCGGATTCTACGCAATTCTACTTTTTTCGAAACGTCTCCAAGTAATAGCTGTACTTTTTAATACTTCTTGATGAAGATTTTACATAATATTCCTCAAATGCAATGCTGCAATGAACATAACATTTAAACATATTTTATATGTGTCGTCCAAAAAAATTTACAAAAATTTTCGAAACTGGATTTGATATTAGATAATGGCTCATGCATAACATTAATTATTTTCTTTACATTACTCATACGCCCAGGGGTACGATTACACCGTGTTACAAAAAATAGATTTTTTTCTGTCCTATGAACCAAATGCACATATTCGGAAAGAGGGAAAAAATAAAAAATACACGTGTATCGGCGATTTTCATGTACACGTCAGAATTTTTTTTTTTTAATTTTGAAGTATGAAGCTCGGAGTGGCCTGTGTGAAATCCTTTGGACCGATTTGTAACCCTTTTTCAGTGATCCAATCGAGCTGATTTTTTGCAGGCAGACTCGTGGAAAAGTCTGTATCACGTCAAATTTTAAAACAATTTTTATCAATTCTCAGATTTTCCCCAAGTTCTGTGCTGACTTCATTGTTGGGCAGAATGTTTCACAGAGCATTGCTTTTGAGCGGATTGTTTTTATCATTGTTTTTGACTTTCATTTAATTAGGAATAAGCTAAATTTTGAATTAAATCTTGTCACCAAAAACTAAATTGTCAAAAATGAATTTGGCACAATATATTGGACTCCATTTGCATTAATTCAACTGAATTTGCAATTCATTTGAATCGACGATCAGTTTGATATGTGATTATTTTTGAACTTTTGAAACTTATCTAATAAAAATTTATTTAATTTCTCTTTCCTCCCTTCAGTATCCGTTTTCCAATCCCTAACACAGTGAATTGTGTTAGTCGAAAAAAATAAATAGAAAAATCGAAATTCTTATCCATGGCTTAGTTGGGTACAATATCCAAACTGGATGCATTGAAGCAACTGTTATAATTGTAACCGATGTGTATCAAGTTGCTAAACCTTTCGGTTTTTGTTGATATTTTTTGGTAATTTTCTTTATCAATTTTGGCTGAATAATTGAAGTAATAGAAATAACAACAACGAAACTCGTAAGCAGGCCAAAAAGTAACGTTATTGAACCTAAGAAAAAAAAAACAATGGGCAATTGCTTGTTGTATTCATCAACAGTATCGGACATATCAAAAATTTCAAAATCTAAAACATTTTCCAAACAAAAAAAAAAAAAAATTTAACTACGACAATATTTGTAATTAACATCAATAAAGTCTAATGGGAATTACAATTCATTACTTAACGATTTTTCTTACACGCACAGTCAAACAATTCTCAAGTCCAACAATAAATGTGTCGGTTAAATTGCGTTTTTATTAACCACTATCATATTTTGCTGCGAATTAAGTTGGCCACCAGCCCTCCAGCACCAGCACCAGCATTAAACGATTATGAAGCTATTTAATATTTTGTTGGCGATTTTCTGGCTAAACGAAATTGATGCAATGGAATCGCATAAACAACCATGTCCCTCTGCATGTGTATGTGCGCCTGTGTGGGCAAGCACACAGATATGATGGTGTCATATCGAAAGGATGTTTTATTTGATACTTATTGCCATTGCTGTCCTCTTCATTGGTGTTGTTGTTTCGTCGTTATTCTTTTTTTTTTTATTGTTTTAACCTTTATCGCTCTCGAGTATACTCACGAGTATGAGTGAGTGAATGTATTATGTCCGTGTGTGTGTGTGTCACTTTATATGCTGGCGGCATTTATTCACTAGACAATGATAAACCAACAGAATTCAACGCACGCCATTGCCACCGACACCAATTCTAACACAATCGACATTCATGCACACCACGCAACAATGTGTGAAGTGCGCTACGAGAAGTATGAAAGCTGAGGAACTTTTATTATTTTATAGAATAGGATTTATTTAATGCAGCACAACAAAATTGCTCAAAGTCACAAATACATGGACATACATATACAGTACGAAATACAAGCCACATACCCTCACACATGAGTACGTATGCGTGGGTGTGTGTGGGCCATTGTACAATGTGTTGATGGCGTATTTACCACCGAGCTTACGCGCGCACATCAATTTATGATATCCGTAATAAAACCGTACGTCTTTAAAGTGTATTGTATACACTTTGTCGCAATAATGCATTGGTGGGTTAATGTACAATGAAGGAAAAGGGCTCCAAAAAAAAAAAGAGAAAAAAACATGAAACGTACAGTTGCTAAGAGAAAAAAAGTCAATCTTACAGTGATGTACTTTAATATAGCAAAGGAAAAAATAATAATTTTAAATATATGACTGCTGATAGCCACCCACCCAGGGTAAAGTGCTAACCTTTGGGATGATTATTTCAAAATTCATTACAGGGAGTCAGTTAGTCGAAGTTTTTATACACTCCATCATAGGATGGAGTATATACTAAGTTTGTCATTCCGTTTGCAACACCTCGAAAGAGTGATCTGCGACCCTATAAAGTATATATATTATTGGTCAGTGTAACATTCTAAGACATTCTAGCGATGTCCGTCTGTCTGTCCGTCCGTCCGTCCGTCCGTCTGTTGTCTGTTGAAATCACGATAGAGCGCGAACGACTAACCCTAAAAAGCTGAAATTTTGTAGGAAGATGTTTTTTGCCCATAAGCAGGTTAAGTTCGAGAATGGGCCATATCGGACCAAAGGGGGAAAAGTTCTCCTTTACGGGACTAAATATATTCCGGCCATAATCAAATTTTTCAAATATTTTTTTTCACTACATCTAAGTTCTAAGTTTATATAATTTATAGATGGGGAAAAAATCCCAAAAATGGGCGTGCTCATGGGTTCCGTGGACCCTTGGGGCCCAAAAAAGGGCCCATGATAAACATGCGCATATGGGTATCGAAGTGCAACGAAATTTACTCACGAACCCAAATATGCCTTTATTTTCACGATTTTACTAAATTTTTTGATCTGGTTTCTGGGACTATCGGGTCACCAGCGGCCCAAAAACCGTCCCTTGACAAACATGGACATATGGGTATCGAAATGCAACGAAATTTTCTCTGCATTTATTTTCATGATTTGGATAAAATTTGTGATCGGGTTCCTGGGACTATCGGGTCACGAGCGGCCCAAAAACTCAGTTAGTTATACCCTCACCCTACGGTGGGAGGGTATATATCATTTGATACGGCTCAAAAGTGTAACACATAGAAATATCCACATTAGACCCCAGGTGTCTTTGAACCAAATTCGTTTTATGACTTTCTGAATCGTTTGAGCCATGTCCGTCTGTCCGTCCGTCTGTCCTGCTGGTACGCGCGATAACTTTCGAAAGAGTTAAGCAATCACTCTGAAATTTGGCATGGCTTAATATTTTCCCAAAACTGCTTATGGGATAGCAAATGGGCTATGTGGCCACACCCCTTCGGGTACCTCCCATACAAAGCTGCTATTTCGCCCACTTTAGAAATCGTGTAATAATATCAACACGCCTAGTTGGATCTTCCCCAAATTTTGTATTTAGTAAAAGTAGAGTTAGACTAAGTTTTGGACAAAAAGTGGGCAGTCTGGCAACTCCCCTTCTGGTACATGCCATACAAATGTGCCATCCCGCCTACCTTAGAAATCGTGTAATAACACCAATATGCCCAACGCGATCTTGCCCAAATTTTGTATTTAGTAAACGTATAGTAATACTAAGTCGTGGACAAAAAGTTGGCAGTCTGGCAACTCTCCTTCGGGTACCTCCCATACAAATCTGCTATTTCGCCCACTTTAGAAATCGTGTAATAATATCAACACGCCTAGTTGGATCTTCCCCAAATTTTGTATTTAGTAAAAGTAGAGTTAGACTAAGTTTTGGACAAAAAGTGGGCAGTCTGGCAACTCCTCTTCTGGTACCTCCCATACGAATGTACCATCCCGCCTGCCTTTGAAATCGTGTAATAACACCAATATGCCCAACGACATTTTGCCCAAATTTTGTATTTAGTAAAAGTATAGCTAGACAAATTTTTAGACAAAAACTTGGAAGTCTGGCAACTCCCCTTCTGGTACCTGTCATACAAATTTACCATTCCACCCATTATAAACCGTGTAATACTTTCAATACGACCAACGCGATCTGCCCAAATTCCGTATTTAGTAATGGTATAACTGGACTAAGTTTTGGACAAAAACTTGGCAGTCTGGCAACTCCTTTTCTGGTACCTCCCATACAAATGTACCATTGCACCCACTTTAGAAATCGTGTAATTATATAAACTCGATCAACGATTCTTTCCGAAACTCTATATTTAGTAAAGCTTTAACTACATACAATTTTCTAGTAAAAACTCTGCTTTATATTCCGTCCTTTTTGTAAAATCATGTAATACAATATTTTTCTAAAACATTCGGTATTCTAGGTTGCTATTATGACTTTTCATCAGATGTTACATCAAATGATGGTAGCTACTCACACATTTAACTTTCCGATACTTTGAAATATGAGACTTGTATGTTTTTAATGAGGGTGAAGGTATATATAAGTCGGTGTACTCGACTGCAACTTTTTCACTGGTTTTCTTATTTATTGACTTTTTAAGGATCCATGATGGAGGGTATATAAGATTCGGCCCGGCCGAACTTACTATTTGTCCACTTGTTTATTTTTAAATTGTATTATTATTATTATCTTATCTTAATACTAGTAAGTTGTAATGCGCCTATGGCGCCCGTTAATTTGCTTGAGAAAGTATTTGTTACTTAATTTTAAAAATTTTGTAAAAAATATTTTTAGAAAACTATTTTGTAAAAAAAAATTTCGGAAAAAAATAAAATTGGAAAAAAAAAAATTTGTGGAAAAGAAATTTTTGCTGAAAAAAAAATTTTTGCTGAAAAAAAAAATTTGTGTTGAAAAAAAAAAAATTGTTGAAAAAAAAAATTTTTGTGGAAAAAAAAATATTTTGTTAAAAAAAAAATTGTTTGTTGAAAAAAAAAAATTTTTGTTGAAACAAAAATGTTTGCTGAAAAAAAAAATTTTTGTTGAAAAAAAAAAATTTCTCAAAATATTTTTTACAAAATTTTTAAAATTAAGTAACAAATACTTTCTCAAGCAAATTAACGGGCGCCATAGGCGCATTACAACTTACTAGTTAAGATATATTTACCCTCGACACTGATTCACTGATACACTGATTCACTGACTCTGTCACGCAGTACGTAGGAATTTAAATAGGCATTCTATAATTTTCTATATAAATAATAATAATAATAAAAATAATATTTTTTTTTGTACAAAAATTGTGTTATCCCCAAATTTTTTTTTACCAAATTTTTTTTTTAAATTTTTTTTACAATTTTATTTTTTACAAAATTTTTTTTTTACCAATTTTTTTTTTACAAAAAATTTTTTTTTTACAAAATTTTTTTTCGAATTTTTTTTTTTCAAGAAAAATTTTTTTTTTCAACAAATTTTTTTTTCCAACAAAAATTTTTTTTTTCAACAATAGGCGCATTACAACTTACTATTTTATTATAACTCTTAAGATGTACTTACA
Source organism: Hydrotaea cyrtoneurina (assembly GCA_958296145.1). Taxonomy (NCBI): domain Eukaryota; kingdom Metazoa; phylum Arthropoda; class Insecta; order Diptera; family Muscidae; genus Hydrotaea; species Hydrotaea cyrtoneurina. The sequence goes on along the minus strand of OY282515.1, from coordinate 39,952,117 downwards.
ATTTATGAGAAATAAATTTATGTAAGTAATCTAAGAAATATCAGAGCTTAGGGAGAAATTTGTAACAAAAACCTTAAAGTAGTAAAGTAGTAAAGTAAAGTAGTAGCAAATATGTAATCTACTCAATTTGTTATTATAACATTGTCGGACTCTCTGTAAAGTGCACCACCGCAGGCAATAGCTTCGATGCTGGTGTAATCGACGAGATGTTTGAATGTCAGCTTTTTATCCAAAGTAAATCCTAGGTATGTAACAGAATACTAAAAATTATTAATGGAACCGTTTTTTTGCAGAGGTATTGATGGCACACGTCTAGAAGATTTATTAAATGAGAGGATTACACTTTATCTCTTTTCTTCATTAACATTAGTCTTCGATTTGTTAAAATATTTGTGGGAGAGATGTCGGCAATATTTTAATAATTGCATTTGCATTTGATACTTTGCCATTACATAACACAGCTGAGGCATCTGCATAGAATGCGGCTTCCTGATCTCTTAGAATAACGAAATCAGCAGTGGAAATGCAGAATAATGTGGGGATTAAAGACGGATCCTTAAGCAGATCTGCGGGAATGTTTCTAGGAGTAGAATTACAGTTTTCAATCCATTCTTCAAAACATCTGTCAGATAGGAATTTGTAGATAAGTGCTTCATGCCAAATAGAGTCTAACGCCCTTTCGATATCCAGTAGCACAATCCCTGTTCTACGTCTATTTTGTTTGTTGTGATCAATCATATTTACTACTCTACTCAATTGATAAATTATTTTTTTCACTTTTCTTAGCATAACTTGAAGAGACTCCAAATTTTTAAACTACTTAAGCGTTACGAAAAAAAAATGTTTTTTGAACTGAAACCTTAAAAAAAAGATAACCATTTTAAAATAAAAATTTTTTTTTAGGAAAACCTGAGAATTGATAAAAATCTATTTTTTAAAAAATTTGACGTCATACAGACATTTCCACGAGCCTGCCTGCCAAAAATCAGCTCGATTGGATCACTGAAAAAGGGTTAAAAATCGGTCCAAAGGCTTTCTGACGTGTCCATAACCAAATCGCAAAGTGGCTGCCCTATGTCCACGATAGTCTCACGAATTCTGTCTTTGAGGTCTTGAATCGATGCTAGGCTGTTGGCGAAGACCTTATTTGTCGTATTTGTCATGTCGCATCAAAAGAAGTCGCAAGTTTTTAAATCACAAGATCTCGGTGGAGATAACACGGTTCGGAGACTTTTTAGTTTTGCGAAATGTGACTACAAGATTTTCACAATTTTTGTAGTGAATTTTAATCATTTCAATGCGTTGTTGCGTTAATGGAGTAGTCTCTACTTGTCAAATGTCACAGAATAAAAAAAAGGTTCAAAAGTGACAGCTACCGAAATACCATGTGATTCAAAAGAACTTCTCTTGTTCGAGACCCCTGTATAAGTCGGTTTACCCGACTGTAACTTTTTTTATTGTTAAATAGTTCTTTATGAAAATTTTAATGGAAATGTTTAAAAGAAAAGATATCGCGATGATCGTGAGACCAGCCCTCTTGTGGCAACAATTAATAAACAATTGTTTGTTCATTTTAACACCACAAATGAACTAGTAATGTATATAAAGAAATAAACCGATGAATAAAACCAACACAAAACTGGATCTCTTTTTATGCCACCTACAACCATAGGGCATACCTCACACCCTAATTTTGGCCAAGTTGACCTACAATCACACCGTCTCCGATTGAGAATCTTCACAATTTTACTGAAATGTGATAACTTTAGATGTTGTTTGCTATATTTAATTGCATATCTGTTGCGTTTGGCACTCACACATCTGTAAAAATAACCCAACACTATGAAGTTCTCGAGACCAGCAGCAACATCAACAACAGGAGTAGCAACAACAAACCGGCAATAAAAAGACATAAAATTTTTTTTATCACTATGTGCGTGCTCATACATACGCACACACAAGCATACATATTCACCCATCCAAAAACAGACCCACTAACATGAATGTATGTGCGTCAGTGCGGTGTGTGCATGTGTCCGTGTGTACATGTACAATATTTTGTTGCTGATTGTTATTCACTAACCTTTATATTTAATACAGCAATACTTTTATTTCATTTTTACGATTCTGATGGTTTCCCCGACATGCCAGTGCCTGTGCCAGTGCCACTGCCGGTGTATGGGAGGAGTATTCTTTTGTGTGTCGTATTTCATCGATATGAAGAATGGATGGAAATAACATATTTTTGTGTGGCTAATACCATTGAGATGTGATCTTTTATGTGTAAATTCCTTTTATTATGTAATTCACAATGTAACTTTTTAACATGTATGATTGCTGCCGCAAATGTTTTATGTATTCAAAACGAAATTATGCAAATTGATGCGGCATCGCAACGGGGAAACTATAAAAGACTGGCAAATTCATGGGATTATGGAGCTAATTTTGGCTTTGAAAATGTTTTGCATTTGAAAATTCGAGAGACATTTTCACTGATGGCGTGAAAGCATTTTCTTGTTGTTCGTCATATTGTTCACATTGGCATTTCTAGTTTAACTTTGGAATAATTGGATCATGGGCTGGTAATAAAATAGCCTTCTTCTGATGACTCAAATATTAGTATGATATGCTCGATTGTTCCAGTTGTTGTGAGCATTGTCTTTTACAAATCATATAAGTTTCTCTAGGACATGTAAAATCTATTAATCTACTCATCACATCCAATTGTATATATTTGTAGCGTATTTTTTTTATTGAATCATAAAGTCACTTGTGAGTGCGACTATCGCATAGGAAATTCTGGTGAGAACATCAAACACATTTTCACCTAGTAAATGCCGGCGACATGACAAGTAAGAGAGTAATCGGTAGGTCAGCGGTAAGTACACACATTATATAGATCACATCTCTCTGAGTTGATAAAAGCTACTTGTTGGCACCTACATGGGATATTATGAGAAATACCGATCCAAAGTCCACAGAAAAGTGTTTTGAATGGAACAGCACCTCACAAAATCTATGTCCACAGCTGTGCTAGCACAGTTGGATCATTTCGAAATTTTGTTTTCACCTCTATGAAAAATGTGTCAAAAATAAAAACGAAATATTTCCCAAAAAATAAAAATCTCATAAAAATTATGACATTTTTAATTATGAAAAATTCGCCAAAAAAAAACTTTTTTTTCATAATTTTTAGATAATACAAAACCACAGCCTTGCTAGCACAGTTGGATCATTTGGAAATTTTGTTTTCACCTCTATGAAAAATGTGTCAAAAATAAAACGAAATATTTCCCAAAAAAAAAAATCTCATAAAAATTATGACATTTTTAATTATGAAAAATTCGCCAAAAAAAAACTTTTATTTCATAATTTTTAGATAATAACGAAGCCATAGATCTGATCTCACGTCATTTCATAAAGTCTTTACTTAATTTTTTAGTTACAGCAACACCAGCGTAACAATGTAAGGTTAAATCTCGATATTACTTACTTATTTCCCTTAACATTCCATGGAGGCACAGACGGGGAACCTGTCTCGAATCAGTGAGCTCTGCGCGATATAATTTGTATACTCACTGAGCGGGACTTACTGCTTAAAGCCGACTCCGAACGGCAAAGGCTTTTCTAGAGATTACTCTCATACTCGTCAAGGCGCCAGCATTTACGATGTGGAAGTAACCGCTAAAAAATCGTTACCACGGCAGTCCACAAATCTGGATCAATTTCGAAAAACTAACATCTGGGATGAACCTGTAACTCACCCTACAATTGCACTTAGCAATCTCCTAGTGTTGCCCAAAGTCATGCACTTTTTTCTTTGCAAACCGTATGGAATTTTGATTTTCTCTCTGAGGCAACTTTCGTAGCTCTTGTGATAAAGAACAAAATATGGTGAACATCAAATAAACGTCATGTTCAAGATCAAAATCGCGAAAAACATTAAAAATACTTTTTTTTATATATGTTGCTGCTTCGTTTTCACATGATTCGAGGAATTTTAAACAACAAATGCCTACATCAATTGAATTTAATTAGCCACCTGTAGGTATGAGTGCTGGGCTTTCAAATTAATATTATTCATACGCTCCAAAAATTGGATAATGCTATTCTAGAAAACAAATGTGAATTCATACACTTTAAAGAATCATTCATAGGAATTTAATATGTTTTAGAAAGTTGTCTATTAAGATCTTATGTACATTTTTGTAGTTGATTGTTTCCTCTCATTTTGAACGGTTTGCTACCTATGGACCTGAACAGGAGAAAAAAGGTTTTTTTTTTTGCGATTTTGACCATAAAGATGAAGTTGAGTGATTTTTTCTTTATGATAAGAGCTACAACATCGCCTTTGACAGTAAATGAAAATTCCAAACAGTTTGCAAGATATTGCCCTAAGAAAATGATATTTTTTTTGGCAAAAATGACACTGAGGCCCCAAAACTTTGGGCAAAACTGGGAGGCATGTGTCTTTTTTGTTGGTCTTTTATCGCGCAGTGTTGGTTATAGTTTCTCGTATTGCACTGTGTAATATTCTCCATAAAAATTGTGGATGGCCTAGTGAAGTCAACACAATTTAATAATTGATTAGTGTATCACAATATCAATTGAGACGACCAATTATTAATCTAAAATCAGTGAAAACTATTAGCCAATTAATTGGTATTAATTAAAATTACCGAACTGTAAAATTTGCTGTTTACTGATTAAATTTTTTTTATTTTCTTTTTTGCTCAAAAAAATATTTGTACAGATTTATAAAACATGACTTTCCAGAGGCATTTCGTAGTTAATATATTACGTTTTTCAGTAACTATTTCACGCGCTTTAGAAAAAAAAAACGCTCTGATGGCACAATTAAAAGCAATATTGTTGTGAAAGAGAGTAGAGCTTAGGGTGGGCAGATTTCATTTCTCCGCAGCGCCAGTAATTTGTGTACAGGAGTATTGTGGAAGAAGCCTAGATCTCCTTGAGTATGAATTAAGTTATGGTTCGTTTTTCTTCCTTTTCGTCGGCAAAAGATATATGGAGCGCACATAAGATCTAAATCAGTTTATATGTTTCCGTGCAAACTAAAAACTTTTTATCGTTCAGCTCTTTCTCCTATTTCACGTTGTTCTTCATTCACGCTTTCCCTTTGTACGATCGATGGATTATTCTGGACATAATCGATTAACCGAAGAACCGAATCTACCACATAATTGAATCGTTAATTGAATGAAGATATCCGATTACTTCCAACTTTTAGGTAAATCGTGGCATCACTGGGACGACCAGAAACAGACAGATCTTCAAGTTTCGGTTCGTCCCAAATTAAAACCCTTTGGTGCAAAAGAGATGCTATTGTTTGTTTTGTTGACGTTATTTGGCGTCAATCGTATTCAACATAGAATGGTGAAGTTTCCTTTGAAAACCTTTTAATAATTGATGTGCTCCTGCAAACTATTAACTTACACTTACGATGACATTTATAGCATTCCAGCAAAGACCAGAGTATCTACAGTGGTATGCCACTCCATACACACACTCACACGTGTGTACTTCTTTATGTATGTGTGTGTGTGTGTGTGTATACGTTGGTTGTCATGTCGTGGAGATATATGGCTTGCACAACTTGTATTATTTCCGGCTCTAAACATACATCAGGAATAAATGTTTCAACTGTTGGTCAATGTTTTCAATTCAGTATTTTTTTTTTCATCCTTCTTATGCTTCTGTCCAACAGCGCTATTTCCCAGTGAATCCAAATGACACCGTTGTTGGCAATGAGTGTAGTAACCGTAGCAATAGTTGCATTAACAGCATACGACTGTACACTCGGTTACTAGATTGGATCGAATTCGATTTTACTCAATAAGAATGTGATTTTCCTTACCCTTACCGAAAAATTTAATGTACATTTGCTTAAAAAATTATTTACCTAGAAGAAACGTATTGGGATAACATTTCCATTTATTTGAGATGAGAAGTACCATTTCAGTTCATAAGGATATTTGTAATAATTTTTCACACTTATTTATCATGGATATTTTTTCAGATTTTAATGAAAATGTTTAGAAAGTTGCTGTAAAATAAACCTCCATCGGAGCGAAACGGCAACAAACGCTTTGATGGAAAAGATAAATAAAGGTAAGACTCATATCGCTTTGATCCAGGAACCATGGACGATTCGAAACAAGGTTACTGGATTGAACCATGTCAACTACCAACTATTCTATGCAAATACGGGAACTAGACCAAGGACCTGTATCATATGCCACAAAAACTTATGTTATCTTTTCTCTCCAGAGTTGTCAACATCGGATGCAACAGTACTGAAACAGGGGAATGGAAACGTATACCTTGCGTCAGTATATCTGCCATTCGACTCACCGACATTACCACCTACGTCGGAACTACAACGCCTTGTGAGGAGAGCCAAACAAACAGGTAACGAAGTACTAGTAGGTTGCGATGCTAACTCTCACCACGTTGCGTGGGGTAGTACTAACATTAATAAACGGGGACAAGCCCTAGTAGAATTTTTGAATATTAACGACCTAATACCTCTTAACATAGGAAACACTGCTACCTTTGTTAATAAAATTAGGGAAGAAGTATTAGATATAACAATATGTTCAGAAAATCTTATAGACGAAATACAGGAGTGGAGGGTCTCTAGAGAACATTCCTTTTCTGACCATCGTTACATAAGATTTAAGATAGCAAGGCCACCGCCAAACCCAATAAACTTTCGAAATAAGGCCAAAACGAAATGGGCAAAATTCGCGAAGTTAATTAGAGAAAGACTAGGGCATGAAGAGTATGAGTGCCTAAGTGTTGAAGACATCGACAACAAGGTTGATAACATTACGGAGATTCTAGTGAAGTCATTCGAAGATAGCTGTCCACTTCGAGAAAGGAAATCAGCCCAAGAAAAACCCTGGATGACAGGGGAGATTCGCAACATTGGGAAAGAGGTCCGAAGACTTTTCAATAGGGCACGCCGTAAAAAATCTCCGGTATACTGGGACGACTACCATAGAAGACTCAGAGAATACAACAAAATTACAAGAACTGCAAAACGAAACTCCTGGAGGCTATTCTGCGAACAGGTGGATAGCGTTAACGATGTTTCAAAAATAAAAAAGTTCCTTTCAAAAACCCACACCCAAACCGAAACAATGGTAGATGATGTGGGTAGACGAATAGAATCAACTGAAGAAATGGTAAGACTTTTGATGAACACTCATTTTCCCCAAGGGATGGCGGGACACACAGAGATACCGATTCGTAGGGATAATGAAGTTCAACAAAGTTTTATCATTACAGACCATATGGTCAAAGAGGCCTTAAAGAGCTTCTCACCATTTAAGGCATCAGGACCTGATGGAATCTTTCCGGCACTACTACAGATGGAGGCTCACTACATGTCAACTCATCTAGCCGTTATTTTCACAGCATGCCTAAAATTCTCATACACGCCGAAAGCCTGGCAGGAGGCAAGAGTTGTTTTCATACCCAAACCAGGCAAGGCAAGTTATGCAACACCTAAGGCTTATCGACCAATAAGCCTAACATCTTTCTTACTCAAAACCATGGAGCGCATAGTGGATACCATGATCAAAAGTAAGATTCCAAGCGAAATGCTAAAATTTAAACAACATGCATACGTTAAAGGACGGTCAGTGGACACCGCCCTACACGAGGTAGTGCAAAACATAGAAGAATCCTTCAATGGGAAAATGTACACACTTGCGGTATGCATTGACATGGAAGGAGCGTTCAATAATGTACAGACCAACACACTAATTCAATCCTTAGACCAGTTCGAGGTGGACCGGGCTCTCCGAGACTGGATAAGCCACATGCTAAGGAATAGATGGATTAACTGTGGGTCTCACGAAATACAAATAAGAGACAAAGTATCACAGGGAACACCACAAGGAGGTATTTTATCACCACTCCTATGGGTTACCACTATTAACAGTCTCCTGAGGATCCTAACTGACGAAGGACTTAAACCAGTCTGCTATGCAGACGACGTTATAATACTTCTGAGGGGCCAGAATCCAAACCAACTTTGCAGAAGGGCCGAAACTGCCCTAAAACTTGCATATGACTGGGCTCGACCAAGAGGTCTAAATGTAAACCCAGACAAAACTGAAATATGTCTGTTTACAAGGAAAACAAAGATTGGTCCATATATAGACCCATCTTTCCTTAACAAAACAATTTCAATATCAGACAAGGTTAAATACTTAGGTGTAATCTTGGACAGAAAACTAAATTGGAAGTACCACATGGAAGAACGAGCAAACAAAGCTCACAGATGCTGGTCTTTATGTAGAAGAGCTATAGGCTCAAAATGGGGCCTCAATCCAACGATGACACACTGGCTCTACAAAAGCGTAATTAGACCTGTTCTAACTTATGCATCAGTAGTATGGTGGACATCGATGGAAAAGAAGTGCAACATAAAAATATTACAAAAGGTCCAACGTATGTGTTGCCTCGGCATAAGCGGAGCAATGAGGACCACATCTAATAGGGCTTTAGAGACTATCTTAAATGTCCCACCAATAGAAATACAGATTAAATATGAAGCCGCCCTCACAGCAATGAGACTCAAAGCAATGGGCGAATGGATCGAAACTGATCACAGGTCATATCATCAAAAAATAGTTGAGGTAGTCGAAGGGAATTTAACTGACATAACATCAGCACCCGATAGAATACCCGAAACGTCAATAGTTGTTGAGTGTGAGACCCTAATACCAGACAGACAATCTTGGATTGATGGAACCCTAGCGCAGACACCAACTGGAAACTGCGGTTATACAGACGGTTCGAAACTAGGGGAAAGGACGGGGCTGGGACTTTATATCGAAGAACCGGAAACCGAACTTTTATTTCGCCTACCAGACCATAACACGGTCCTACAGGCGGAAATCCGAGCAATCACAGAGTGTGTGACCTGGTTTAGCGCTAACACAAGACCAACCAACGTAAATATCTTTACAGATAGCAAATTGGCTATCAAGGCAATAACGACTAAAACGGTTAAATCAAGGACAGTTTTAGATTGTAAAATGGCTATTAACTCTTACTCAAGACATGGCACAATACGCCTTATATGGGTGCCTGGTCATCACGGGGTAAGAGGAAACGAGAAAGCCAATACCTTGGCTCAACGAGCCAGGGAGTTGCAAACAATAAATTTAGAGAACGCGAAACCATTCGGAGCTACGCGTTCTGAGCTAAAAAGATGGGCGGCAGACGCCCATATCACACTATGGAATAGTGAAACTATTGGGAAAACGACAAGAATCTTGTGGGGTGAACCAAACGAGGATAAAACCAAAACATTGCTGAAACTGAGCAAAACAGAAACTAGTAAGATCATGGGCATTCTAACAGGGCACATAGGCTTACAATCGCATCTACACAAAATAGGAGTTGTAGACAATAGCGTATGTAGGGCATGCGGAGAGGATGACGAAACTTTGGAACATTTCCTCTGTCACTGCCCAGCGTTCGCAAACAATAGATCCCGTTTCTTGGGAAATGACACTTTAACAGACTTGACCCATCTCAGGGGCGCAGACTGGAAAACAATTAAAGATTATGTCAACAGTACAGAGTTCTTAAAATAACTTCTCAAGACCTTTTTATGTACAGTTTAGAGCGCACAACAAGCCGAATACTGGCTTAGGTGTATGTCTAAGGACATGAGGCGGAGAAAAACCGCCTCCTCTTCTCAACCTAACCTAACCTAACCTGCTGTAAAATGACAATATCGCTGGTTTGGCGATTTATTTACAATTAAGCAAACAATTATAGCTAGCTTGTAACGAAAACACGCCTAAAGTTCGAGAAAGTCAAACAATTTGACAATATGAAAAAGGTCAAGATTTTGAATATGAGAAAAAACATTAATTTTTTTAATATGCAATATGAATAATTACGTGAAAATGTGTAATAAACAAAATAAGAAAAATATAAAAAAAACGTTCTCCCCTCAAAATAAAAAAATACGAAAAGGAATCAATTTTAGACATACATATTTCTAAAATATATCCAATTAATCTTAGTACGAGGTATGTTCAAAAAATTGCGTATTTTGTATTTTTTCAAAAAGTATTTTTTTTATTCATGAATATATATAATAATAATGTTTTGCTAACATTTTTTCCAATCCTTGCGATCTTGTTCAGCTCCTCATTCGATGTCGTCTTAATCTCCTCAATCGTGGCGTAGCGTCGTCCTTTCATGGGCCTTTTCAGTTTTGGGAACAACAAATATTCACAGGGGGCTAGATTAGGGGAATACGGTGGCTGCGGCAGCATGGCTGTGTTGTTTTTGGCCAAATATTCGCGCACAAGCAACGATATGTGGGCATGGTGCAAAAGCCAGTTTTTGTTCTTCCACAAATCCGGGCGTTTTTGGCGGATTTCTTCGCGCAATTTGCGCTTAACTTGCAGGTAATATTCTTTATTGACCGTACTACCCTGTGGCAAGAACTCATAATGAACAACGCCCCTGTAATCAATGAAAACTGTGAGCAAAACCTTTACGTTCGACCGAATTTTTTCGATCTTGGTTCATGCATCAGCTTCCATTTGGATGATTGAGCTTTTGTTTTCACGTCGTATCCATAAACCCATGATTCGTCACCATTTATAACCCTCTGGAGCAAACTTGGGCCGCCACGGACCGAGTTCAACATCTCCTGACCAATTTTAAGGCGATGCTGTTTTTGGTCCAAACTGAGCAATTTTGGGACGTAATTTGGTAATTGGTCGATGAGCCAATATTATTGTATTCACTTTATTAATGTTTTCGTCTGTTGTTGACGTGCTAGGACGTCCGGCACGCTTTTCGGCTTTCCCATCTTCTCGGCCCTCTATGAACATTTTGTACCACCGATAAACGTTGCTTTGGTCCAAGATAGCTTGACCATATGCCACAGTCAACATTCGGAATGCGTCAGTGCACTTTATTTTGTTTTTCACACAAAATTTGATGCAGATTCTTTGATCCATTTTCTGAAAATCGAAGATAAAGTTAAAGCACAATAGCTGTCAAAAATTAACTTAATACTCAAAATGGCCCATCTTGTCAGCACAAGTAAGGGACATGAGTACCAACATAACGCTACAAAAATATTAATTACACGTAGCCCGCGAAAATTAAAAATTCGCGATATTTTTAAAAAAAAAAAAAAAAAACATCGCTCTCTTCATGCTCACCAATGTTTTACAGAATTCAAAAACACCACTCGAAGGCGGACTATTTTCTACGACTTTTACCAGGCGCCTGTTTCTTTTTTTAGCCGCCGCCCATGAAAACTTCATCTTCGTCCTTTGGACATGGTTAGGTTAGGCTAGGTTAAAACGGAGGTTCGGTCATGTACGAATGACCGTCACGTGTCGATGACACACACCTAGGCCAGTAATTCGGAGTGCATACACTCTATCATAGGATGGAGTATATACTAAGTTTGTCATTCCGTTTGCAACACCTCGAAAGAGTGATCTGCGACCCTATAAAGTATATATATTATCGGTCAGTGTAACATTCTAAGACATTCTAGCGATGTCCGTCTGTCCGTCCGTCTGTTGTCTGTTGAAATCACGATCGAGTGCGAACGAACAACGCTAAGAAGCTGAAATTTTGTAGGAAAATGTTAACCATAAGCAGGTTAAGTTCGAGAATGGGCAATATCGGACCAAAGGGGAAAAAGTTCCCCTTTACGGGACTAAATATATCCCGGCCATAATCAAATTTTTCAAATATTTTTTTTCACTACATCTGATTTTTTTTGGTAAAATTGTTCTAAGTTTATATAATTTATAGATGGGGAAAAAAATCCCAAAAATGGGCGTGCTCATGGGTTCCGTGGACCCTTGGGGCCCAAAAAAGGGCCCATGATAAACATGCGCATATGGGTATCGAAGTGCAACGAAATTTACTCACGAACCCCAATATGCCTTTATTTTCATGATGTGCCTAAATTTTTTGATCCGGTTTCTGGGACTATCGGGTCACCAGCGGCCCAAAAACCGTCCCTTGACAAACAGTCTTACTTTCTTCATAGTTTTCTTATTTATTGACTTTTTAAGGATCCATGATGGAGGGTATATAAGATTCGGCCCGGCCGAACTTACTATTTGTCCACATGTTTAAATTAGGAGTTCTCTCGCCAGTATAAAGTTTCTTAAATTCATTATGTCTATTCCTTTGACGACCGACAGTTCATCTAAGGTATCCTCTCAAAATAGGATTTTCCTGATCTGCGAGATTTTTTTTTGTCGCTGAAATTTAATTTTGTTGCTGAAATTGGTTAAAATGTAAATTTTTGTCAGCGTGTAGGTTTTCCCTATTTTTTCATGAACATTTTCAATACTCCATAAATATTATAACTTAATAACTGATGTCATTTGTTTTAACATCAAGTATATTGTCTCAAACAAGGTAAATATGCATATAAAGATGATGTTATAAATTAAAATATCAGCTATTAAAAATACCATTTCTGTCCCGTTTTCCTTAAATTTTTCCCCTTGTAGACGTATTTCCCAAAATTTTCGATATGTTTTGAATTCCTTTTCAATTATCGTTGTGGTTTTCAATATACACCGCAAAAAAACTTTACATTCTATTTATTTGATATACTATATATATATTTTTATCGACTTTCGTTATTTCGATTTTTTTTGTTAAATTTTGTGTATCTGTTTAGTTTGGAAATGCGCATACATATGCAATGGCATTTGGTTCATCCAACGGATATGTTTTGACTTGGCTTTTGTGTGGCTGGTCAAAATGCATTCATGACTATCAAAGGTTTGCCTCTTTTTTTCCGTGCAGTTTGAAATTCGACCCTATCTTTTGCAGAGTCTGAGTCTGTTCGCACGACATACTCTTTGCAGGTTGTCACATGAGACTCAAATCAGCAAAAAAAAGAAGAAAGGAGAATGTAAAAGTTGAGATGTACATACGTACATAAAGCACTGGTCGTAATGTTACGTGTTGCATTTCTTAAATTTCTACGTGAACATGTTTATGACATTATTCTCGTGTCCAAGACACACAGAACGAATGTACGGTGAAAGGATTCACAGATCTCTGACAGAGTGCGCCGGATGTGTGAATGCGGCTGTGTGAGTATGAGTGTGCGTGGGCGTAACTCTATACTTCATGCTGTTACGTGATGCATTTGTATGCAGCTTTAGTGTTTACAATAAAATTTTCCTCATAAACAGAGTACATGATTTCTAGTGAAGATATCAGTTTTTAATGAGATTTTCCTTTTCGGCAACTGTGTTCTTTTATATTTGTATTAGGTCTGAAGGTAAGCACGGTTGTTTGTTGTTGTTTACAATCGCATTAAGTATTGTCATTTCATGCGATAAATTAAGGAGTACAAATAGTAAAGTACAAAACAAATAATAAAGGACCAAAATGCGAACGGGGGCGATGTCACTCTGGAATACGTATGTATGGAAAGGCTTGGCACATGTCTGCACGCTTCTATGAAGTAAAGCTTATTCGCTTCGAAATAAAATTTATTTGGCTGCAAATATAAGTGATTTATTATTGACTAGCTGACCCGATAGACTTCGTCCTACCTAGAAAAATATTGTCTTCGCTGACACGGCACGCGTTGCTGATCCTCGTACACTTAAACCTGTAGCTGTGGATAAATCCTTCAAATTCATGTTTACATTCGAAAAATAGAGAGATAACACCTCTTCGAGAGATAACACGGTCCGGGAAACTTTTCCCGTGAAAGAGCAATGGTTTCGTTGCTTGTGTGGCACCTAACGCCGTTTTGTTGAAAATAAACGTTGTCCAGATCAATATCATCCACCTCCAACCATAAAAAATCATTAATCACATCTTGATAGCGCAATTCATTCACCGTAATCCAACCTCATTTTCGAAAAAGTAAGGTCCAATGACCCCTCCGGACCATAAACCGCACCAAGCACGACGTTGTAATTGATCAGCCGGCTTGAGTTGTTGTGTTAACCCAAGTATTTATGCAAAATACAGTGTAATGACGTTTGTGGAATGCCCAATTCCAAAGAACGGCGAGGAATGGACAAACCTGGGTTTTCTTCAACATTTTGGGATACAACATCAATATTCTTAGTTGTTCTTGAGCGACGTGCACGGGTTTTACTCTTCACATCACTAACTTGTCCCACCAATTTCTGTATTGAGATACGACAAGGTGTTTCACGACGACCCAAACATTCTTGAACAACTCACAATTCACACGCCGCCTGTATTCGCATTAATGCGAACGGATCCATATATTTTACAAAGTATTTCTCGGTGTAAAAATGTTTATTTGTAAACAAATCCTCAAAGGACCCAAATTTTTGGTAGGGGAAATCTCTTCTGAACCACTGAGTTTGGCCACATGCGTTCTCCGGAACTGAAATTTTTTTTAAAAGATACAAAATATATAAACTTTGGTAACAGTGTAGGAGTTTCAATAGCCCTATTTATGGTAAATTTGTATTCTAATAGAATTCCGAGGCCCAGATCAATTTGAGTTGAGAAAAAGTATTGTGGGCGTATTTAAATACACAATTTTTTCAATATTAGATGGGAAACAGTTGGGCCGAGTAAAGTTGTCGTCACCGCTTTCACGTAAATCTTAATATATATTTACCCTCGACACTGATTCACTGATACACTGATTCACTGATTCACTGATACACTGATACACTGATACACTGATACACTGATACACTGATACACTGATACACTGATACACTGATACACTGATACACTGATACACTGATTCACTGACTCTGTCACGCAGTACGTAGGAATTTAAATAGGCATTCTATAATTTTGTATAAATAATAATAATAAAAAAAATAATATTTTTTTTTTGTACAGAATTGTGTTTTCCCCAAATTTTTTTTTCCAAAAATTTTTTTTTAGAAATTTTTTTTTTTACAAAAATTTTTTTTTTACAAAATTTTTTTTTCAACAAATATTTTGTTTTTTACAAAATTATTTTTTTTACAAATTTTTTTTTTTTCAACAAATATTTTGTTTTTTACAAAAATTTTTTTTTCACAAAATTTTTTTTCCATATTTCAACGGGCGCCATAGGCGCATTACAACTTACTAGTATATAAATATTGTTCTGTTCTTTCTTTGTAATATGTACGGCCAATAGCAAATCTAACAAGTGGACAAATAGTAAGTTCGGCCGGGCCGAATCTTATATACCCTCCATCATGGATCCTTAAAAAGTCAATAAATAAGAAAACCAGTGAAAAAGTTGCAGTCGGGTAAACCGACTTATATATACCCTCACCCTCATTAAAAACATACAAGTCTCATATTTCAAAGTATCGGAAAGTTAAATGTGTGAGTAGCTACCATCATTTGATGTAACATCTGATGAAAAGTCATAATAGCAACCTAGAATACCGAATGTTTTAGAAAAATATTGTATTACATGATTTTACAAAAAGGACGGAATATAAGGCAGAGTTTTTACTAGAAAATTGTATGTAGTTAAAGCTTTACTAAATATAGAGTTTCGGAAAGAATCGTTGATCGAGTTTATATAATTACACGATTTCTAAAGTGGGTGCAATGGTACATTTGTATGGGAGGTACCAGAAAAGGAGTTTGCCAGACTGCCAAGTTTTTGTCCAAAACTTAGTCCAGTTATACCATTACTAAATACGGAATTTGGGCAGATCGCGTTGGTCGTATTGAAAGTATTACACGGTTTATAATGGGTGGAATGGTAAATTTGTATGACAGGTACCAGAAGGGGAGTTGCCAGACTTCCAAGTTTTTGTCTAAAAATTTGTCTAGCTATACTTTTACTAAATACAAAATTTGGGCAAAATGTCGTTGGGCATATTGGTGTTATTACACGATTTCTAAGGCAGGCGGGATGGTACATTCGTATGGGAGGTACCAGAAGGAGAGTTGCCAGACAGCCAAGATTTTGTCGGAAACTTTGTCCGGTTATACCTTTACTAACTACTGATTTTGGACAAGATCGAACTTGCAAGTGTTGATATTATTACACGATTTATAAAGTGGGCGAAATATCAGATTTGTATGGGAGGTACCCGAAGGAGAGTTGCCAGACTGCCAACTTTTTGTCCACGACTTAGTCTTACTATACGTTTACTAAATACAAAATTTGGGCAAGATCGCGTTGGGCATATTGGTGTTATTACACGATTTCTAAGGTAGGCGGGATGGCACATTTGTATGGCATGTACCAGAAGGGGAGTTGCCAGACTGCCAACTTTTTGTCCAAAACTTAGTCTAACTCTACTTTTACTAAATAAAAAATTTGGGCAAGATCGCGTTGGGCATATTGGTGTTATTACACGATTTCTAAGGTAGGCGGGATGGCACATTTGTATGGCATGTACCAGAAGGGGAGTTGCCAGACTGCCAACTTTTTGTCCAAAACTTAGTCTAACTCTACTTTTACTAAATACAAAATTTGGGGAAGATCCAACTAGGCGTGTTGATATTATTACACGATTTCTAAAGTGGGCGAAATAGCAGATTTGTATGGGAGGTACCCGAAGGGGTGTGGCCATATAGCCCATTTGCTATCCCATAAGCAGTTTTGGGAAAATATTAAGCCGTGCCAAATTTCAGAGTGATTGCTTAACTCTTTCGAAAGTTATCGCGCGTACCAGCAGGACAGACGGACGGACAGACGGACATGGCTCAAACGATTCAGAAAGTCATAAAACGAATTTGGTTCAAAGACACCTGGGGTCTAATGTGGATATTTCTATGTGTTACACTTTTGAGCCGTATCAAATGATATATACCCTCCCACCGTAGGGTGAGGGTATAACTAACTGAGTTTTTGGGCCGCTCGTGACCCGATAGTCCCAGGATCCCGATCACAAATTTTATCCAAATCATGAAAATAAATGCAGAGAAAATTTCGTTGCATTTCGATACCCATATGTCCATGTTTGTCAAGGGACGGTTTTTGGGCCGCTGGTGACCCGATAGTCCCAGAAACCAGATCAAAAAATTTAGTAAAATCGTGACAATAAAGGCATATTTGGGTTCGTGAGTAAATTTCGTTGCACTTCGATACCCATATGTCCATGTTTGTTAAGGGACGGTTTTTGGGCCGCTGGTGACCCGATAGTCCCAGAAACCAGATCAAAAAATTTAGTAAAATCGTGAAAATAAAGGCATATTTGGGTTCGTGAGTAAATTTCGTTGCACTTCGATACCCATATGCCCATGTTTATCATGGGCCCTTTTTTGGGCCCCAAGGGTCCACGGAACCCATGAGCACGCCCATTTTTGGGATTTTTTTCCCCATCTGTAAATTATATAAACTTAGTGTAGTTGTAGTGAAAAAAATATTTGAAAAATTTGATTATGGCCGGAATATATTTAGTCCCGTTAAGGAGAACTTTTCCCCCTTTGGTCCGATATGGCCCATTCTCGAACTTAACCTGCTTATGGGCAAAAAACATCTTCCTACAAAAAACATCTTCCTGATTTCAACAGACAACAGACGGACGGACGGACGGACAGACGGACATCGCTAGAATGTCTTAGAATGTTACACTGACCAATAATATATATACTTTATAGGGTCGCAGATCACTCTTTCGAGGTGTTGCAAACGGAATGACAAACTTAGTATATACTCCATCCTATGATGGAGTGTATAAAAAAGTCACAAATCAAAGCAAACCTTTTTTTTATTTTGTTCACACCACATATTTCACATATGCTTTCCTAGGGGGCGAGAAGAGCAAACAAAACCAATTAAAATGGTTACGTTTTTTCATCAGATTTGTACGTTTTTCCCTCTAAAATTTCTGATATACTTTTCATCGTCAATAGTTTTTCTGTGAACAAATATCAATGAAATGCACTCCCACTGTGGTCTAATGTGGATGACTTTATGACACCATTCTTTTGAATGGAATATACGTTATTCATTCCATACCGTAAACATAACTTCTCTACGTAACTTTTTTATGTTTTGTTGGATTTATGACTGAGGGCTAATCTTTGTAATCATCTAAAAGTGGAAATTCCCATTGACCTGATAGGTACTCATCGTGTATCTCACGACACTGGATGTACTTAATTCTTAGATAAAATATAGTCTATAGTTCTCTTCACCATGCACCACTCAACCATTCTTAGACGAGGACTACTTATTATTCGCAACGGACCTACTTACCTTGAGGCTGCTCTGTTATCCGCAGCATGCTGACTCCCTTAACAGCCTGAGCTTAGCCCACGGTCTAAACGTATTTGCACACTGGCTCACATATTCACGCCTATATTTGAAAATCAAATTTTAGCCCCCAGTCTATTGACAGACTTTGGTTAGTGTCAATTTAAGAAATGACAGTCTGTCAACACTGCCGTACAAATAATTTATTTACGAGTACGCTTATGTGTATACCTCCATAAATACAGTGTCGCTCATAAGTAACCATAATCCAAAGACATTTATTTTAATCACGTTTTTAATCTGCACCAATCTATGGAACGGATTAAAGGATCACCCAAAATAGTGAAGCTAGGCCCACTAATAGATTCGCAATCAAAAGCTGATTCTACACGCTGAAATAAATGGTAATTTTCAACAAATTTCAGCTAATAATATATGGGCGAATAATCTTAAATGACTCCTTTCTGTGTCCGTCTGTTTAAAATTGTGTTGTATTAACTAATTTTTTTTATAAATATGTTCTAAGCAGCTTATTATATTTGTTAAAATAACCCACGTATTAGTTTTTAAAATTTTTAATTTGTTAATATCGAAAAAAAGAAATCAGTACATGTAGTCTCAGTCCCGTGGCGTGTCCAAAACCGACGCAGCAAAATAAACCGTACTTATTATGTATGTAAATATTCAAAATCTGTAATTGCATTCAAATGAATTTATGCACTATCACTTCAAGTCACATATACTCTTTTTTTGATTTAATTAAATTAATTTTAAGAAATTATAAAAATCATTGACTTTTGTCCGGAACATTTTCTCTCAGACCCGTGCCTGGTGTGGTTTTCTGCTTAAAAAAAGGTAACGTTCAATTTGTAGTGTTTCTCTCGCGCTGAAGTATTGTTCTCTTCGAAGAAACTCTACTTCTATATTAGTTTGCGAATTATTTTCGTCGGAGTGGTCGGAGACTGTCCCCTTTTTCGCAAAGAAAAGGAGTCATTTCAGATTATTCACCCACTAGTAAGTTGTAATGCGCCTATGGCGCCCGTTAATTTGCTTGAGAAAGTATTTGTTACTTAATTTTAAAAATTTTGTAAAAAATATTTTGAGAAAACTATTTTGTAAAAAAAAATATCGAAAAAAAATAAAATTGGAAAAAAAAATTTGTGGAGAAAAAAATTTTGTTGAAAAAAAAAATTTTTGTTGAAAAAAAAAAAAATTGTTGAAAAAAAAAATTTTGCGGAAAAAAAAATTTTGTGGAAAAAAAAGAATTTTGTGGGAAAAAAAATTTTGTGGAAAAAAAAAAAAGTTTGGAAAAAAAAAAATTTGGAAAAAAAAAATTTTGGAAAAAAAAAATTTTGGTAAAAAAAAAATTTAGGGAAAACAAAATTTCTGTACAAAAAAAATATATTATTTTTTTTATTATTATTATTTATAGAATTATTATAGAATGCCTATTTAAATTCCTACGTACTGCGTGACAGAGTCAGTGAATCAGTGTATCAGTGTATCAGTGAATCAGTGAATCAGTGTATCAGTGTATCAGTGTATCAGTGTATCAGTGAATCAGTGAATCAGTGTCGAGGGTAAATATATATTAAGATATATCATATACATATGTATGCATTTTTGTGTTACTTTTATTTTTTCCAATTTGTGAATTTCTATATAACAATTCATCTTATTCTCTCAATTATTGCCTTTACCTTAAAGAGCGCACGATTTTTTCTTTAAAAGTCAGTTTCATATTCCGTCGCTGGTCCCTTCTTGTTTCTCTTCTCCCTTCGAAAAAATCATCCAAAGTCATCAGTTTAGGTGGACAGTCATCGTGTAAATCAAGCATATGTAATCTAATTTTTGGACAAAGGTTTTTTTTTTTTTGATACAAGGATATTCGAAATTGGAACGATTTTAGAATGTCACAGCTTATAGAAAAGACAGTTGCTGGGAGCGCCTAATATCTGTGTAGGTAATGAAACTGATGAAGAATTTCGTGAATAGGCTAAGCATGAAAATCGGTTAGTGAATAACTACTTATCACCAATTGGTATCAACATGTCTAGGGACTTGTCTTCCACCATTTTTATAGCCGAACTTCTACTGGCACCCTTAGGGTGTAATTGCTTTGTTTTTAGTCTTAAGTAATCTGTTCTTTGGGAGACGATCTCTCAAGCTATTTTAGCTTGGGGGAGAAAGAATGAAATTCTACCACTTATATCTGTCACTGTAGCTGTGTACGGTCATGGAACGGATGTCCCATGCAAGCTACACACGTTAGCATGGATGTGCAAATGTACATGTCTCTATTGAATCTACATAAATGAAATAAATGGCCATGTGGTGAAATTTTCAATAAATTTTAACAATGAAAAGCATTAATATGGCCAACATGAGCCCATTTTGCATTTTCTTCTGCTGTTTTTTTTTGTGTGTGCCATTTTGGATGGAAAGTGTTTGTGATTTGTTGTTGTTGCTGCTATTTTTATTTCTGTTCGCTTCTCTCTGATGTCCTCCTTGTGTATGTGAGTCGTTTCTGCTGCTATTTACTTTATGTGTTGTTTTTTTGCAGTGGGTTAGTTTGATTTATTATTGACATAAGCCACACTCACACACACACACAGCAAGCCGCAAAATGTTATGCCGAGAATGCGAATTCGAAATTGACATCCAATACTCCGAAAGCAAAATAAAAATGAACAAAGCCCCCAAACCAACCCAGTGACGAACCGGCGGCAAACAAGAAGAAGATTCATAGAAAAAAAACCAACAGCATATACTTACAGATGTTCTGCCAGGGCTGTCGGTATCGATGGATAGATGGATGGATGGATAGACGTCGGTGTGACCGTCTGTCTGTCTACCGGATATGTCTGTCTGTGCCACTTTGTGACTGTTTGCTTTGTTCGAGTGTATGTGTGTGTAAATGTCATTGTGTTTAGGTCGGTTTGTTAGTTAAAAGTTGTAGAAGGACAAGCAATTTATTTATTGCCACTAGAAGAACGTGGCTGGAATAACATTCATTTTTCAAAATATTGAAACACATAAATTTTCTATAAAATTTTCGCTTAATAAATTTGAATAAACACGACTATCTATGGGCGGCAAGAAACGGCACTTATAATGACAAACTAAATTGAAGTTTTCGCAGTGGGACAATATAAAGTGGTGGGGCAGATACATCGAATGAAGTCATTCTCTCCACTTAAGAAAATCGAATGCAAAATGGGCAGTGATTATCTTTACACAGAATGACGTTTGGCAAAAACAAAATAAATTACAAAAGAGTAATTAGAAATTGTTAACCATGATTTTCAACATAGTGCAAAATAAACAGACCGACGGAACACGACAATACACAGCCAAATGTCAAAATGTACTGTAGAATATTTATAAAATTTAATATTAGGCAAGGCATCAAATACTGCATCGATAATATAAAAAAACTGTGCGCAGAGCATTTTTACCTTTTCGGGCATTATTTTTTTTGGTGGTTGTCAAATATTTGTATTTTTTTTTTATTTTTATTTCATTACAATACAAAGTACATTTATATTATAATTTTTGGTCCAAGGGTAAACCGGGTGACATAGACCATTTGGCTAGATTATTGCAGCGACAGACCAAAGCCTCTGGTGGGAATCGAACCCACAACACCCACGCTGATAGGCAAGCACGCTACCAACTCGCCTACCGGGGCGCCTGGTTGTCAAATATTTGAAAATTAATAACGATTTTCAAAGCAATCATTCTACTTGGAGTTTCATATTTTCTTTGAAACTCTTTTGAAAATACCAAATGAAAATAATTTAAATGAAAATTGTGTTGCGTCGATTGTAGCGCAGCACAGTGGTCCAGAATCCAATACCATCGGCCATACATCTGTAACTTTTGATCTAGAATATGAAAATAGGCTTAAAATAAAGAAATACGTATCTCGGCGTTTTACGTTGTACGGACTTTTTCGAAGTACAAATTGTATTTTTGTTTACTGCTGCGAACGGCACACAATTCTTGAGTGAAGTTACTCTTGCGACCACATTTCTCAAATGAACATGCACGTTAGGGTGGAGTGAAAACATGCTTTTTTTTAATTTGAAAAAGTTAACCTCGGAAAGAGATGTAGTCTGGGGTCCTAATGAGGGGAAAAATAAAGAAAAAAATTTGGAAATTATCGCTATTTTGGCGTTGATTTTAGAAAAATCCTAAAAATTAACGACTTAACTTATTCGAAATTTCAAAGTTTGAGCTTGTTCAGTGCCCAAACAAAAGTATTTGAGGTAAATATGAGGATAATCGACTAATATTTGTTGCTTTGGTGGCGATTTCATTGTTCAGTCAATTTTCTGAAGAAGGGACGATTTGACTTATTTTACTTTTTGAAATTTTTGAACAATGAGAAAATTTTTTTTAAATTTTTTCATGCCCTTATTTCATTGTTTACGGTATTGCAAACATTTATTGACATAAAACTTTTTAGGATTTTTCTAAAGTCAACGTCAAAATAGCGATAATTTCCAAATTTCGAGGGAGTGGCGCGACCCCTAAAATTTTTTTTAAAATTTTTTTCTTTATTTTTCCCCTCATTAGGACCCCAGACTACATCTCTTTCCGAGGTTAACTTTTTTTTTGAATTTCACTCCACCCTAATGCACGTGCACATGTAGACCCTCAGTTTTTTCGGATGATTTTCAATATTTTTCTTTTATTTCAAAAAGGAAACGTGTACATTTTTGGATTATCTTTTTATTCGAATTTAACATTCTTTTTGCTGAAAAAACTATTTCTAAAAATAAACTTATACTTGGTTCGCCCATTATTTGGGTATGATTTTTAAGTCGCCAGGCTTCTGCGGGTCGTAAAGAAATAATAGATTTGTGTCCCAAAAATGCGATTAATATTTTTTGTTACAAACAAATTGCTAAAGGGGCAAAACTTCAGTTTATGGGGGACAAGCAAAAAAAAAATGCAGTTCCTTTCGCAATGAACTCGTGCGAACAATTCCATTCATTTGAAATAAGTAGGCGGGACGTTTTTTCAATGCCGCGCCCCCCACGGACCCCAGCCCAAATTTTCATTATCATTTTCGTCATTTTGGCGTCACATCGAAGGGAACTGTATATTTTGTTTTTGTGTTGTCCCCCATAAACTGAAGTTTGGCCGCTCAAGGTATTGATCAGTGATATTAGCGGATACTATTGCATTCCCGCAACGACAAGAAAATCCCACAATAAGTATCACATTTTGTGAAATTATTATTTGTTTCATTCGTTTACATCAGCGATACAAACTGGTAATAAATACATATTCTTGGTATTACAAAAGTAATGAACGCATATTGTTGTATATCGATACGCCCCACTGGCACGCAAATAATGTCGTCGTAATTGTTTTCCATTTCAGATAACAACAAAGAACTTCATTAATTCGTATTTTTCATAATCGAAATAAGAAAAGCATAAAGTCATCCACAACAACTACTGCGTTCCGCATAAGAGCAAGAAATTACAAACGAACGGAAATAATTACACACTTAGGCGTTCTTCGTATGCACAAAGCACCTTGCAATCATGGCGGTTGTTAGCGCACTTCCGTTTCCGGTTGCTTACCTCACCACCCGCAGCACCCATTGAGCCGGTACGACATCTTCACCATAATAATGCCAGGCGGAGACTCGTGCAATTACAACCGAAAAAATACAATTACCGCTACTACAATTACCGTGCCGTGCCCCAATATACGTTCACTTAAAACCGAAGAAGGAACCAAAACGCGAAAGAAAACTCATTTGAATCATCAACAAACAATACATCAGCGTTGTGTTCTGCCTTGTTGTCTTCGTTTGACATTTGCCTTTATGAAGTGAAATGTCATAATGTCATTGTCGTGACTGGGTGAGTGGGGGCAGCCGTATAGATCATTATCAAATACTCGCAATCATAATACTCCATAGTCATCTGTTTCTTGCGTTAGTTGTGCGGTGTTTTTTTTGTTCTTCGGCGGCCTTCCTTTGCCGTATTCATTCATTGTTATTACTTTCACATTTGTTGTACAAGTATTCCATTTGTTTAGTAATTCAAAATACTCGTACCTCCGCCGGTTTATTGTTATAGTTGCTGGTGTTATTGTTGTTATGGCCGACTAAGGGCATTATTGTCATGATCGTTGTTATTATAATTCATACAATTTTGCGTTTCCGTTGCGGTAGTTAATTGTGTTGTAAATTTTGTTTTAATAATGGCATATATTTTTGTAAACGGAACTTGTGCGTTTTTCCAAAATGGAAGCAAAAACAAATTGTTCTGTTTCAAATAAATTCAAGAACATAAATATAGAAACTACATTCAGTGCGATAGTTCTTACATACATTAATGGGCAATATATAATAGAAAACTAGAGATTTAATATATATTTACCCTCGACACTGATTCACTGATTCACTGATACACTGATACACTGATTCACTGACTCTGTCACGCAGTACGTAGGAATTTAAATAGGCATTCTATAATTTTCTATAAATAAATAGTAAGTTGTAATGCGCCTATGTCGCCCGTTAATTTGCTTGAGAAAGTATTTGTTACTTAATTTTAAAAATTTTGTAAAAAATATTTTGAGAAAACTATTTTGTAAAAAAAAATTTCGAAAAAAAATAAAATTGGAAAAAAAAATGTTTGCTGAAAAAAAAAATTTTGTTGAAAAAAAAGAAATGTTTGTTGAAAAAAAAATTTTTGTTGAAAAAAAAAATGTTTGCTGAAAAAAAAATTTGTTGTTGAAAAAAAAAATTATGTTGAAAAAAAAATTTTTGTGGAAAAAAAAATTTTGCTGAAAAAAAAAATTTTGTGCAAAAAAAAAATTTTGCACAAAAAAAAAATTTTGGAAAAAAAAAAAATTTTGTAAAAAAAAAAAATTTTGTGGAAAAAAAAAATTTTGGAAAAAAAAAAATTTGGGGAAAAACACAATTTCTGTACAAAAAAAAATATTATTTTTTTTATTATTATTATTTATAGAATTACTATAGAATGCCTATTTAAATTCCTACTTACTGCGTGACAGAGTCAGTGAATCAGTGTATCAGTGAATCAGTGTCGAGGGTAAATATATATTAAGATAAAGATACTAATTAAAAAAATAATATTTTTTTTTTGTACAGAAATTGTGTTTTCCCCAAATTCTTTTTACCAAAATTTTTTTTTCCAAAATTTTTTTTTTATAATTTTTTTTTTTACAATTTTTTTTTTCAACAAAAAATTTTTTTTTTACAATAAATTTTTTTTCAACACAATTGTTTTTCCATATTTCAACGGGCGCCATAGGCGCATTACAACTTACTAGTTTTATATAGTAAACGGAGGTAATCGGTTTTTTTTTTATATTTTATTGTACTTAGATGGTACAATGGTGGATGGGTAACCTCTTATACCAAAATTTAGCTTCACGTTTACAAAACACTAGTTGTAGCCAGCTTCTCAAAAACATGAAACCTATTCAGACATAGGTTGGACTAAATTCCCTTTGCAACATCTTGCAATTTTTATGGCGGTGTGAAATAAAGTCCCAAAGTGAAAATGATAGAAACCCCAATTTTTGGGGACTAATTTCGTTATGAATAAATGCCCTAAATTCGAAAATGATACAAAACGCCAACGAAATGAAACAACATCCCAAATTAAATTGAAAATTAATTAATATTTTTTTTTTTTATTTTGGTGTTATGTTTTTCTAGTATTGGTGATTTTCTACAAATATTTTTTTTTTTCTTATTTTTTTTTACATAAACCGGTGCCATGTCGAAGAAGTAAATTTAAGCCGCGTCTTTATTTCATTCAGAGGTTTGGGTAGTTATTTCATATGAAATACCGCCCTAACTTACAAAATGAAATAAAGTCCTAAAAAATGAAAAAAATCGCACCAATCATCGTTGTTGTTTTTCCCTGTACTGATGTTTGGGGCCGCATTTCAGTGTCACTTTGCCCGCCATTTTTACCTTACAGGTTCTTTCGATTTACTTTCATCTGCGTATTTTTAAAGGGTCTTTTTTCAGACGTGTGGTTTTCAACAAGAAATAAAATGCATATAATTTAGTGTTGGTCAAAAATGTATCATTATTATATTTTGCCATTATATTTTAAAAATGATATCCGGCAAGCAACCACCGCGGCTGTCTCATATAAATTCCAGCCAAGAGACCATATTTTCAAATAATTTTTACAGCATTTCGGCAATTATTTCAGCAATAAAGCACCGAACATTCTCCTCCAAGTCGTCAATCGTGTTGGGCTTATATGCGTAAATAAGCAACTTTACATAACCCCACAAAAAATAGTACAGCGGTGTTAAATCGCACGTTCACGCCACAGCTCACCAAAAGATTCCTTCAATCCTTCCTTCCTTCCGTCTTGTTGTAACCAAAGGTCGTCCTACAATTCAGGCACGAAATAGTCATTAATATTGTGTCTATTGCGTTCCACATTGACTGTAACATTATGACCGGCTTCATTTTTGAAGAAATATGGACCAATGAGTCCCTCTGCCCAGTCACTCTCAACAAAAACATTGTCTTTTTGAGGTTGATACGTCGTCTTGTGGATTTTCATGCGACAATTTGGTTTATTAACGTACCCATTCAACCAAAAGTGAGCTGTATCGCTGAACCAAATTTGCATTTTTTTTTGGTCCATTCACCAAACTTTGCGACACGCTTGATGGTCGTTCGGCTTCTTGCTCGTGTTTGATTTTCTGTTTTTAGATTTTTTTTTACAGATTCATATTGCTCATAAAAAAACTAAAAACTAATTTATTTTATGTATTTTTTTTCATGCATTTTTTTTATTATAACGTATGATTTCTTATCTGTAGGCGGCTGTGGTGTGAACTTCTCTACAAAATATTAGCCGTATGGAGCGGAATTTAAACAGTAGCGCTCGGTCGGTGAAGCTTACTGTTCTGATCATTCATGGAATGCTAGGGAAATAAGTATAAGTTTAGTTATAAAATATTTGGACCAAAAGATTTTAGTTACCCCTATATGAGGTCCAAATATGACCAAATTACAAAGTTTACAGTAAACAATTTTCTCCCTACATACTTTGGCATTAAAATTACCAAAAAAAAAAAAGATTATTATGGCGGACACAGGTTTCAAATGCCTGTCCTAAGCTTACATAAAGATATATTTAGTTCCTGTGACTTTATATTATTATGCCACCTAAAATATATTTATATTACAGTTTACCATTCAGCGCATTCACTGGTCGCCGGTGATGTCAGCCTTATATTCTTCCACTTCATAGAGGCATCGGGCCTTGGGGACAATCGTAGATCATATGCGCTTTGGAAAGTTTACCGTGGATTGCACTTGTTGAAGCAATCAGTTACCCTTTTTAATGAACATACGATATATGGAAATGTATAGGTTATGTATAGCTGCAGGAGAACTATCGATATCGATAACTATGGTTTGACCGCTGATACTGTCAAACTGTGTTGATATTTCTGTCCTGTAAGGTTTGGCAAGATTTCATGAATCGTTTTGACGCCAGCACAACGCCTTCGAATTGTGGAAATTTACATTGAAAAAATAAATCTGTTTTCAAAGTTCATAGAGCACTTCGTCCACATAATCCGTCTTGTGAGCTAGCAAGCAAGTTACGTCCAAAAGGCAAAATTTGGAGCGAATACCATTACATCGATTAAAATTAACTGTAAATTAACATATTTCTTCCGCAATGAGGAAGGAAATTCATGAAAATTTCAATAATCAGGCATGTCACAGAAATGTTACGAAATCGATTTGAATTCGTGTTTCCAAACCCTAACATTTTAATTTTGCTTCTTCAAAAATTCCTCGGTTTGATGAAATCGAAAAAAAAATGGAAATCGAATATTTCTATAAAAAATATGGTAGCATTGAAATTAGAAACAGCTGGTTTACCCACCGCCGTCAAAAATTTCGATACGTCTCCACACTTTGACTGTGATTTTAATTAAAAAAGTTAACAAACAAACAAATCAAAAAATATGCCTGGTGTTTCGATTGTTGCTGTGATGGAAAAAGAGAGAAAGGCACATTCTCAAATTAAATTAGATCGCCGACGTCTAAGGGATGCATCGGATCCTTTGTCCGACCACCTTGTCTTCTTTCACGTAACCTCTCGCAATATCTTGGTGGCATTCCATAAAATTTATAAAAAATTTTGCCTGAGCGATGTTCTTGTGCTTGCCCCTTTAAATTTGTAAAAATTAGCTATTGATTTTAATATTAAAACAAATTGTTACATTTCTTTGCGGAGTTTCCTTCAGATATTTTTTTTTTTTTTGAGGTTTATGGGTTGTTTTTGGTTGAGGCTGCCAATTTTATATGTGACAATTTTATGTCTTTGACATGCCTGGTACTTTATACGTTAAAAAAGATGTTAAAATTATCATACTCAACGTATTTACTATATTTTTTAATAAAAGCAATATTCATAATTAATTTTGAACAGAATTTCATTTCAATTTGGAGTTTAAGTTACTTAAAATATCAATTTCACTTCAGATTTTGTCATGGGTTTCAAATCGAAATTTTTTTTCGATTTCCTTTTTCTGGAGAAGCTAAAAACGTTTTGGTTTCAAAATTTTTCGATTTGGGTTTCTGTGACATGCCTGAATATTTCTGTATTGTATTTTCATTTTATTTTTTCAAGCACTTAAAAAATAACATATGTATACAAAAAATAAATTAATAGTAAAAAACAGAACATCTGATTTTGAGTTTCGACAATAATAAATAAATACCTTATAAAAGTAGATGCAAAGACCATACAGAGGGCACAAGTCGCAAGTCGTCTTCTGATGCATTAGTTCAGAATGCATCCTTATATCAGTAATACACATTGCACCATTTGACAGTTTTAGAAAGGAGATCAGAGAAAATACTGGTTTTATGCTGACAATACTGTCTTTCCTTTTGGAAACATTTAGCAAGCGACTGTTTATTAAATGGTGTTTCGTAGAGGCATGTAAACAGCTAATTAGAATTTTTCTTTTCAGCAGAATTTATATTCCAAGTGTTTCTTTACTCTTTTTTTTTGTTAAATGTCTAAGAATTTTTCGTATTAAACATTAAAATCAAAGAATTAGAAAACAAAAAGGCAAACAAAGGAAGTTGTGCTTTCAAAACTATTACAAATAACGTTAAAGTTCGCTAAAAATTGTGCCATGAGTTATAACTCATTTGAATATCAAAATACCCAATGCAGTATCTGAATTTTTGTTGTTGGTCAATTGCCACTAACTTTTATTAGTCCCGATTCACACTAGGCAATTTTACTTACTTTCCCTTTCCCTTTTGAACTTGCCTCTTGTGTTTACACAAGAAAATTCTTTTTCGGCAATTTTTATTTTCATTATTGCCTTTTCAAATACAAATACAAATGACTTTCAAAACATCAAAACCAGTACAAGCAAGTTTTTTCCCTTTCCTCTCTCTCCAACAAACAGAGAATTGCGGCAATTAAAATTGCCTAGTGTGTCAGGGATTTGAAGTGAAACAAGAAACTCGTTAAAACCAAGAACATCCACAGTTGCTTGTGTTTTGGCTTAAATGTCAAATTCCAAAATAAAATATTGTACGAAAAATTAAAATCAAAATTCACATTTTCCAAATTTTCACAGAACACCCTTCAAAGGGTAAGTATTCTATCAAATAATTGTATGCCATTATTCTTCATTAAAACAGTCACTCTATTCCAGCAGCCATAACAATAAATAACCATTGAAATTGTGGTGTACTCAGACGGCCACAAACAACAGAGCCCTTAGTGAAGGGGACGACAACCAAGACAAAAACTGGAGAGAAGAAAATAAAAATACAAACTGAAACAGCAACAGCAACAGTCACTGAATCTCAGTGTACCGGAAGAAGAACATGTCAGCGAAACCACAACCGAATTTATTTATGAAACCGGTTGCCGTTGTGCTCGTTTTTCTGTATCTTCAACTTTTGCTCTGGTCCACACTACTGCGTCCGGCCATTGATATCGATGTAGACTGGGTGCCCAAATCGTTTTTTTTCTCAGCAAAGCAATCAACATGCATCATTCGCATGCATCATACTGCAATGACGCTCTTCGAGGCAACGTTCTTTGCGACCATCGCCTTGCTTGGCTACTTGCACGACAGTGTCGGTTGCGGTTTCGGGGGCGTGAGCGTGGGCTTCGGGATTTATGGGACAACATTAGCAAATTTCGAGGAATCAATGATGGGCGTAAAACAAAAGTACGGTTGGGTGTGTTTGGTCCCATGGATAATAACATTTGTACTGAATTGGCTGGAGAGCGTTGGTGAATTCCTCGTGCTGTTTAGTGCCGCTGCAGTGTACGAAACGCAAAACTTCCACTCGTCCATGGTGATAATGATAGTGTACTTTGCCGTGCAAGCTCTGCTAGCCAGCGAAGTTGTATCCGTGGCTCTGCAGGGATGGTGTGCCATGAAACATTTTAACGATGAAAATATGCTGTGGGTACAGCGGAAATGTATATTTGGTGGCGATGGTTTCAATACGGCATTCGGTGTAATGCATTGAATTTAAAAATAAAATATACAATTTTATTTCTGTTCCTGGCGTCTTAGGATGAATGCAAATTGTGAATGATACGTATGCATTGTGTGTATGGATGTGTGTTTTTTTTGTGAAGGAGTAGATTCCGGAATTGGACAGAATTGTTTATTTGTTATGTCTTATTTAAAATAGAAAGAAATTTATTTGCGGGAGTGTATTCTGTATTATAAATAATAAATTCCATTGGAAGTTAAACAATATATTGCTGTACAAAAAATATTGCTCCATATACATTAGGCAGGGTCACGAAAAAAAATTGATGCGGTGTCCGCATAACCTACAGTTTTGTAGGTTATCATACACACTACGATCCCCAGAAATAGAAAAATATATTGTCATTTTAAGTCCGATCGAAGTGGATTGCATATCGTTGTCAATCCGCAAAGCTACATCTGCTATTGACTATTTACACATTTACTTCAATTTAGATTTTTAATTTTTTTTTATTTCCCTTCTGATAACATCTGTATAAATCTCAGAAAAAATCTTTGGCTTTGGAAGTATTTATTTTTTATTCATAAGCAAATAAAGTTGCCGAGATTAAAAAATCAGTAGGTCACCCTACACATTTTCTTGTCTTCTGTTACCATTTGACGTGCAATTGAAACAATACGCACATTATTATTCACTAGTAAGTTGTAATGCGCCTATGGCGCCCGTTGAAATATGGAAAAAAAAATTTGTTGAAAAAAAAAAATTTTGTGGAAAAAAAAAATATTGTTGAAAAAAAAAAAATTTTGTTGAAAAAAAATTTTTTTCTAGAAAAAAAAAAAAATTTTGTTGGAAAAAAACATTTTGTTGAACAAAAAAATTTTGTTAAAAAAAATTTTTTCTGGATAAAAAAAAATTTTTTTGAAAAAAAAAAGTTTGTTGAAAAAAAAAAATTTTGGAAAAAAAAAATTTTGTAAAAAAAAAATTTTTTTTAAAAAAAAATTGGGAAAAAAATTTGGGTGAAAAAAATTTTGGGATAACACAATTTCTGTACAAAAAAAAAATATTATTTTTTTATTATTATTATTTATAGAATTTATATAGAATTATAGAATGCCTATTTAAATTCCTACGTACTGCGTGACAGAGTCAGTGAATCAGTGAATCAGTGTCGAGGGTAAATATATATTAAGATATTAGACTATTTTAACATCAGTCTAACAATAAATGCAATTTGTTGCAATTAGTTTATGACAAATCCTGGCGAGAGTCCAGTTTGCTATGTGGTTGGCGGCTTTTGATTTTGGCTTGTATGTATTCTAATCGCTTAATTAATTCTACAACTTAGGTGAAAAATACAAAAATTGCAATGAA
The DNA here is from genome assembly GCA_958296145.1 of Hydrotaea cyrtoneurina. Lineage (NCBI taxonomy): Eukaryota > Metazoa > Arthropoda > Insecta > Diptera > Muscidae > Hydrotaea > Hydrotaea cyrtoneurina. The sequence goes on along the minus strand of OY282515.1, from coordinate 39,920,000 downwards.
CTGCAAACCTGCTTGCATTTCTATACAGACGAGCAGTTAGTTCAATATAAGTATTCGTCTGATCATATTGTTGAAATACCAGGTTATTTACAATTTCATGTGTACACTAGCTGACAAGGCAGGCTGCTTCCTACCTAAAAAAAATGTCGATTTATTTTTCCATCTTCAATCATCTTCACCTATCATACATACGTTTTGAATTTGAGTAAAATCGGACGATAAATATAAATTTTCGAAATAACTCCACACCACCTCCACCTATCGGGTTCATACGTACATGATTTTTTCCCTAATGCCCAAACAAAAAAACATTCTGAATTTCAGCTAAATTATGGACCAAGTTAAAATTTTCGATATGAATGAGCGTTCGTCACACACGTACCACTTTATTTTGTGTTTGTATGAGTGAGTAGCTCTCTCAATGAATTGAAGGAAATTGGTGTGCAATTTTCTAAATCCCATGTGTAAAAATAAAAATGTAATGATAAAATTAAAAATAAACAGAACAGAATTCCAATCTTAACGTTTTAAAAGAAAAAGTAATTTTTCAGTTGCATAATTTTAAACAAATGTTTGTAAAGTAACTATACCAAATCATGGGTATTTTGTTTGCCTGATAAAAATCAAAAACTGTAAACACATCTTCTATAGACCGTGAGAATTGTTTCTGTGTAGTTCTGTACGATTGACGACGAGATTTTTTATCTTTATTTGCGATCTATCTTAAAACAACAATAAGCAAATATGAAAAGTTAAGTTCTACTTAACTTTGGTATTAAGAGCTTTGGACACTTTTCTATCGAATTTTTTTATAAATCGATTTTCGAAAAAATGAGTCTTTTTAGCGGTATTTCGTTGTACTACTCCGCCCACAATCAGTTCGTACCCCTAAACATTTTTTAATATGTAATTTAAGTTGCTTTTTTTGTAATTAATTTTTTTTGTTCTGCTATTAGTTCTAAGAAATACAAATTTTAGCTTTAGGGAGACAATAAACTTTGTCCCAATTTTTTTTATTTCTCAAGATTTTTCTTCTAAAATCATGCAACGTTTTTCAGGTATAAGACAGTTTGTATGTGGCAACCCTAGCGACACCGTCCACTGGCATCTCGGAAGATTCCAAACTCCGATCCACAAACATAAAAAACATCCACTCGCCTAAAAAACGAATTAAGAAAAAAACCGCAGAACCCATTTCTATAACAGGTATTATCGATTCGTTAGCCTTTCGTTAAACATACCTCGTGGTAATCCTGTACTAACATAAGGGAAGTTTTTAATATCAAACAATAGCTTTTTTTTGCAATTGTTAAAACCCGTCTCCTAATAGAACTTCAATATAACATTACAGATACTTCGAAAAGAAAACTAGACTTAATTATGTAAATTTTGAAATAGAGATTATTAAAATCAAATATTAACTAGCAATGCAACAATAGCACCACACGGTGTAATTGGAAAAATATTGAACGATTTTTGTTTGTTGCAACAAAAAGTTGACTTCTCGAAATTTCGACTATTCTATAAAGTTAAACAGTTGATTTTTTTTGGATTTACTAGTCGATACAATAAAATACAATAAAATATGAAGTTTAACACTCAACCAAAAACTTAAAATAAGATCACTTTAATGCAATTTGATGGTATACATAATAAAAAGAGTGTTCTAGTTCGAGAACATATCGGCCTTCAATCGAGAGTCGGCGATATGACATAAAATAACCGAAGCTTAATATTTCAGTTCAGATTTTGATAAATACTTTTGGCGATAAAATTGTAGATGCACATTAGATATTGCATTTTAACTTGGATATTTTATTATAATCTCACCCTACGGGTAGGAGGGTATATATCATTTTATACGACTCAAAAGTATAACACATAGAAATATTCACATTAGTACCTAACTGCCTTTGAACCAAAATCGATTCATGACTTTCTAAATCGTTTGAGCCATGTCCGTATGTATACGCACGATAACTTTCGAAAGAGTTAAACAATCACTTTGAAATTTGGCATGGGTTAATATTTTCCCAAAACTGCTTATGGGATTGCATATGAGCTATACGGCCACACCCCTTCGGGTACCTCCCATACAAATCGTCTATTTCGCCCACTTTACAAATCCTGTAATAATATCAATATGACCAACGCGATCTTGCCCAAATTTTTTATTTAGTAAATCTATAGCTAGGCAAAGTTTTGGACAAAAACTTCGAAGTCGATTTAATTTTTCACCATTTTTTTTTAGGAAAATGTCGATAAGTCGTCTTATACAACCCCACGCCAATGTACACATGTGTCGTAATTGTTCTAACCACCTTAACTCCTATAATTCGTTAAAGCATTTTCTTTCCTCCCCGAAGTATATAACTACATACCTTCATACTTATGCCACCTTTATGGCATTAGTATTGTTTAGTAATTTTGCGATGTAATCCATAATGCCGTTGACGTATTTGCCTACTTCACTTAATAAATTCATTTACATAACCATTAAATATTTATGCTCCACAATGCCAATTTAAATATTTCGAAATTGGAAAACAATGCATGCAAATATGTATTAATTATGAATACTTAAGAGTGTTTAGTCGGCTATTGTTTTATTGTTTGGCGGGTAATCGTTGGCTCAATTCGAACCGCGAGCATTTCGTAGGAGTTTGCAGTATTTGTGAACACGTAGAACGTAGACCCCCATAATAGGCTTTAATAATGCTGCTAATAGTCCAAATAACACCAACTTGTAGGTTCGTTTACCATGGGCGCAAATATAATACTACAATGGAGTAGTAGTAAACACTTATGGCGCTATTTAAGCCCACCCACAAAATTGCACGCACAAAGCTTCATAAGGACACTTAAATGCTAAATTCTAATATGTATTTAGTCTCTTTGTTCGACTGTTGACTGACGATGATGGGAAGGGAAGGGAAGGGAAGGGAAGGGAAGGGAGTGGGTGGCTGGTGGTTTGAACAAATGGATGGATGGATGGATTGTTGGGTTGTCAGACAGGCTGATTTAGTTTGCCCCATGACGTCGGCTGCTAAATGCCGGAAGTGCTGGTGCTCATTAATAAACTTTCACACAATTTTATGATTACACAAAGAAATGCCAAGTACTCTGGAAACCGAGCACCGGGCATTCTAGGTAGTGCGAGTCGTACAACAATTTCATTTATGAGGATTATGATAAACGAACGCACCTACATTGAAGAACGCCGAGTGTTGGTGAGTAAGTGTGTGTGTGTGTCAGAGTAAGAGTGTAAAATGTTAACGTGACAACTCAATATTGTCATAATGAAAAGTTATAGTACTCCTGTATATGGGTCATTCATCTCAGTTGAATTGGGTTATTGTAAAATTACACTGTACACAGTTTTATACACAGTTATGCAAGAGAATTTATTAGGGCCGGCCGTGGACACCAAAGTGCCCAAGTTTAGGAAACCGAATTACTCAACTTTGAAAGGTGTATTCTGGAGCACCCCAAAGCCACCAATACCAAGTAGAAATAATAATTACAAACGAAAAAAATAGCCAGGTTTTTGTGGACAATGCGGACCTTTTTCCCTGAAACAAAAATGGTATTTCGCAGTTATGGTTTTTTTTTTTTTTGAAGGCAATTAATATTAAAGACATCAAAAAAAAAAAAAAAATTAGGAATGTTCTTGTTGGTTGATGGACTCAACTTGGTGTTTTTGGCGCACATTCACCTGGAGAAGTCCAGTGTATTGACTAATCCTCGGTCTCTGGTATGTTGTGATGAACGGCGCCAAATCTACTTCGTGTTGCTGTTGAACATTTTCACATGTTTATGGTTATGGTCTAGCGGGGAGGTTAGCTGTGTAATATCGAAATATTCGTTTAAATAAGGGTTAGTCGGTTGAGGTGCCACCAACTTCACGTTGGCAATGCTGGCAAACCGATATTCATACCAATGACAGCTATTTATATTGTTGACAAGTCATCACACGCATTTGCATCTAAGTTATATAGAACAAAAGTTATTCGCAATGGAATTCAGATGCAAATCCGATGGACTATTCACTCCGGGCCATTTTGAAGAGCAAACTGAGCACCTAAGAATATGACAGTATTGTACGGGAATGGGCCAAAACTACGCAAGATCATATTGTAACTAATTTTTTAATCGGTTATAGGCCATAGTAATGGCAAAAGTTGGCCACGCCGAACGAAAATGAATGGATTCTCAAATTTTGCTTACAAGTTTTGTAAATGAATCATTAAAAATTAAATTCACACAATGAGCAAGATGATCGTCTGAATAGGTAACACTTCAATCGCCCACTCAGTTGAGATGTCGACTCTTGCAACATGATTATGAGTGTATTGTAAAAATCTGTACTTTGATCAATATGAGACATATGTTTAAAGTACACAGAGGGAAAAATTAACCTTATATAAGGTTAACTTAACCATAAATAAACATGACTTGGACTCTACGTTATATATGGTTAATTTGAACATCTTCTTGTTGACTGGCATTTAACAATAATAATAGTTACTTTAACTACTCTCTGGTTAAATTTTTTAACCATGAAACTTGTTGATGCAAAAATAATTTAACAACGAAATCGTTAATATTATTAAATACTACAGTGTTTTTTTCTGTTGTTCGAGATCGTTGATTTATTTCTATTTCTTTGCAGAAATATACATTTTCCAAAAAAGCTTCACGAATTGTGTTTGCTTTGATTGCAGGCAAGGTTTCGGAAGCTGTTACAGTTCTTCATCGTTAACCATTAGCAATGATTTCTGCAGCAATTTTTGGTATAATAAGTGTCCTAACTCTATGCGAGTGAACGAGAACTACTGTTTAGTAGCGCATATCCCAAAAAAATCAAGCAGTAAAGCAAACACGTGCATTGCAAATCAACAGCTCAACAAGCAGTGAAGATAGCATTTGGTGGTGGTTTTTTTGAAAGAGCGAGATTAAGTGCTCACATTTTGAGAGAAAAGGAAGAGTGGGGGAGATAATCGCATTTGTTGCAACTTCGTGTAACATAATACTGAACTTCGTCTAACACAAAGCAGTTCAAGAACTTCGACACAACAGAGCCGAATGATCTTTGAATTGTTGTTTATTTCGCAAATTGTTCAGCCTCTCTCTCGAAAAAATCAACCTTATACAATGTTAATTCAACTATTTTTCATGTAAATTTGACCTTATATAACGTTATTTTGACTTTGTAATCAAATATTTACCATGAAAAAATTAACCAGACACATGGTTAAAAAAATCGTTGTACTTTTGGCTCGGTGTATTCAAAATAATTGAATTACTGAATCACTGAAAACAATTTCTATATTTGAAAATACCAGAAATATTTGATTGCGCCAGTTTTTGCCATGATGGATTGCCTCTATAACTAAATTTAAATAACTAATCTATTGGATTCTTATAAACTGAATTGGCAATTTCTGCAAATAACAAAAATGTGTTTATGTTGTTGACATGATTCGAACCTAAGTCTCTTGTGCAACAGTCGCACTACCTCCAGGTTACACATTTCACACGAATCGGTCATATCTCAATGAAATCTCTAGAAAACAATATTGTTTCTGAAATATGCCAACTCTAAACCAGTGTGCCGCCTTGAGCAATTGCAGACCGGACGAACTCGATATGGAATCGCCCATAAATTACATGCACATGAATAAATGTTCTTACTATTTTGTAATTATTATTCAGAGCCGTTATTATTGTTGCCATTCACTTTTGTTATGTTAATTTTAATTGCATCAAAATGCGTAGCTGATAAAATAATCAGAATAATAACGATAATAAAAAGAAATAGTCAAGTTTGAACAATCTTACATTTAATGCCAATGACCGGAAGTTATGATAGTGTACGCATTTGTACGGGATCCAATTCATAGCGTAAAGATTAAAATTGCCAGAAGAGAATATCACAAATTGTATGTCGGTGGAGTCTATGATTTGCAAAGTAATTTACAGAACGTAATTGAACAAAACTATCAAAATTTTGTCGTTTTTCAAGCGGTGCATTCGAAAATAGTTTTATAAGTTTTCCGAAAACTTCAAAATTTTGAGTTGTACCTCTTTAATATGTGTGTGGGATATGCGGCGTTCTTTTGGGCTCTAAAGCAGTTGGAAACAGACCCGATGTTTAATCGCAAAATTATGTTCAGTAAAGAGGCTCATTGTAGGCTTCACAAAAATAAACAAAATTGACGCAAATAGAGTGAGACCAATCCACAACAGACCCTACAGACTCCACTACATCCAGGAAAATGCGGTCATCGTCGGATGGTGTCGCATCCTATGTACTCAAAAATGAAGCCGAAGCATGTGCTAGGTCAATGGAGATCTTTGCCCACCAAAAACAATGATTGTTTGTTTGGAAATTCAAATACTTACAAATTCATTTTTTTTTAAGATATGCCTAGATTTTGTTCCTGGCCCATAGAAGAGCAACCTTAATCAAAAATCTTCTTCCGAGGACTTTACTTGTAAGTGTTGGCTAATTGTGGGCCCCTAACCTCGTAGCCAATAAACCGGCTACTTATATAAATATAAAAACTCCAATTATTCTTTTCTTTTCACGACTTAAAATCATAGATTATCTGTTTTTTTCCTTGGCAATAATTAACCGAAATAATATATTGAACATTTTAAAAATAAATTGGCTACACCTGTCTTTGGTGTCGATGAGGCCCGAAATTTGTGTACGAAAATATGTCAGCTAAATATATCGAAAGGTCGGACCAACGTCATAAACGCATTTTCACACCAAAGTATGGGGGGTGGGTGGTTCTGTTCGATTCGGGTCGGCCATTTATTTTTGTTGTTGATGTTGATTCCGTTTTATATGACCCTAAGGTGATACAATCGACAACACACACAAACAAAAAGGAAAGGAAAATGTTTATTTGATTTCATTTGGTAGCCCCAGGCAATAATAATATAATTGAGTTGGCTTTTGAAACTGTCAACAATGACAAATACCCACTCACACCTTTTGCGGCGCTCTTGTTAAAACACTTAGAAACAAATGAACATACATGTGTATTGGTGTATACACTCAATACTTATAGACTGAATGATTGTGTCCCAAGGTGTGCATGTGTACCCGCGACGGGTATATTGATAATAAACTTCCGAGAATACTGAGCTTTTTTTTTCTTACCAACTTTCATCATATCCTGGTGGTGTACACTCGAAATAATAATATCTGTTTGAGCGATCTTATCCAATCTGGATGTGAAAAAGTTTAATACCGAGTCCAATTAAATTCTTTCCCAAGACTTTGGGAACTACCTCACGATAGATTTCTCCTAAAAAGCCTGCATCGTCACGATAGCCCATAAACGCACGATTACTGAACATGGTAGGCAAAATATTGATCCTGGTTAGACCGTGAGTCATGTCACGCCGTCCTGCTGAAACCAAAGATCGTTCATGTGAATGTGTTTTGGAGTAGTGCTAACCGAAATTGCAGAAAAATAGGCTATAAAATCCGCACTACACAAAATCATAGGTACCTCGATGAAAACGAGCGCAGAGACGAAAATGAGATCAGAAAAGACGTATTTTCCATCCGAAAATTGTAAAGCAATACCAAAGCGAATTTCTGAGTAATTAACCCTGTAACCGGCAAGACCGCCATAAGGCGGGCTTCAATAATTGTGTTTAATTTCATAAAAAAATATTATCCCTCTAACCGGCCAAACAGAATTACTGGAACTTGCAACCTGTTTTTTTTTTACCAATTATGCACAAACACATATTTTTTACGAAATTAAACACAATTAATGAATTAAACCTCTTATTAACCGGTAAGAGGTTTAAAATTCTTTTTGGGGGTTTAAATGGCAAAATAGAAAGGGATAACACCTTTAGGTCGGCGCGTCGCTAAGTTGCGCCTCCAAGACGACACTTCCGATAACGGAATGAGGCTGATCGGATTTTGCCGCCGCAAAGAATGTGGTTGTAAGCATCCGTCTATTATATTCGTCCATATCTTTACCATGTTTATTTTGAACAATTAATTCTGGTCTGTCATTTTTTCTAGATTTTTGTTTATTTGTGACAGATAAATAAATAATAGTGTTATAGTTCAAAAATATAATAATAAATAATAGTGTTATTGTTGAAAAAAACATTTTGTTAAAAAAAAAAATTTTTCTTGAAAAAAAAAATTTTTGTTGGAAAAAGAAAATTTTTTGGAAAAAAAAAATTTTGTGGAAAAAAAAAATTTGTTGAAAAAAAAAAATTTGGAAAAAAAAATTTTGTAAAAAAAAATTTTGTTGAAAAAAAAAATTTTTGTAAAAAAAAAAAAAATTATAAAAAAAAATTTTGGAAAAAAAAAATTTTGGTAAAAAAAAATTTGGGGAAAACACAATTTCTGTACAAAAAAAAATATTATTTTTTTAATTATTATTATTTATAGAAAATTATAGAATGCCTATTTAAATTCCTACGTACTGGGTGACAGAGTCAGTGAATCAGTGAAGCAGTGTATCAGTGTATCAGTGAATCAGTGTCGAGGGTAAATATATATTAAGATTTAAATTAACTGGAAATGAAGTGAATTCAAGTCAATTTTATTCAAACGAACTTTGAGTATGCATATTGTCTTTGAAACGAAAGAAAATATGGAAAATCAGCTGAAGAAAATTGGAGGTATACATGTACACTAGGGTTAGTCACTTTTTTTTCGGCAAAATCGAAGTTTTAATTTTTTTTTCAATTTTTAAATTTGATAAAAATTTTTTTTTTTTTTAGTTTTTTTGCAAATACATTTTTTTTATTTAATTTTTTAATCTGATTTGAAATTGACCTTTTAATTTTCGAGATATAGAAATAAGTTGAAAAAGTGACTAGCCCTAATGTACACGTGCATGTTCATTTGAAAAATGTCGTCGCTAGAGTAACTTCTCTCAATAATTATTTCCGTCAGCAGCAGTAAACCAAAACACACTGTAGGGCTACACCACAAACTGTCATAACATTTGGAGGAAAGAATGGACAAGCTAATTTCTTATCACAAATACGTCAAAAAATTGTCAACGTTTCTTTCCTCAATCTACTCAAAGTAAAATCTTTGATTCAGTTGCACAAGATAATTTTTACGAAAGAGTCACCGTATCTTTACAGGCGACTTTGCTTTGCCAGATCAAACAGGGGAATGACAATTATTCTTCCTCGTTTTAGAAGACTTTTTTCGGTCTTCAAGTTTTTGTATTCAGTTCTCGTCTGTGGAACTCCTTACCAAATAATATACAAACTATAAGCAATGCTAAAGTTTTTAAAACTGAGCTACTAAAATGCTAGCATGTCGATCGAATGGATAACAAAAATCCACCGAGAAAACCGTTTGACGCGAATTACCACGTAAAGCGCGAAAAGGGTAGACCGAAGCTCTGGCTAAAGAACCAACTGGAAGACGACAAGAAAGTCATTGGTATAACGAACAGGAGAGAGCACACGCAAGAGCGAAATGTTTGGTATAGGTTTGAATAAGTCGACTAACGAAAAGTCGATTAATCAAATTTTTCCTAAAAAAAAATAGTGAAAAATAAAGTCAACTTTTGAATACGAAAAAGTCAAGACTTTTTTTGTTTAAATGAAAATATTGAAAAATGTGTGATACATAAATTAATTTTACTACGTCCAGTACATCGTTGCTTTAGACAATCCCCTGCTTGATAAAATGTCGGTCATCAGCAATCTTTTCACAATGGCCCGTTCCAAAATTAACCGTTTAAGTGTATCTGCAATCCTTTTTTAAAAAGTATTTATCAACATCTGGACTGAATTGCATTACATCATTTTACTGGTCATACAAAAATCTATACTTTTATGAAACTAAACATAGAACGATCGATTGAACACGATATCGAGACCTAACCGCGAAAAAGGCGTAAGCGCCAAAAACAAAATTTTACAGTGTAGGGTGTTTGTTATTTTGAGGTCAAACAAAAAGTCGTGTGGAGCTTATAAAACATTGGAAATATTCCGCTGGATTTACACCCCAAGTTTCATAGAGTCATCTACAAAAACCTCCATGTTTTGTGTTAACTTTACTCAACATATAAAATCGTGCAGAACATCGCCTAGACAATTGTTGAAAACAGCCCGGAGTGGATGTTATTTAAGATTAAGTCCGACAGTAATTTTGACGTTTCTTCTCGGGTGTAAACGTATACATGAAATACTAAACATTCACTGGTCGAAGAAAGGAACAAAAAAAAAAAAACTAAAAGTATGTTTCTCAACAATCTTTAGTGGATTTCACTCGGTGAGTGGGGTTTGCGTGGAAGGTGCCAAAAAACTTTCTGAACTCAAGGTTAGAATTACAAAAGTTTTATTGTTTCAACTCAAATGTGAAAAGTTTCATTTTGACTTTTTATATCTTTACATTTCTCTGGCACTCCACCGCTCACCGATGTCCTGTACACGCATCTTTCTTTTGTTTTTCTTTTTTTAAGCCGAATTAAATGTCAAACAATAAAAATGCCAATATATACGGACGACGAGGCGTAGATGATGGTCCAACATGGAATTCGTTGTGCCGCCAAGTCCTTGTGTATGTACATGGCCTGCCCAGGTAGCTATTTATCTCACATGTGTATGTGTGTGTGAGTGGAATAGTTAATGGTAATTTGGTCGTAAAAATCAAAACTGAAAAAGTTTAACCAGAATTGGGAACATGCGCCGTTTAAGAGTATTTGTGTGTGCTTACGTGCGTTGTCCAAACTAAATTGACTTTCTTAATTGTATCCTCTTCAAAACAAATATGAACTTGTGTGTGTGTGTCGGGTGTTGACCAGACCACTCTAAACCAACAATATGGAAGTACCCAGCGACACAAGCAGGACCGTCTAGAAGGCATTATCGTGGGCGTTTAGAATGTGAACTTCCAGAAGATTAATTTTTCTTACTTGGAATATTTTCTGGTCATCAATACTGAATCTATCCATGGCAAATTTATTTTCTATATATGACAAAGGCCCCGATGAGCTTGAGTGCCAAGGCCTTGCGAATGTTGGCACTGGTCAGCTATCTGTTGTCCATGAACATTCGCATATGCCAGTGTAAAATGCTTTTCATAAATAAAATTTTGTCGAAATCTCATACAAAATTTGCATAGTTTATTTTTCAGGGTTCCACCTGCTAATTGCTGACCAAATACTCATATTTGCATGTAATATCAATATTTTACTCTCTAAATACCCTCAGAAATTATGTGCCAAACGCACTTGTTTACAATGTTTCCATTGCCACCACTCGAATGTACTCCACCGTGACTGTGGCCATGTTGCCCGTATTTGCTAGCAGTGTTAGGAGTGGTAATACAATACACTGCCAGTTATCTGAATACGGACTGAAGATTTAATCAAAGTGCAGGTAGCCATAGTTATTTAATTTTCAAAGTACAGTAACATTATCCATTATGGCAGGCCGAAATGTAAATGGGAGTAAGTCTGACTTATGTCTTTTAAGTTGTTTAAATCTTTCTGTGGATTTCTTTTCTTTTTTTTTAGCTCACCATAAAATTTATTTGCCACGGAAAGGGTTAGTCATTTTGGAACAATTTGATAATTTGCATACCCCTTCTTCTATACAAAGATATGATTCAGCTCACTTTTACAATTCGTTAAAAATGTGCAATCTTACTGAATTAAAATCTCTAGTCGCACTCATTTCCCCTCAATATCCCAGCTTTAAAAGGGCGGTTGCCGTGTTGTTCGAAGTGTGTGTCATTTCACACAACAACAGCAGGTTCGTATGTTGGTGAGACCATCTAATATTCCCAGTAGTCGTTTCCTACCTCGTAAATGCCGGTATCTGTACAAGTAAGAGATGTAGCTCTGTCCTGTAGAATTTTTCTAGAAAAACATTACTCATTCTGAGCCGGCTATAAACTGCAGACAAACACATATATCGCACACAGTTCACTGATGTGTCTTGTCGATCATGTAAGAGAAATAAATCTGAAAGCTTTTATTAAAACTAGAAATTCAGTACATAGAAACCTTTCGCTCACTAAGTCCTCGTTAAGATTCATATAGCCCATATGGGCTCTGCATATGTGCGATATGTGATCACGCCTCTTCGGGTACCTCCAATAGTTTGTGTTAGTTTGTGTCAATATTACTACGCCCAACATAATCTTATCCAATTTCTGTATTTACCAAAGAAAATCGAAACTCTAGCCACGGCCCTTCTGTTACAACCCATACAAATGAGCCATTACATCCGCTGTGGAAAACGAGTAATACATTTTTTTTCGTTAACATTTTTTTGTTTAGCGTTGCTTGATATTTTGGCCTACTTTTAGATTTCGTATACATCGGAATATTTTTTTTAAGCCTTTATTGATTCCAATTATGTATTTATAACAAGTTATACTACAATAAACAATAGTAAATTATAATTCAAATCGGCTATATATATTGGAGTATGAATACCCGCTAATACGTAAGCGTACATTTTCCCTGCCAGTAAAATACAAAATATTCGTTTAATTGCATTGGTTTACAAAAAAAAAAAATGTATAACGACTCTGAACCTTTAACGCCTTTTTCAAATTTTTAGCGGTAGATATTATTTTAAAATACATGTTCAAACTTTTTTAATTTTCCCCTTTTTGGTCGCCTTTTCTACTGTTTTTTGTTTCAGTTTACCATTCGTTTCTTGTCGATTACAAATTTTTTTCACACATTTTTGTTTTTCCCCCTTTGCACATTTTTTTCACCCCATTTTGGCGTGTTTTGAAACTCTTTTCCAACGGTTGTTGCAAAGCGTAGTTATGGACCACTTTTCCAACAAAAATCACAATGTTTTTATCTATTTCTGGGTAGTTCGAAGGGATTTGGGTCACATTTTTCTCGTTTTACCATTTTTATTCCCTTCCTATCTGAATTTCGAAAAATCCGTTCATAGCAAATTTCATGGTTCTAGCTGCAGCCATTGGCGAGGACAGACACTCACGCAAGTTCTATAGATATATACGATTTTAATATAATTTTTCCATTAATGAAATTGTTGGTCCATTTCTGCCGATAACAACTTTTTCACGCACATCTTTATACAGGTTTATACCTTTTGTACAGGTTTATCCCGTTTTGGTCGGTTTTTGCACTTTTTCGACCCTTCTCCAACTATTATCCACTTCTTTTTGCCAAAAATCTATTTCACTATTTTTAATTTTTCCCCTCTTTATTCACCTGTTGTAGATTATTTCTCATTTATCCAGTTTTGAGATCGTTTTGGCCCCTTTTTCATTACATCCAATTTTGGGCCCATTCCTGTGGATTACATTTTTTTTACACATTTTTATTTTTTCCCCTTTTGTACCTTTTTTATGCCGTTTTGGTCGATTTTTGCACTTTTTCGACCCTTCTCCTACTATTATCCACTTCTTTTTGCCAAAAATCTATTTCACTATTTTTAGTGAAATATCTATCTATTATCTTTATGGCCCCTTTTTTATCCCGTCTTGGCCCGTTTTTCGTCCCACCTCTAACTTATTTTCACCTGTTGTAGATTATTTCTCATCTTAATATATATTTACCCTCGACACTGATTCACTGACTCTGTCACGCAGTACGTAGGAATTTAAATAGGCATTCTATAATTTTCTATAAATAATAATAATAAAAAAAATAATATTTTTTTTTGCACAGAAATTGTGTTTTCCCCAAATTTTTTTTTCCAAAATATTTTTTTACAATTTTTTTTTTTACAAAATTTTTTTTTCAACATAATTTTTTTTTTTTGCAAAATTTTTTTTTCAACAAAAATTTTTTTTTTTACAAAATTTTTTTTTCAAATTTTTTTTTTTCAACAAAATTTTTTTTTTCAAGTAAAAATTTTTTTTTTTACAAATTTTTTTTTTCAACAAATTTTTTTTTCCAATTTTTTTTTGTTTAACAAATTTGTTTTTCTCTTTTATATTATACTAGTTTTGAGATCGTTTTGGCCCCTTTCCCATTACATCCAACTTTGGCGCCATTCCTGTGGATTATAATTTTTTTTCACACATTTTTATTTGTTCCCCCTGTTGTACCTTTTTTATCCCGTTTTGGTCAGTTTTTGCCACTTTTTCGACCCTTCTCCAACTAGTATCCACTTGTTTTTGCCAAAAATCTATTTCACTCGTTTTTAACCAATATTTGAAATCATTGTATTTTTGCGAATTTTGAGGGGATTTGGGGTTTTATCCCCTTTCAATACGAATTTTCCAAAATCCTTTCTTAGCGAATGTCTAGGATACTCCCCAAATTTCATGATTCTAGCTTCAGCAGTCTGGCCAGGATAGTGTTGAATCAGTAAGTCAGTCATGGAATATTTTTATATATATATAGGGTTATTCATTCCGTGGGCTGGACTTCGAGATCTATCAAACTAAGTTGTTAAACCAATTTTTTTTCTTTTCAGTTGGAAGTCTGACATTGACGAAAATGGGTCTTTAACTATCACACAACGCTTTAAAATTATTAAAACGTACTTCAAAAATGTTGATTCTGGCACAGCCACATGTCGTTCTTTAAGAGGAGATTATGGTTTATGGTTATGAAGCACATTTCTCACTCGGTGGGTATGTTAATAAACAACAACTGTCAATTGTCGTATTTGGGATTCTGAGAATCCTCAAGTAATTGAAGAGAGGCCATTACACCCACAAAAAGTTACTGTACGCTCTTTCGTCCGAAGGTGTGATTGGACATTACTTCTTCGAAAACGACGAGGGAACGACCGTCACCGTCAATTCGGAGCGTTATGGTCGTTGATAACCGACTTTTTTTTGCGTGCTATTGAAGACGGTGCCACATGCCACACAACTCAAGCGAATATGGCTTTATTGCAAGAGACATTTCATGGCCGCGTAATTTCTCGTAGTGCGACATCAACCGGCCACCAAGATCATGCGATTTGACACCATTCGACTTTTTTTTGGACACGCGAAAGACCTTGTTTATACAGATAAACCTTTAACCTTTAACAGTATTCGCTTTTTTTTTGTTTGTAGTACCTATTTCAGCCATGCGCAGGGTAGTCTTCATTTATTTCTGCATGATATTGTTCAATGTTTAATGGAAGCGAGCGTTCGGTGTTGTTTCATTTTTGTGTTTTCTATCAGAGTATGGCTCATTTGGCCGTTTATCTAAATTCGCGTAAGTGTACTTTATGGGTTTATGTGGCATAAGCCATATTGGGTCATACAATTCACGACTATCATCGACTAAATACATATTAAACAAAAAATTATTGAAATTTGTGCAGTGCACAACACAATTTGTTGAAGACTTAATTGGTTCTTGTTGAAAATCATCAGCACACATGAACAATATTTTGTAACTGTTTATACCAAAAAATAAATGTGTTCAATTTAAGGTAAACGTGGGCAAGCTTTGTGTAACAATGGCAAAACCATGTTGATTAGACGTTAATAAAAAAAAAACACTGTTTACATCATTAGTCTAATCACTCCATATTAGAGACTTGCTGAGATTATGGTTTATAATTGGATAATCTCCCCAGCGGGACATGGCAAAAATATTGAACACGACCTACTGAAAACTACGAAACGACATAGTGAATAGAAAAGGTCGTCGCATAGTGGCGCCACTTGAGTTTTTGTTGTTGTTGCATAAATCATATCTCTTGAATCGAATAAGGTAATCGATTAATTTAAATGGCTTATGATTGATAATTCTGCAGTCTATGAAAGATGTGTTTAAAAAGGGTATGGGTTAACAAAGTTAAAATTTGCCATGAAGAAGTGTGGAAACTTCCGAAACGGATCCGTATACCTTGCCTGCAATCCAAGCGAACACAATTGAATGAAACCACAATTGTTTCGCTTCATACGAGTGAGTATTTATTACTTGTATTTAGGCTGTCTGGATGTTTTGTAATGCACCCAGTGAATACTTGGAACATACTATCTGTATGAACCTTTGAATAATACTAAAGAAATATATTTACCCTCGACACTGATTCACTGACTCTGTCACGCAGTACGTGGGAATTTAAATAGGCATTCTATAATTCTATAAATAATAATATTTTTTTTTTGTACAGAAATTGTGTTTTCCCCAAATTTTTTTTTCCAAAATTTTTTTTTCCAAAATTTTTTTTTACAAATTTTGTTTTTTACATTTTTTTTTAACAAAATTTTTTTTTTTCAACAAATTTTTTTTTAACAAATTTTTTTTTTCCACAATTTTTTTTTTTTCAACAAACATTTTTTTCTCAACAAAAATTTTTTTTTCCAAATTTTTTTTTTTCAACAAAATTTTTTTTTTACCACTAAATTTTTTTTTTCAACAAAATTTTTTTTTCCACAAAAATTTTTTTTTCAACAAATTTTTTTTTTTCACAAATATTTTTTTTTCAACAAAAATTTTTTTTCCACAAATATTTTTTTTCCAAATTTATTTTTTTTCGAAATTTTTTTTTAAAAAATGGTTTTCTCAAAATATTTTTTACAAATTTAGCAAATTAACGGGCGCCATAGGCGCATTACAACTTACTAGTACTAAAGAAGAATGGAATTGGATTGCTATTGATAGTTCTATTGTTTCTCTTATCGCAGACCCTTTTCTTCATTTGGCTGCGTTCAGTGCGCGCTGCATAAGACCTTTTCTCCTTATCGATGTTTGCTCGTGACCATGTGCGTACATTTCTACTCGGTGAGAGTTTACACACTCCGAAATGTAGATACCACAGCAGCACAATCCAACCACACCACAAGAAACGTGTTCATCTTTGAACACAATGCTTTAAGCCTTTTTGGAACATTTAACATTTTGCAAAGAAATATAAATTATCACTGATTTCGAACTCGACTAACGGAAACAAAACTCTATACAGAATAAATTTCAAAAAACAAACTTTATTTTATGGAAAAATCAATTTTATGGTAAATATCCAGTAAAAAATAGGATCATCCAAAGTAGTAATCTTAGAGAGCTCCTTTGTGATCAATGGATTACGCCATAAAACTCCGAGTCTCATGCATTTTGTACTCCTTTTTTATACATTATGTCCGCAGAGGCGAGCCATACTTTTGAACTCCTTATGGTGTATAAAAAGAATACCCCCTTTGGTCTTGAAAAGGAGGACAAGGGGAGTAATCTTTTTTATTTCCCGAGCATAAGAGCATAAAAGGAATAATCGTTTTTGTCACCTAAAAGGGCATAAACGGAGTAAAGATCACAAAAGTCTTCTTAAATGGCGCATAGAAACCTAATTTTTACACTATTTCAACAATTTTTTAATACACCCGTACCTCTTTTCGTGTTTTTTTTTTAATAACATTTCTTTTTTCTGTTTTAGACACTGACTAAATAGGCAAATATAACGAAAACATCAAAAATTATCAGGTATGTCAAAAACATCAACAAAGCACTGTTACATCCCTCATTGATCCAGTGGGAGTATTAAGCGAGCTATCATCAACACTTTTAAAAACACTTTTCGACAGCTAGCTTATTACTCCAAATTGATGAACACATCATTACTCTTTTATTGCTCGATTTTGGATTAATCCATATATTTTTGCTGGGTAAAAAAAAAAAAAATTTACCAGTTTTAGTTTTTTTAAGGGTTTTCTGTTTAAAAATGATTACTTGCTGAAGTTGACTCTTGGACTGCTTAATAAATGATTTCCAAACACTTTTTGTGTGTGCTTTCCCCAATTTCGTGATTCCCAGCATTTCCATGTGTTCTTTCACTTGGTCCCTCCACTAGGGTATCGGTCTTCCCTGTCCGTGGTAGTTGTCACCCAACTCCATTCTGGCTAGATCATTTTGTAGGAATTCGACCGATATGGCCTGGGCAGCGCAATTGTTGTATTTTGATACGTTCATGTATACAGCTCATACTCCTTGTTAACACATATTGGGCTATAGATTTTGAGAAGGATTTTTCTCTCAAAAACACCCAGCACAGCTTCAGCCGCTTGAGACAACCCATGTATTGGCGCCATAAAGAAGCACGAGTACAATTGTTGAACAGTGTTATTTTAGATCGACGAGAGACGGCTGTTCTTTACATTTATACAGTGCAATACAATATACCCATATACGGAGAACACTACGTACTAAAAGACCAAAAAAAAAGACTCTTGTGTCCCAGTTTTGCCTAATGTCAAAGATTTAGGATCTCGGTGTCAGTTTTGCAAAAAAAGCGATCATTTTCCCATATCTTGCAACCCGATTGGATTTTTGATTTACTCCCTGAAGCAAAGTTGTAGCTCTTGTCATAAAGAAAATTGTGAACATATAAAATCAGTCAACTTCAAAGTCAAAATCACCTATTTTTCCCCTGTTCCGGTCCATAGGTAGCAAATCGTTCAAAATTCAAAGAAACAATCAACTACAAAAATGTACCTAAGATCTTAATAAACAAAACATATGAACTACATAGAAATGATTCATAAAAGTATATCAACTCACAGCGTTCCTAGAATAGCATTAGCAATAGGAATTTTTGGAGCGTATGAGTAGTATTAATTTGAAAGCATATCACTCATACGCACAGGTCGTTAATTAACTTGAATTAACGAATTTTGTCTGTGATCCAAACCGTGAACAATTGCCGATCCGAACTAAATGTTAAAAACTAGTTCTGTTCCTATGGTCCCTCGGATCCTGTAAAAATACCTTGAGTGGTTTACGAAATAAAGCCAAATTATATAAATCTTCAAAGTCCAAAATATCGGAAAATTCTTATGTGAGACAACAAATTTCAGACCGTCGGCTTCAGATTTATATCCGCATTGTATAGTTTCTCTATTTATATTCAATGCAATATTCAATTGCAAGATGTTCTTCCGAATTTTTGCAGATTTTGAGTTAGTTATGTCGCTCAGCCTATAAGTTCTAATTTTGCCCATATACAAAAGCCAGTTCTGGTTTCAAATATCTTAAAAACCTGTCGGGTTTATAATGCGGCAAACCGACAATGTTAAGATGTTATTGATGTAACCTTAGTATTATCATCACCATTACCAACGAACTTGGAATGATTGCTTTAAATCAACCGCAATAGTGAAGCGCAGCTTCATTAGACTTGGGCATGTGCATTTCGAAACGTACACATATACATCGCCTAATTGGTTAGTTAGTCGGAATGTAATGCTTGTCTGCATACAAACATTTATGGGACACAATTGTGGGGGATCCCTTCATTGCTAATCAAAACTTGAGCATTCTTTACTCAAAATCCTCAAAGTATTTAACCACAACACATCTGGCCAGTCTAATTGCCTGTGCGATTGCCGGGCTTAGCAGACTCAACAACTGCCACAACACTAGCAGCACAAAAGTTTGCTTGTAAAAATTCGTACAATGTTGGGGAAACTACAATTGGGTTTTAAGTGCTGCACAATTTAACATGAAATGTGCGTTTAAAAATTGTTAAAAATCTTTGGTATTTGCTGTTTGCACGAAGTATCTCTGGGTACGCATAGCTGCAGTGCACTCCTCATGATGGTACCACTTAAGCCATGTTGCATAATGCGATGATTGGCATTTATGCAGCAACTCAAAAATTACATCTTCGTTCTTTGGTTTGGCTAAGGACTCCAGCAAAGAGTGGCATGGGAATGCGTAGATCAGATGACATTTGTTCCAGTGTTATGCAGTGTTCTAAGTCACATATTATTCATTTTTCATAGAAATACATCAGTTTTGTTTTTAGCTGATATGACATTTGTGTGTGTGAGTAACAACAACCATTAAACATTAAACAATCTAAAAAAAAGTATTTATATAAAATATCTATATAAATAAAAATGAATTTATTAAATACAAAAAATGTAAGATAAAATTGTTAATTTTAAATTATTTGCAGATATTTTATATATTTTGCCCATTTTTACCAATCAATCTCTAAATAGTTTGCCAGTTTATTGTAGCTTTATTTTACCCATTTATTACTTTTTCTAATACTGACTAATACTGAAAAGTGTTCTCACTTTAACACCTTTTGTTTTTGCTTTAAGAAACTCGTTCTCATTCATTTCGAATGGTCCTCAAACATATTCAGTTTTCTTTGGCCCTATTTATGCCGTTTTCACACAGTCTACTATTTGTGATTTAAAAAATTTTCTGAAAAAAAAAAACAACCATTGAACCAATAACACCGTGTTACACACATTCTGTCCTATGAACCAAATTTACTTTTTCGGAAAGGGGATACAAAATAAAAATTTTATTTTTAAGTTTGAAGTATAAAGCTCGCAGTGGCCTGTGTGAAAGCCTTTGGACCGATTTTTAACCCTTTTTCAGTGATCCAATCGAACTGATTTTTGGCAGGCAGACTCGTGGAAATGTCTGTATCACGTAAAATTTTTTAAAAAACAATTTTTATCAATTCTCAGGTTTTCCCCAATTTTTATTATTTTTGAAAAAAAAATATTTTTTTCACTTTTCTTATCATAACTTGAAGAGACTCCAAATTTGTAAACTACTAAAGCGTTACGAAAAAAAAATGTTTTTTGAACTGAAACCTTAAAAAAAAACGATAAAAAAAAAATTTAGGAAAATTTGAGAATTAATAAAAACCTAAAACTTAAAAATAAAATTTTTATTTTTTATCCTGACGTGTACATGAAAATCGCCGATACACGTGTATTTTTATTTTTTTCCCTCTTTCCGAATATGTGCATTTGGTTCATAGGACAGAAAAAAATCTATTTTTTGTAACACGGTGTAAGGGTTTGGTCAATATGGTTAGGTTTGGTTGAAACGAAGAATTGGTCAGGTACATACACCTTCGGCCTGTTGTGCGCTCCTGATTTATTTATTTTTTCAGTTACTTTTTTTACGTTAGGAATTCGGTCATCTCTATAAAGTTTCATAAATTCCTTATGTCCATTCCTTTGACGACCGACAGGTCATCTAAGGTGTCCTCTCCTAATTGGGGTTTTCCTAATCTGCGAGAAAGCGGGACACTGGCACAGGAATTGTTCCGCCTTATCGGCGTCCTCTCCACATGCCCTACATTCGTCGCTCTCACAACATCCTATCCTAAAAAGATGTGTCCAGTGATGACCCGTCTGAAAGTTTGTTGTCAAGTCAATATGAGTCAAATAAACTCTATTTCGAAGCAGAAAAAAAATATCGGTACTCACGAAGATACTCAATGCAAAAAAGTATGTATTAAAAACACACACATTCTATCACAGATAGCTGTATTTAGACAAAACACACTACTTTACATTTATTACAAAATTTTCAATATTAAAAATAATTACCTTTGTCACATTAATCTTTGTTCACAATGGGCATACTTTTAAAATGTAATAATCAAACACTTATAACAAATTGTTTTCATTCGGATTCGCGTTTCTGTTCAGCCAGCTCCTTTTTATTTTTAAACAATATCCAAATTGTTTTAATTTAATAAGAGCGCAGACGTTGTTTATACAGAAATGTTGGTGCGTATGCCATGAATGACAAACATGCAACTAATGGCATCTAATTAGTTTGCCACATATAACTCAAATGCGAAAACAAACAAACATGCTTTATTTGAATACGTTCTTAATTCTACTCATAGTGCATACGTTCACACACGATATAAGAACATGTGTGTACAGCAATGATCATTAAAATAGTAACAACAATATAAACCACAATAGTTAGACAACAATTTCGAAATTTACAAGGAAATACCTTGAAAAGGAAATACCTCGCAATGGAAATTAAATAAAAACGTAATAATTTTCCAAACTAGAAATACTTAATTACCAATGACATAAAATCCATATTTCACCATTCCACAAATACATGAAGGGTATTTTTATTTTTATGATTGCATATATATTTGCATTTATTAAATTTATTTGTCGTATATCGGTAATTCAGATTTAAGAATTGTCTGTTTGGAAAACAAATACGTTTTCATTCATCTCCAAAAGCAATTAGTATTATTCCCAAATTGTCATATTTAAATGCACCATAACACCATCATATGCATTAACATTACATGAAGGTAGACAGTAGACAGGGAACTTATCTCGAATCAGTGCGCTATGTACGATATAATTGTGGATACTCATTGACCAGAACCTACTGCTTTAAACAGGCTCCAAACGACTAAGGTTGTTCTAGAACAATTTTACCTGGCTTAGGGATTAGTCTCTTACCCGAAAGTCGCCAACATTTACAAGATGGAAGCAGCCGCTGAAAAATGTTTACTGGTCTTCGAACCTCGAACCTCGTCTGTATGATAGTTGCACGTAGTACTCAACTCTGCTATACAAATATCCATCACTGTGAATACATTCATGGTTTATGACGTAAGGTTCACATTCATAAGATGGATACACATTTTACTAATCGTATTCACTAGAAGAATAAACGTTGTACCCCTAATAAAAAACATACACTAAAAGAAAAATGTTTCATGAAATTATTGAAATTTCATTTGATTATATAGTGCATTAATTTCAGTTTATTTTTCATATGATGAAATGTATATTAAATCAGATGTTATCACCGGAATGCTCAAAATGCTCAAGATCATTCATCACACTAAACAATATGCCTGTTTAACACGGTGGGAAACTACAAGAGGATATACTATTTAACAGGCGGCTAAAGATGGCTTATCCGATCAGCAATTTCGATTCTGATGATTTAGAACGTCTATTGTCGTCGAAGTTATGATCACTCTAAATAATATTTCGAGCCAGGGGTGGCTCAAAGAAATATTTCGAGGTATAATATGGAGCTAATGGCAAAATAAACCCGTTTCTCGTTTCCTTAAATATCCAGCAGTCATGATGGACAATAGATAGAGTTTTAAGGACCACATTAACTGTGTGAGAAAAAAGGCAGAAATCACTCATGCCCGCAGAACAACGAAAGTTGCTGACCACGCTAATTATTTCGGTGATACTGTACGCTTCACCGGTTTGGGCGCCGTCTCTGGCTGTGAAATGCTCTGGAGTCGACTTATTGGCAGTCATTTGGTTTCTAAGAAGGTAGCTGGAATACCGATGGACCTCATGGCCAGCAAGACGAAAAGGATATGTGACAGCAAATCGGGGAATACAGTCCATAGACACCAAATTGCCAGGGAAAAACGTTTGACTACGCTCGCCATCGGACAATCAAGGCTGGAGCTCGTCCTCGAAAGGAATATGGACTTATCACATCATCGCACGTTGCCGACACAGACACAGAAATTATAAACTGGCCACAGTTGTTTTCGGAAGTACCTGTACAGATTAGGAAATGCTAGCTGGCCTATATGCCCAAACTTTTGAACCCTGCCTTCGATTTAGACAAATGAATTGTTCCTGTAACTGGCACTCAGTATGTGGTGGAATTCATGGTCCAATATAAGCAGAACTGACAAGCCGGTAACACACTGACAACAGCTACTGCATCACAGTTTAGATGGGCCCAAATCAAAAATGAAACAATAACCCCAAAACAAAAGTGTAAAGTTAATACATCGTTTACAGTACGATGGCACGAGTAAAATATGATAAATCAACGCCAATTTACGCGATGTTATGGACAATGTAAAATTTTTGGGTGATATTTTGAATTTTGAATTGGGACCACTTTTCATTGGGGCCACTGTTCACGACACCGTTTAGACGTATGATAAAAAGACATTCCAAGGAAAGCACGTCATACTCAACACATGGAGTTAACCAGCATACACGAAGTTATAGATAACAGCAGCCCGCGATGGTGAGTGGAAGTGAAACGACAGCACGGGCTACATCTATGCAGATTCCACAACTCCGAGCCGCAGAAAAAAACCTTTACATATTCTTCTTCAAGTACTCTTGCTTCGACTTTGCAGAGATATGTTTAGTCGTTGCAAATCGACCACACTAAAACAATTAGTTCCTAATACAAAGACAAAAATTCCTAAGACACAAATTAGTTCCTAAGGAAATTTCATCACATAAATCATTTTTTCCTACCTTAATGTTGTCCGATATCTTTTAAAAATTTTGTCTAACCTCAGTATTTATAAAAATTTAAAAAACCTTTATTATACAAAAATGTATGAAAATACAAAAACAAACATTTTTCTTAACAAAAGTTTTTTTTTCCACTTTTATGAATATGGGGGTAAATGTTTACCCAAGGGCTGAAAAACCGAAACCAATACAAACATGTCCAAATAAAATAAAATGTCCACACAAGCCGCAATATGTGCTTGATTTTATGATATCCAGTTTCTTTTAAGTGTTATCTGAAGTTGGATGTCGAAAATCTGGCAACTTATAAACATGCAATCATTGATAAGGCTAAATGTTTGGTCTAGACTCTTGGCCCTATTGGACCAAAAACCGATTCACCATATATATGAACCGAAAAGTATCGACGAATTCAAATCGTCCTTTTAACATTTGACTTGATACTCAATGAGCTGCAGTCTGTTCACACAATGAAATGATTTGGTGCTATGACACAACCCTCCCTCCATGCGGTTCATCTACAAATGGAACTATGTAGGTACCTGGTAAAGGATATATACAAACGTTACATCTGAAACAATTTTTACATATGATTAGTTGGTTTGACTGGTAGGTGCAACAAAGACTCTGACAGTCAAAGTGATGTAAGATATAATATCAAATATAATAAACTAGTAAGTTGTAATGCGCCTATGGCGCCCGTTGAAATATAGAAAAAAAAATTTGTTGGAAAAAAAAAATTTTTGTTGAAAAAAAAAAAATTTGGTGGAAAAAAAAAATTTTTTGTTGAAAAAAAAAATTTTGTGGAAATAAAAATTTGTTGAAAAAAAAATGGTAAAAAAAAAAAAAATTTAAAAAAAAAAAATTTTGTTGAAAAAAAAAATCTGTAAAAAAAAAATTGGAAAAAAAAAATTGGGGAAAACACAATTTCTGTACAAAAAAAAGTATTATTTTTTTTATTATTATCTTAATATATATTTACCCTCGACACTGATTCACTGATACACTGATTCCCTGATTCACTGACTCTGTCACGCAGTACGTAGGAATTTAAATAGGCATTCTATAATAATTCTGTAAATAATAATAATAAAAAAAATAATATTTTTTTTGTACAGAAATTGTGTTTTCCCCAAATTTTTTTTTTCCAAAATTTTTTTATTTTACAATTTTTTTTTTTTTTACAAATTTTTTTTTTTTTTCCAAAAAATTTTTTTTTCAACAAAAATTTTTTTTTTCAGCAAACTTTTTTTTCAACAAAAATTTTTTTTTCAGCAAAAATGTTTTTTCCACAAATTTTTTTTTTCCCAATTTTATTTTTTTTCGCAATTTTTTTTTTACAAAATAGTTTTCTCAAAATATTTTTTACAAAATTTTTAAAATTAAGTAACAAATACTTTCTCAAGCAATTAAACGGGGCATTACAACTTACCATAGGCGCATTACAACTTACTAGTTATTTATAGAAAATTATAGAATGCCTATTTAAATTCCTACGTACTGCGTGACAGAGTCAGTGAATCAGTGTATCAGTGTCGAGGGTAAATATATATTAAGATGATAAATTCTATCGTCAATCATATACAGGAAATCTTCAGTTAGATAAAGCTTTTTCCTTCAGTGTAAGGATATGTATATATCCTTACACACTTCACACGTACTGTAAGTTTAAAAATAGGTAAATCAACGTATTTTAACATTTTTGTTTTTGCACTGATTTGAAAATTGTAAATCTCTGAGAATGCGTTGGCTTTTTGATCATGTCCGGGTTTTCCGATCACCATACGCTTCGCAAGAAAATACGATTTTTCGCGCAAAGACGTTATCTATTTCGAAGTGCCTTCAATTGCTCACTCAATAGAAATAATGTGAGGACTTTGTGCAAAATTCGCATTAGGCTGATGCGTGAAATATTGAGTTGTTGAGATCAATGGCGAGCACTTTCGACAGTGCTCAACGTTCGATATTGGAGACCGTGGTTGTTAACCACTAGCACTCCAGTCTTGTGAACAGCAGATATGGTGGATGCTTAATTTTGGCCTAAACTATATTTAAATAACAACACTGTTTGGTTTAGACAGTATTAACCTTGGAAATAAGTTTGTAAAGGGTTATGCATTTTGTGTTTTCCAAAGTAAACGTAAATAAAACATATTTAAAATATTTTTTTTTTATTATAAAGTTTGAACGTTGACATTATGTGTGAAACACTACATCACTTAAATGGCCAGCACGCGAAGTGTTGTAAGCATTGATTCTTTTTAGGTAATTTTGGACCAATTTTTGGCACATATTGGGCGGTATCTCAGCCATAACGTGACGAATGTTGGTTTTTAAGTGCTCAAGAGTTAAAGGTTTATCTACATAAACACGGTCGCCCCACAAAAAAAAGTCTAATGGTATCAAATAGCATGATCTTGGTGGTCAGTTGATGGTCTTGCAATAAAGCCATATTCGCTCGAGTTGTGTGGCATGTGGCACCGTCTTCAATAGCAGGCAAAAAAAATCGGTTATCAAACAGTGACTTTTTGTGGATGTAATGGCCTCTCTTCAATTACTAAGGATTCTCAGAACCCCACATTGTTTATTCACGTACCCACCGAGAAATGTGCTTCATAACCATAAACCATAATCTCCTCTTAAAGCACGATATGTGGCTGTGCCAGAATCACCATTTTTGTAATAGGTTTTAATAATTTGTACGCGTTATATGATACTTAAGCGATTCATTTTCGCCAATGTCAGACTTTCAACTGAACAGAAAAAAAATTGGTTTAACAACTTTGTTTGACAGATGTCGAATTCCAGCCCTATACTTTTGAAACCACGAAATGGATAACCCTGTATTATTTTGTTCAAACGTATAGCAATTATTTTCCTTCCTCGGCGATATGATACTGATTTTCTGTCAATATTTCGAGCGGGAAACAGCTGTTTGTTAAAATAACATCGATTAATGAATAAACCACTAGATCTCCTTTAGGCAAATTCATTTTGTGGACCGTTTCCGTGATTTCCTTTCAAATAATAGAATTACTCAGCATCCTCAAAGAAGCGTTTGTTTGATTAATATATTTGATCGTTGGAGCGAAATATCTTTCTGCCGAGCTATTGGCCTCGACGTTACGAGCGTCTTCAGATGACAGTGAAGGGCAGCGGATTTGATCGTACTGATCTGACCTCATAAACCGGTAGGGTATCAGCAACAGCTAAATAGATGTCCTTACTCAACTGTGCACCTTTTTTCAGCACCCACCGCACATCTGTTATATCCTCTGCCGGTATGAGTGGTGCATTATTAGGAGTTACACACACAAACGCACATTTGGTGCAAATGTAGGCACGGGTCTTAGTTTGCATTCACTATATAAAGTGTAATTAATACACATGAGTGAAATACAATTTTAACACGTTCCACACATACACACAGTCATTCATCCTTGCCATACCGACAAATACGTCCTGTGTGTGTGTGTGTACTTAAATACAGGTATGTGTATGAGCGGGAATGCAGTGCATAAATTTGAATACATGGGGTGTGAACAAATCTGTAAATATGTCCGCAAAGATATATAAATTAAATTATAATAAAAACATTTTTTCGGCAGATGTGTGAGAGAGCATACAATTGCAGCTAATGAATACCTCGAATGTCACGAATGACATAACAGACGTGTGTGCCCAAATTAGCACGAGTTCTTTTCACAAGACGCTCGTTTACTCTCCAATTGCAGTAGTTCTTCTGATGTCTGCAAATAAAGAAGGACTGTGAGCAAAAACAAAAAATGAATAAACTGGCCATGCTCGGGCGAAAGTTCGAGGATGAACAGTATGTAAAGCGTGCATGAGCAAAAGCTAAACTGCACACACACACGTCTGCGGTTACACTGAGAATGCACCTGAGCCATCCGATTTCCATCTCCTTAGGATAACTAAAAGAGCACAAGCCACAACATCAAGTGATGCGTCTTTGGACATCATACTTATCACACATTTCCCAGGATATGTGACTGTCTATGTATCCTAGGGGTTTTTGTTGAATTTGTAAAAAGAAATTTGTATCTTTATTTTAAAATTATACCTCCCGGTATTTATACCATCCTACAGTTGATATACCTAGTTAATTTAGTAGGGCACTTCCAGTTGCATTCTAAGCCACCTGCGAGCAAAAGTCCCATTGGATTTCAATGAAATTGTGAAGTAAAGTTTTTTTTTTTTAATATTTGGCAAAGTTTTGTTATAGTCGCTCTCAATACAAATTGGATAAACCCTGTACAATGGGTCGGATCAGACGTATGACCATTGATAAGCGATTAATCAAATTTTCCTAAATATTTTCAAACAAGTTAGAGTTGTGTATAATTAGGGTGTACTATAGTCCATCTCGCCCGACTTTTGCTTTTTCTTGCTGATCGTTTTTTTTCTTCGTGCCAGTCCTTATGTACATGCACAAGTGAATCGTTTTTGTGCGGTAAGCGTTTAAATTGTAGACCTTCAGATATGGTGTAATTAAATTTGTTTCTTCTTATAAAAGCACTAACGGTGTCGGTTTACTCACACACACAGACGGACAGAGAGGAATAAAATAAGTTTTTATATGGAGGACTTTTAATGACTTTTCCTCTCTCTCTCTCTCTCTCTCTCTCTTTAATTCACTTTATTGGGTTAATTTTAAACCGAACCTAGTTATAGGGCACAGGTAACACTACTTAAACTGAATTGTTGTTGAGCAGTCATCGAACAAACAAAAGTGCGAAAGAGAGAGCAACCATCCACTTTTATTCAAGTGCGAATGACCAACCAAAAGTGTAAATGAGAGAGCACCCCAATTAACGCTATTCATTCTTTTTATTAAAGGTTACTTAGCGAATATTCCTGATATGCTAGATGTCTTAAATGGGGCTCAAATTAAACGTAGTCTTTCCTTCTTAGCGAAAAGTACTACAAAGAGATTTTCAGTATTTCCTCGAAATATAAGTCCTTGAAAAATATAAAACTAAAATCATCACCGTCCTCCAAATGAGAGGGAGCGGACATAGTGGAAAAAATAACATTAGCATATTTTACAGACGCCGTATATTGCAAATAAACATAGCCCGGAGAAAGGCTATTCAAAATGGTGACTACACTAAAAAAAAATGTACTAAATTCTAGGAAAAATGTACTACAATTGAGTAAAATTGATCTTCATATGGCACCAAGTATCTCCGTACTCAATTTTAGACCGAAAATTTCCATGAAATAGGTATGTGACACCACGTTAAAAGAAGTATAAAAATGTTTGTTATTAGTACATACAATATTGTATGTTAGTGTACTCAAATGTATAACAGTGGAGTACATTTTGAAATAATTTTAGTATGTTACGGTATCAGTTTGAATAACTTATAAGTTTAAAAAAAATAAAATGAGGAATATATATTTTATTTTGTATAGCTATATTACTTTTAATTCCACTGTATTTGTATACTCATATTTTTAATTGTTTTTAAATTAACTGAGCAGTAGTATTCAACATGGAGTAGTTTTTATTGTAATTTGTTACAATTGGCCGTAAGGCCATGGAGTAGTTTTTATTGTAATTTGTTACAATTGGCCGTAAGGCTTTAAATTACAAAATCTGTGCAAATAAATAAATAAAATGAAATAAATGAATATCTGGCATATATTTGGGACCGTGTAATACCTAAAATAATACAAGGCTGGACTGCACTCTAGTTCGTGTGGCATTAGAATTGAAAATCGTATTGAATGTACGGTACGGACGGTCACTAAATAATAGTCGAACCGTATCAAAAACAATATGATTTGATCGAAGTGTAAAAAACAAGAAACTTTTACTACTTTTATTTTCAAATGTTTGGTATTTATTAACATCAATTAGTATACAATTGTACTCTTTCTTTATATAACAAATGGTTATATACAAAATAATTAGTTTAGAAACAACTGGTATACAACAAAGTTTAACGAAAACACGTACAATAAATATGAACATAAAATTGGTGTAATAAATATTGTACACAATATAGTATATTTAATATATTCGTTCTTGAGTGGGCTGTATCCTGTTTTTTCCTTAACTGGAAAAGAGTATTAGAACGTTATTCAAAAACAAGCAATTCACCATCACAATCAAAATTCACAGTATCTCATCTTTATCTGCTTCTCAGTTTGATAGTTTTGAAACGGTGACCTAAATTCTAGATATAAAAAAATAAATAGATTTTAATGTTTAATTAATACAAATTGAAATTAAATTTAGTTCAACCGCAAATGATCAAACGTGTGTACAAGTGTGTTATTGAAATGAAGTTTAATCGGCGACGTTCCAATGAATTTATTGTAAGAATTGAAAGGGACAACCATTTTTTAAAGATCATATTTCATTTTCGTTTTTTTTGTATACATTCCCAAAATTTAATTTGATTTTTATCTTCGATTTTTTCATTATTTTGAAACAACTATACATTAAAAGCTTCCTTAATTGAAAATTAAAATTCGCCAACAATTAAAACAATTAGAAGATGTACTTCAGGTTTCCCTACGGCTTAATAAACTGTGACATATCCTATCATTTTATTGCTAGTTAATACTATCGTATATTTATCATTTACATATGTAACTTTTGGAACGTTGAATTCTTAGAATAGGGGGGCAATTAAGGCGGCGAATGTAGCGTTGTACCGCGCACCTTATGTGTTGTATTATATTTTTTTCAATATTATTGTGTCTAAAAAGTCACATTTCCTTGCCACGTTTACACCTCAAATTCAACGACCGAATATAAATTACCGAACCTTACAGCTCGCTATGCAATAAAAAGGATAATCACAGTTATTATTCAAAAGCTCAAACTTTAAATTGTTTTATTGATGGCATATTTTACATCAACAGAAATATTGTAACAAATTAAGATTTTTTAAAGAAGAAAGAAGAAGTTTAAAAATTAGCGAGAAAATGAATTATTTCACAGTCTAATACGATAATATAAACTGGATATTATGAATATATTGTTCTGTACTTACCTTATTCAAAAATAATGCATCACAGTCTCAAAAATAAGCTGCTTTCAAAACTCCCATTAACCAAATCTGCTGCATCCGGAATTAATATTCACCTTTCCCTCTCTCTCTCAAAATCTGTTAAATGAAAAAATCAGCCCATTCAAATAAGACAAAAATAAATAAGGTTTATATTTATTGAGCCTTTAGAAATCATGTTATTTAAGAATTAAAGCTACATATTTGAAAGAAAACTTAAGACTATAATGTAATATCTTAATTTACTATAGAGAAAATTGTATCGTACAGCACCATGCTTTTAAAGTAATAAGTACATTTTGAATAGTTAAGTCAAAACTTATTATACGAATGCTAAAACGTCCTTGCTCCCGGGACTATACAAAAATAAATATGAATAACAACTTGGTCAAAGAAGAAGATGAAAATGTGCATTATTTGATTTTTGCATCTTTTTGCATTTAAACAAATGTGAAATACAACATTGAATTATGCCAAAAACGAAGTTTGTAATGAATTTCTAAAAAAGAACCTCATCCTAATGCACAACTTCTTTGCCTTAACAAGAAAATAATTAAGAATCGAATTTACTTACCAATTTGCAATTCAATGCCGCCGATAAAATGTCACAATATTCATCACAAAAAGGCTTTATAAATTCATTTCGTTCAACAATTCTGGCTACAAAATTCACAATGAATAAATCGGAAAAATTCTGAAGTTTGATTGACAGTTGTATTTGAATGTATGTTTTGGTTTGGTTTCTCTGTGATATACATACATACATTCAAAGTTTTTCAAACTATATTACTTTTTTTTATATTAAAAAATATTTGAGGAAAAACACATCCTTATTTTAAGTAAGTACATTTTTCGAGCATACTCAAATCTAGTTCAATTTACTACGGCTGAGTATTATTTACTACTCACAAGTATCAATGTATTTGCATTAAGTACATTTTCTGGTCTCGTTTGGAGTATTTTTGGTAATTGAATTTAGTACGAAGTGTTGGTGAAAACCCAGGTTTGCCCATTCCTCTCCATCCTCAACGTGTGACTGTTTGGTGAGGTTTATGGTCCGGCGGGGCATTGGACCTTACTTTTTCGAAAATGAAGTTAGATCACTATCAAGAGATGATTAATGATTTTTTATGGTCGGAGTTGGATGCTATTGATCTGGACAACGTTTACTTTCTATGATCCGAAAATTCCATATCGAAGAATTTAAGTAAAAAACACTGCTAATGTTAAAACTAATTTGTAAAATTACCTTAAAATTACCTTTCTCCCTACTATGGCCCAAAAAATACCGCAAATATAGGAAAATTGCGCCAACTTAAGATTTATTAAATATGGGGCAGAAATTCGTTAAAAATTATAAAATTATAAAAAAATTATAAAGATATCTTTTCACTAATCCACCATCTAAAAAACATATGGTCTGTGTCACCCGGTTTACCCTTGGACCCAAAAATTAGAATATAAATTTACTTTGTATTGTAATTAATAATAAATAAATAAATAAATCTTTTCACTAATCAATTCAATCGAACCAAATCAAAATCAAATAAAGAAGAAAAGTTCGTGTTCGATCGTTTCAATTGGGAAATCATTGGCCTTCAAAATCTTTATAATTTTAATCGATATTAATCTATTACGATAATTGTAACTCGATTGTTTGATTATCGCCATATTGTGCTGAAATGTTTTGGATGAAAAGAGGACAAATATTCTACAAATAGAACCAATAAAAAAATGTAATTTAATTAAATTTCATAATCGGCTTTGTGATTACAGTGCACCTAAAATGTAAGCGTCATCGTTGCCCCTTCCACGCTATCTCATCAAGAAGGCTCACATACCGCATTGGACAAGTGATGTCTGTTGATGTAATAGAATTTCAACATTAACAACAGGATTGTCTGGTGCACTTTGTTTTTTGCAATTACTGTTACTTTAGAAAATAGCCTGATACTAGTAAAATATACTTGACCGGCAGTTTTTCACACTCTTAATGAGACTGAAAATGCATTTCTGCTAGACCGGCTACCAGGAATAACGACAATGGCCACAGCACTGTCGCGGCAGCAGCAACAGAAAAACACATTTTCCATCTACTCTTCATTAGCATTGTCACTGGAGTGTGCAAATAATATGCATGTATTCTGTTCGTTAGGAGGATAGCAGTGGCCAACAGACGTCCATGGAACGTGAATTGGTGGCCAACAAAATGTTCATGAGGCATAAAATTACCTGATGTATGAGTATTAGTTGTAGTTATTCGCAGTTGCAGTCATACTTATGGTTTACATTCGCATACATACATACTCGTATGAGCATTGGCTAAAATCGATGAAAATGGTGGTACCAGAAACTCCGTCAGATTTTCTGGGATTTGTATATCGAAGAAGATTTTGCAATGGCACTGTGGCAATGGGAGTTTCGATTCAGTCGTTAATGATTCATACGAAGTTCAGAACAATAATGCGGATTATTTTTTTGCATAGCAGGTGACACTGAATTCGCCTTCAGCTTTAATAATAGTTGCCCATAACCTTGTACTGAAATTAAAGAAAGTGTTTATTTATTCCAAATAATGCATGTATTTTTATTTGTAAACTCATTGATTTTTAAAAATATTGAACTCAACCAAAGTAGAGATTCTTAGCTCAGAAGGGTGAAATTCACTTGTCAGAAATAAGAAACACTTGGAATGGAGACAGTGAATTGAAAAATAACAGTCAAACTTGGTTGAGATCGGACTGGCTGAATGTAACGCACCTGCACTATGGAGTGCGTTCCAATATGGCAAATATTTGATTTTAAGAAAATCTTATAATTTATGTCAATCCAGTTTCCATTCATTAGTCATTTGCTTGTTTATTTGCAATAGTCTCATGACTCAAAATTCGATTTTTTTCACATAGTCGTTTAAAGTTCTCAATTGCGAATTAAAGCTAGACTTTATAAGCACCATTAACCCACTCATACTTTTATGTTACGATCATTTTCACAGGATTTATTCTGTATCCGATAGTACACTCTAAAATGGTATTTTTTGACTAATGCTACTTATTTATTTACCAGAAAATACACTCTACTTCGTAAGCGTACGTTTTTCTTCCCCGTAAAAAGCATTGGTTTACAAAAAAAAAACTTTATACCGACTCAGAACCTTAATCGCCTTTTTCAAATTTTTGGCGGTAGATATTTATTTGAAACATATGTTCACACTTTTTTATTTTTCCCCATTTTGGCCCCTTTTTTTACTTTTTTGTTCCCTTTTTCCCTTCGTTCGTTGTCGATTACAATTTGTTTTCACAAATTTTTGTTTTTCCCTTTTTTGCCTTTTTTATCTCGTTTTGAAACTCTTTTCCAGCAGTAACTGCAAAGCGTAGTTATGGACCAATTTTTCATCACAATATTTGATGTGTATGTATTTTTGGGTATTTCGAAGGTTTTTGGGACACATTTTTTCCCGTTTTACCATTTTTATCCCCTTCCTATACGTATTTCAAAAAATCCGTTCATACCAAATTTCATGGTTCTTACCCATCTCCAAATATTATCCACTTTTTTGTCCCTTTTTATTCTAACTCGCCCCCTTTTTGACACACCTCTAACTCATTTCCATCTGTTGTAGATTAATTCTCATATTATACCACTTTTGGGCCCATTTTGGACCCTGCTCCATTACAACCAATTTTGAGCCCATTCCTGTTGAATAAAATTGTTTTCACACATTTTTGTTTTTACGCATTTGTACTTTTTTTATCCCCTTTTGGTACGTTTTGGCCACTATTTCGTACCTTCCCTAACTATTATCCACATGTTTTGCCAAAAATTTGTTTTAAAAAAATACTTTTATTGTCCCCTATTTATCCCGTCTTGGCCCCTTTACCGTCCCACCTCTAACTCATTTCCACCTGTTTTTGCCAATCGTAATCATTAACCAACATTAGATTTTTTTGTATTTTTGCGTATTTCAATGGGTTTTGGGGACACATTTTCCTCACTTTACCTTTCCAATACGAATTTCCAAAAATCGGACGTCTACAATGCAAGGGCTACATACTCACAAAACTTCATGATTTTAGGTTCAGCCGCTTGGTCAGGACAGTGATGAATCAGTCAGTCACGTAAGATTTTTATACAATATGTGGCTAAAATTTCATCATTTCGACAATTTCAAAACCTTCGAAAAAGAAATGACTAATATAAAAATATTTTTTTTTTTTGAAAAAATATTTGCCTAGCGAACCATAACGATGTTTTCATTTCTTAGATTGCACAATTTGTTCGAGAGAAATTACGTTTAGAAAATGTGGTTTTCTCAAAATTAGAGATTTGAAAGTTCCTTGAAACAATTTTTCAAATTTGTTCAAAAAGTGAAACGAAAAAACCGTAAAAAAATTTGGTGGGATGAATGTGCAAAATCAAATGGAATGAAAGTGAAAGCTGAATAGAAATTAAGTTTCCGTTTCAAAATTACTAAACTAGATAAATCTTAAAACAAATGTATATTTATATATCCGTCATGTAACTTAGTTTCATCTGAGAACCCATATATGTTTATAGGACAGCTGTCCTGAATCTGGCCCCTAATTTAGCAAAATCTGGAAACGAAATTCATATCGCACATTTACTTCAATAGTGTCACAGATCAAAATTCACTTTTTATTTTTCTGCTCAAGAAAAAGCTGTAAATCTCTTAATTGAGTTGACTTTTGTTCTGCTTGTACTATACATAAATATGTCAGCGTGTAGTTTGTTCGGGAAACCTATGAGTTTTATCTTATATTTACTAAGTAAAACGCAATTGAAAACTTCAAACGGCTCTCCTGAAAAAATAGTATTTTGAGTTGTGACACTGTTGAAGTAAATGGGCGATATGTGCACACATAAGGGAGACAAAAATAATCATAAAAAAAAGCATGTCGAATTTTAATTCAATAGAAAATGTTCTCTTATTTAATCGAACCATTTTTTACCCTAGATATAGTAGATTTCCAGCTATAGCCACGTATTAGTAAGGTTATTTTTATTCCTTAGCAAATTATCATTCATTTGAAACCCCTTATTCCATTATGAGGTCCCTGGATCCAAGAGCCGAAATGTCATGATCACTTACGCCAAGAAATGTTTTTCCTGAAATTGGTTAATAGTTTTATTTATTTTCCACTTTTCAATGATTTTTGGCAGAAAACATACGTACATTAATAATTTTCCTATTAATTTTATTTCACCAAAAATTGGTGATTTATTAACTCAATTTACTTCTTCCCAATTGAGTGTTTTCATACAGTACAATATTTCTGTCGTGTCTGCATTTTTCCCTAAGTGTTGAGTCCATTTTCATCAATTGTGTAAAGTTTTGAGTACCTTACCAAAAACATATCCCAATTTCGATTAATCTTCCTTGAGTTGTCGTAGTGGTTCCATGTATCATCACCTAGACACTCAAATAGCGCCATTGTTTATCCCAGACAGGATGAATCTCATATCAATCTAATTTCTTCATGCATTCCTCCAATAATTCATTCCGCTACACGTATTCTTACACTTTCGTGTCAACGCTACAGTCTTTGACACCAACATTAAGTTCTACCCTATTAATCTTATAAAATCTCTAAGGAAAACATGTCGAAGTGGCTAAAATGTTCGTAAGGGTGTTGCCCTGAAAAATGTATCCTAAGTGAACGTCCTGTATTAGTTACTTTCCAAACAGATCTCCACTTCAATGCACTGCATTTCTCTTGGATCGTTAAATTTTCGTATATTTTTTCTATTATTCCGTCGTTTGTATAAGCTGGCTAAAACAATAAGTTACTACTACTTTAAGGAAATAATTGTATCAATTTTGTAATATTTTATACCGATATAACTTATAACTGTTTAATATTACAGTAGGACAAACAAAACTTTTTCACATTTGCATAATTGCCACATTAATCGCTTTTCTATGATCGAAGGCAGTCGTAATACTTTGTGTTTTTCATTTTGCCAAAGATTTCTCAGGAATAAATCGTATATTCTGAGAGTGAAGGCAAGTTGTAAAGGAAGGCATTTACAAACTCGGGGAACTGGTAGCGCCGTAGGAATTGTAAAATTTCATTTCATCATACTCGTAATGCATACATTGAGGTTGTACAGTAACTAACTAAGCTTTGTAGCGAGGCAATTACGGACAAAATGTAGAGTTCTTTCGTAAATATTGGAAATCCACTTTTCTTTAAATGTATTCTATAACAGCGTCATTGTACGAACCGAATATCCCGGAAGTATTTATTTGTAGGTTACGTTAATCGTCAATTTTTACGTACAACTAAATGTCAAGATTTGATTTTTTTATGAGGGTTGTTGCTAACGAATAGAAATTGAAACCATAACATTTTATGAACGTGTTTGCTAAACGCGCACTCAAAGTTATATTATAACAAACATAACATGTATAGATTAATTCCCGCATAAACGATCCTAGTAAAAAAACATTCAACGTATATTTAGAAATTGTTTAAGTTGTCTACAATTTTTTTTCACTTTATTTTAATTTTTTGTAGTTTATGGGAAGTTGCAGCAATCTAATTATAACTCTCTTATCTTCCAATTCTAAATAAAATCACCAGCAAAATGTTATCCATATGAATTCTCTAAACTCAATAACTAAACGGTCCTCAATAGTTTCCTTTAGCTAAAAACCTTTAATTATCCCTGAAACAGCTTCAATGTTGGCCGGTGCAATATTGAGAATTTCCTCCTGTTTTTTAGTAAAAAAAAAAATCGTCCCTACCGGAAGGGATTACTACGTTTTTTCATTCGTAAGCAAAAACTCTTTCATCATCTCCACATTTGCGCATTTTTATTACGACCAGTTGTGGGAGCCGAAAAAAGAGACATTACAAGCGGCTTATGACGTTGAACGCTACATCATAAATTCAATTTTAACTTTTTTTTTTTGACTCTGTTAAGGCTGAATTATGATCATAATTCTATCATGACCAGATTCTCGTTGTCATGACATACAAATAAACAATGCGATTTTACTAACTAACACCCAAGCACTCGCACAGCTACACTCTTTTGCTGGGATCCACATACAGTGGGTAGAAATTTAAAAGAAGCTGTAGATAAATTTTATTCTTTGTATATTGATTTTACACCATATTTACTATTATTTGAAATAGTTATTGACATAAAAACGATTAGGCTGAACCCGAATACATGATAGCCCAAAACAACTCCCTGAAATGTTCTCCGTAGCCAAAAAATATATTTGGAAAAATATCTATTAATATTAAAGATAATGCCTTTTTTGTCTATTTTTTTTTCCATATATCTCATATATAGAGTGGGCATGTCATGGGCTCCAAAGAATTGTTGATTTAATCAGACATGCAAAGAAGCTGTCAGATCCAAAGAGGAAGCGTTCAGAAACCGGCGATATTTTTGTTTGTCCCACTGACTTTTCACCCACTGTATATGTATAGGTTTGTATAATGAAACTGTCATCGTAGTCATATGTACTCGGGTGTGCATGGGGTCCACTATGCAACTGTAACTGGGGACGTGCAGTTGTACTGTTGAATATTTGCTATGACCACTCCGCCATGTGGGCGAAGTCCACAGTTTTCATATGGTATCAGTTGCAATTGGATGTGTAAACTAATCAACCATGCAAATGGAAGTGTTGGCTATAGATATGTCGTTACGACTATATTTCGTATTTCCCTCCACTTTTTTTTCTCTTCAAATTTTTAATTTTCGTAGTTTCGCAAATGTGTAAAACGTTATCAATGTCATTACTGAGAAGTTAGGCGTATGCGTTTGATTATCTGAGTATTTGCGGAATGTCGAATTATGATACAAATTCTTAAAATACGATAATATAGAACTTTCTGGTGTATTTTTTTAACGATAATTGGCGAGATGGTTCACAAAAGCCAATGCAACACATTTCGCTGTATGCACATCAATTTTGTTTTCATACAGAATTCAATAAATTTACAATTTCCCTTATAAAAACATAGGGTCATTTTAGTTAAATTTTTCTTTAAATTGAACATGAACTTGACTTCACGACATAAGGACGGATATGAACGTCTCAAAATTTTACATTGAACACGATTATGCTTTGAGTGGACTGAGATCAATATCTGAAGCTGTGGCAAACGGAATGAAAATTTTAGAAAATATACCTCATCCTATAGTGAGGGTAAAATGACTTAATTTTTTGCGCTCACTCAGGCATATAAGAGTGTTCTAAAAACTAATAATGACTCGTAAGACACAAAACAGTTTATTGCTAGTTTTTTTAAAGTCACCTGAATGAAAATAGAAAAACGTTGGAAGAGAATATTCTAAGAGAATATGGAAAGGAAAAACTAAAAGTTGTCTATGAAAGTCGTACAATCCCTTTCGAACCTGTTTGTCGTTAGACATTTCCTCGTCAAAAACAGCTCACACTAACAAAAAAAAATAGTTTGGTTACACATTAAGACACTAAAAGAAATACATATGTCATTCGAAGTGTAAACCGAATATGGTAAATTTTTAATTAAAATCCTAGTTACAAAAATGTGTACGTATAAATGGTATAGTTTTACAAAATCAAGTGCGACGTTATTGTAATAACAATAAAATTCTCGATTTATGTAAAATCCATCATAGGATGGAGTATATACTAAGTTTGTCATTCCGTTTGCAACACCTCGAAAGAGTGATCTGCGACCCTATATCGGTCAGTGTAACATTCTAAGACATTCTAGCGATGTCCGTCTGTTGTCTGTTGATCACGATAGAGTGCGAACGACCAACGCTAAGAAGCTGAAATTTTGTAGGAAGATGTTTTTTGCCCATAAGCAGGTTAAGTTCGAGAATGGGCAATATCGGACCAAAGGGGAAAAAGTTCCCCTTTACGGGACTAAATATATCCCGGCCATAATCAAATTTTTCAAATATTTTTTTTCACTACATCTGATTTTTTTTGGTAAAATTGTTCTAAGTTTATATAATTTATAGATGGGGAAAAAAATCCCAAAAATGGGCGTGCTCATGGGTTCCGTGGACCCTTGGGGCCCAAAAAAGGGCCCATGATAAACATGCGCATATGGGTATCGAAGTGCGACTAAATTTACTCACGAACCCAAATATGCCTTTTTTTTTCATGATTTGCCTAAATTTTTTGATCCGGTTTCTGGGACTATCGGGTCACCAGCGGCCCAAAAACCGTCCCTTGACAAACATGGACATATGGGTATCGAAATGCAACGAAATTTTCTCGCGAACCCAAATATGCATTTATTTTCATGATTTGGATAAAATTTGTGATCGGGTTCCTGGGACTATCGGGTCACGAGCGGCCCAAAAACCGGCCCCTGACAAACATGGACATATGGGTATCGAAATGCAACGAATCCATGATGGAGGGTATATAAGATTCGGCCCTGCCGAACTTACTATTTGTCCACTTGTTGAAGTACGTTTAAATAATATTAACGCGTTGTGTGATGGTTAAGCGATCCATTTTCGTCAATATCAGACTTCCAACTGAAAAGAAAAAAAAATTGTTTAACAACTTAGTTTGACAGATGTCGAATTCCAGCCCTATACATTTGAAACCACGAAATGGATAACCCTATATTTATATTTTATGCAAAATACAAATCGCCACCTTAGAACAACAATAAAAACATATAAGAACTATAACATATTGAACTCTGCTGTTAAATTTTCTCAAAATAACCGTGGTGCTGCTGGAACATTGTTATTCTAAGGTGGCGAAATGTCTGCCTATTTGCCTGTTTTGATTGATTTTTTGTTTCCTTCGTTTCGTCAAAAAACCATGCCTATTCGGTATTAACAATAAAATAATTTTGACCTAATCAGTACTGAAAACCAGTAATTTTCACCTTACTATATGTTTGAACCGCTACTCCCACATTCAACTACCGATAATTCAATTTTTTCTCTGTGTACATATACATTAATGTCGTTATGGTCTGAACGTCCGATATTGATGTTTTTCCCTTATACCGTTCAAATAAACTTATATTTTTGGAAAAAGTGTGAAACTGACGGTTCTATTGTACACTGTTTTTTTTTACAGAACTTTACAGAATGACACAATACGTGTACACCAAGCAAAATAGGACAAAAAATAAAATATGCATCAATTCACATCAAGAATACATACACATGCGCCTCTTCATTTTACTGTAAAAGGGAGTCTTGAGTTTCAATCACATTCAGTCGGTTGACATTTGGGAGAAAAGCAATCACTGGCACATTAAATAATTAAAATTAAAAAAAAAAAAAATTGATAATAATTAAAATTGTATCCCTCATTCATAAACCGGTATGCAAACATTATCTAGTAATTCATATTAAATAAATAATTAAAATATTATATGAAAACAAGAATCGATTATAAAACATTATAAATTATATTATAAAGCCAACAGCTCAGTGTCGATGCAAGACCTCAAACAGAGAATTCGTGAGGCTATCGAGGATATAGGGCAGCCACTTTGCGATTTGGTTAGGGAAAATTTCATGAAAAGTATATGGTCCTATAAGCGTGGTCGTGGTGCCCATTCGGTTCATGTAGTTTTTCACTATTATTGTTTCCAACACGAGATAAAAAGGGGGGAAAAAGCTGATCAAGACTCGGAGTGCGTTCGCAATGGGTTCAATTGTTATAGAACTTTTACTGGAGCACTTACAGAATTTTACATTGAAAACCATTTTTTTTTTAAGAAACTAATTTAACAACAATTTAAATGACAGTTTTAATTTTATTAAATTAATTAATTGGGAATTAAAAAAAATCTTGTAATACAGGGTTTTCCAACGAGATGTGTAATTTTGATATTCAAAGAAAAATGGAATTGTTTGAGATAAATGATAGGATATTTATTTCATAATAAAGAGAAGATTTGCGCACTCCGAAACTTTAACAGCTAGCAGATCAAATAACAAAAATAACATTATTTCGTTTATTTTTTCCCTTTTTTGTCCCAGTTTTTCCCGTGTTGGCCCCTTTGCGTCCTTATTTAACTCATTTCCACCTGATGTTGCCAAAAATTTGCTTCACCCTCTTCTGTTTTTTTCTCTTTTTATCCCGTTTTGAAACTCTTTTCCCGGAAATGTTGCAAAGCGTATTTAAGGTTTCGAAGGGTTTTGGGATACATTTTTCCAGTTTTACCATTTTCCTTTCTAATCCGAATTTCGAAAAATCCGTTCATAGCACATTTCAGGGTTCTAGCTTCAGCCATTGGCGTGGACAGCATAAATCAGACAGTTAGTCATGCAAGTATTTTTTGTATTCGTATGTAGATTATTTTTCATTTATATTATACCAGTTTTTGGGCTTTTAATCCCCTTTGCCATTACTATACATTTGTGGCTCATTTCTGCCAATAACAACTTTTTCACACATATTTTTATTTTATCCCGTTCTGGTATGTTCTTCGTCCCTTCTCTAACTATTATCAACATTTTTCACTCATTTTTGTTTTCCACTTATGTACTTTTTTTTATCTCGTTTTGCTACGTTTTGGCCACTTTTTCGTTCCTTCTCAAAATATTGTCCACATGTTTTTGCCAAAACTTTGTTTCAATCTTCAATTATTTTGTCCACTTTGTATCCCGCCGTGGCCCCTTTAATTTCCACCAACAAGAATCACAATATTCGATTATTTTGTATTTTTGCGTATTTCGTTGGAGACTCATTTACCCATTTTTCGCCCCTTCCAATCCGAATTTCCACAAATGTTTTTTTTTCGAATGTCTAGGCTGCAAGTGCTAAATACTACCCAAATTTCACGATTCTCTTTTTATTCCATTT
This sequence comes from Hydrotaea cyrtoneurina, assembly GCA_958296145.1. Classification (NCBI taxonomy): domain Eukaryota; kingdom Metazoa; phylum Arthropoda; class Insecta; order Diptera; family Muscidae; genus Hydrotaea; species Hydrotaea cyrtoneurina. The sequence goes on along the minus strand of OY282515.1, from coordinate 39,877,177 downwards.
TGATACGTTTTTGCCATTTTTTCGTCCCTTCTCTAACTAATATTCACATGTTTTGCAAAAATTTGTTTCGCCCATTTTTTTTTATTTTTTTTTCTATTTTTGTAACTTTTTTTTGTCTCACCTATACGATATTTCCACCTGTTGTACATTATTTCTCAATAATATTATACCAGGTTTGGGACCGTTTTGGGCCCTTTTATTCCCCTTTTCACCACATCCATTTTTTTGCCCATTCATGTGGATTAAAAAAGTTTTTTACACAATTTTTTTTCACGTTTTTTATCTCGTTTTGGTACGTTTTTGGCACTTTTTCGTCCCTTCTCTAACTATTATTTACATGTTTTTACAAAAATTAGTTTCACCCTTTTTTTATTTCCCCCCTTTTTTATATCGCGTTTGGCACCTTTTTCGTCCCGTCTCCAACTCGGTGTTGCCAATCGTAGTCGTGGACCAATTTTCCAAAAAAAAAAAAAACAATATTTGATTTTTTCTATTTTTGCGAATTTTGAAGGGTTTTGGGACACATTTTACCCGTTCTTAGCGCATGTCTAGGCCTATATTCTCCTCAAATTGCATGATTCTAGCCTCAGCCCTTTGTATAGATACATAGATATATTCAAACATTCAATTTTATATATGTATAGATAAGGATTACCCTATTAGGGAAATGCAAGGGCTTTGAAAAATAATGTCTGAACAGCTTCAAACAAGTGTTTGTCTTGTTCATTTTTAGTTTATCACTTGATTTGATTGTGTCCAGACATTTACGGAAATATTTATGCATATGTTGACCAAGTCTATCACATCTACATTACTCCTTTTTCCCCCATTGGCGGTGCTACGGTCATGCCATCAAAGTGCTAACAAAGTGCTTTTTCACATTCAATGATATGTGATCATTGATTTGGAAATATAATTCGATAGCAGAGAAGAAAAGAATACATCAATCGAATATAGACATAAAGGAAAGAAAATACACGAAGCAGAGAATTCGCTTGAGATTAAAAGTAATCATATTTGTAATACACGTTGCACGTAGAGCAGCTAACTCGACTGAGTACTAACACATGAACATGCACACATACAGACATTCCTGTGCCGGTACCTATTTGAAACCGGAAATAAACGAAATGCTCAGCAAACTTCGGTTTCCTCTTCATTCGATTGTTGTTGTTATTATTTATTAAAGTGTCATATTACAAGCACAACTCAGCATAACCACACCTAAAAGCCATACCGGCAGAAGCAATGGAATATCTAAACTGTCTGGCTGCAAAAAGGAAAGTTGTCCAAATTTATTTACCTCATTTTTATTTTTGCGTATTGAATGAGATGAGTATTAAAGAATCTGCAGTTTAGAAGAAAATTATGTTTATACGGGGGATTACTCCCTTATACTGGTATAGTAATTTAAAATAAATATTAAAATACTAGCAAGTTGTAATGCGCCTATGGCGCCCGTTGAAATATGAAAAAAAAAGTTTGTTGAAAAAAAAAAAATTTTGCTGAAAAAAAAATGTTTGATCAAAAAAAAATTTTTGTTGAAAAAAAAAATGTTGAAAAAAAAAATTTTTGTGGAAAAAAAAAATTTTGTGGAAAAATAAAATTTTGTTGAAAAAAAAAAATTTGGAAAAAAAAATTTTGTAAAAAAAAATTTGGGAAAAAATATTTTTGGTAAAAAAAAAATTTGGGGAAAACACAATTTCTGTACAAAAAAAAAATATTATTTTTTTTATTATTATTATTTATAGAAAATTATAGAATGCCTATTTAAATTCCTACCTACTGCGTGACAGAGTCAGTGAATCAGTGTATCAGTGAATCAGTGTCGAGGGTAAATATATATTAAGATGGACACATTATCTGCATGGGAATCATAGGTGTATGTCACGAATATTCTTCAACCCTGACAACGGTGTCGGACCCTGACAACTGAATTTCTTTTGTCTTCAAAACCACGCAATGTATCAAAAATTTCGGCCAATTGATTTCTCCACATAAACTCTGCTACTTCTTAAGCAATATCCTGGGAATTAAAGTGAAAATATTTCAGAGAATGACTATTTCAAAAGTAATAACTAGTTTCAGGCTGGCCCCTAGTTGGCCATCTGTTGCAATGGTTTGATTTAGAAAATTGATCCGGTCCGTTTAGAAGTCACTCGATTTATGTATATAGGATAACACATCTATACATAAGAATTTATGTACCTACACAGAATGTATGTGTGTGTCCGCATTTGTGTCGGTCGGTATGTGTGCGGGTAGTGGGTTGGCTGCATGTTCAACATTGAGTAAATGTCAGCTGAACATCTCCCACAGTTAGTTATCATGATTATTACTTAACACTATTGTGTCATGTTATGGTTATATATCATGTCGGAAACGCTTCAGGAAATGTAGTTATGATATTCAATAGAACACCCCCAAATCCACCAACACATGTCTGTAGAGAAATGTACATTAGAACGCCTTAGCCTCGGCGGCACATACCGAGACAGAAGGCTTCTTGGGTTCCCACAATTCTCTTATTCACATAAAATTACTGGAGTGACAACACGTAGTGTGTTAAAAGGAAACAGAAAAGGAATATAAAATTCGAATTCAGTGGACCATAGCGCAGTAGAATTACACTTTTTTTTAATCTTTTTTTTAGTTTCTATCTTTTTTTAGTTTTTATCATTTTATTTTTATATTTTATTTCTCCTTTACTTTAGGGAAATGACAGTAGACGTCGTTTTCATAGTATTTACAGTTGAATTCGGGAAATCTGTTTCACCTATGCGGGATTTTTATAAAAAAAGGCCTTCGGATAATTGAACCTTCTTTCATTTATACGAACTTGGCATGTACTTTCGAAATGAAAACTTGATAGCAACGTGTATCAGAACTATATTTTCATTAGGTTGAGTAGTATAAAATGTGATAGACAGATGGTTTTGCCCAAGGCCCCAGAATTGTCTCCATAAAGTGTTTTCATAACATAAATTGATTCTAATATCTCCAAAGTAGAAGGTATAATAGAATGTATTATGATGATTTCCTAATATTTTTTTTTGAACCTATTTATAGCATTTTCCACGTTTCCATTGTCCACATACATCACCTCCCGCATTGAAAATCATGCGAACCAACCGTTTCTTATATTTATATTCAATTAACCGCTTTTTAACAATTAAATAGCATGCACTTATCCGAATTCGTCTATAATCTTAATATATATTTACCCTCGACACTGATTCACTGACTCTGTCACGCAGTACGTAGGAATTTAAATAGGCATTCTATAATTTTCTATAAATAATAATAATAAAAAAAATAATATTTTTTTTTTGTACAGAAATTGTGTTTTCCCCAAATTTTTTTTTCCAAATTTTTTTTTTTAAAAAAATTTTTTTTTCCAAATTTTTTTTTTTAAAAAAATTTTTTTTTACAAATTTTTTTTTTCAACAAATTTTTTTTTTAAAATTTTTTTTTTCCAACAAATTTTTTTTTTTCAAAAAAATTTTTTTTTTCCCCAAAATTTTTTTTCGACAAAATTTTTTTTTGCACAAAATTTTTTTTTCAACAAAATTTTTTTTTTCAACAAACATTTTTTTTTTCAACAAAATTTTTTTTTCAACAAAAATTTTTTTTTTCCACAAAATTTTTTTTTTTAACAAAATTTTTTTTTTCAACCTAATTTTTTTTTCCACAAATATTTTTTTTTCAACAAAAATTTTTTTTCCACAAATATTTTTTTTCCAATTTTATTTTTTTTCGAAATTTTTTTTTACAAAATAGTTTTCTCGAAATATTTTTTACAAAATAGTTTACTCAAAATATTTTTTACAAAATTTTTAAAATTAAGTAACAAATACTTTCTCAAGCAAATTAACGGGCGCCATAGGCGCAGTACAACTTACTAGTAAATAATAATAATAAAAAAAATAATATTTTTTTTTTGTACAGAAATTGTGTTTTCCCCAAATTTTTTTTTCCAAAATTTTTTTTTTCCAAATTTTTTTTTTTTACGAAAATTTTTTTTTCACCAAAATTTTTTTTGTTTACAAATTTTTTTTTTCAAAGAAATTTTTTTTTTATCAAGAAATTTTTTTTTTCAACAATTTCCACCAATTTTTTTTTTTTCAACAAAATTTTTTTTCAATATTTCAACGGGCGCCATAGGCGCATTACAACTTACTAGTTATTTATAATTCTTCTTGTTTTGAAGAAATAAAGTCACACTTCGTTAGACTTTTTCACAAAATTCTTATCATGCTTCTTTAGAATTTTCTGGCTTATCTTAGATTTTCTCAAATTTGTCTATGATTCTTTAAAAATTTCATCATCATTTTAGATTTTGCCATTTTAAACGTCGTCACTGACTCCCAAAACTACTTTCCACACAATGTAGATAGTTTATCGGAAGATTTTCTAAACACGGGTCATTGCCAAAGATCACATTAGATAATTTGGTATTTTCGTGAGGCGCCCGAATATAGCCAGGACCATTTCTCTAAACAAACTTACTCCGACAATGATGAAATTAGACTTTGTTCTGTCTTCGTAGTAAGTGGTCATTGCTAGTCGGGTATTACACGTCTACGAAGACCGTATACACACGTTTGTGTAATCAATTTATTATCCAATTATTGGTAAGGTATTCCCCACTGAGTGACAATACCGAGTAATGTTTGCCATAATCGTACAAAAGCTGTACGAATATTAAATCCGACCAATTTTCCAATTCAATGTGATTTGAATATGTGAGTACACATCATAATTGTTTACACTGTGGGTGTTCTGTCAAAATCCAATGAAAAACACTTCCAAATCATTGGGTTTTATTAACAAAATTCGTGCTCTGAGAAAATGTCAAGTTAAGTCGCCATAATCGACTCACCCAGCAAAGTATTCAAACGATTGTGACCAAATATCGACTTCAATCCACTATTTCTCCACCTGGTTCATTTTACCCAAGGACCTACGACTAAAGTCTTACAAAATACAACTAGGGTTGAAGCCGGGCGATCTACCAAAATGTCGTCTTTCCTTTGAATTGGCCATAGAGAAGCTGGAAAAAGTTTCCCTTTTTTTGAGTGAAGTCTCTCTTCTATAGGAACAAACTGCCTTGGACGACAACATTACACGTGAAATTCCGGCGGAAATGTTGGAAAACATGTGTCAAAAGTTTACTTCTTAGAGTATAGCCGTAGGCATAATTTTCTTGAAATAATCTTTCAATACATGGCAGCCATTTATTTATCGATCCAAATAAATATTTCATTCATCTGTACAAATTCTGTGTTTTCTTTAACACTCTTAGTGGTTAACACGCGTGTAAGACAAAAAATAATATCAACAGAGGTTCATATCATACCAAAATAGTAATCGTCCTGAAGAGTCTTTACCCAATCTTCAGAGATTAGTTATAAAAATTAAAAAAAAAAGAAAATGAAATACTGTCTTGCCCAATATTTGAGCTACATCTTCGTATATCGATCGACTCAGACCATCTATGCGAAATTATTTAACGAACACTGGCCTACAGTTCATTCATGTACAATTTATCTATAGCTTGTATTCCAATTACAAATCGCACTTTTTTTCCGAGCAGAAAGCAATCTGGCATTGATAATTTTGTTGGTGCAAGAACAGACACTTCGTAGTTTTATTGATCCAAAACCGGACTCGGTCGAGAAAATCATTTCAGCTACAAAAGCCAAAAGGAGTCCACCGCCCATCAACTTGTCTCAGCAAAGTTGTATAGGAGAAATGTGGCTCGGACTACGATTTATCTGCCATTTAAATTTACGTTGCTGCAACATCCGCTCGACGTTTGCCTTTTTTCAAGATATTGTTAAATTTTTCAATGAATTTAAATCAATGATTTTTGAATTACGAACACACACTCTCTCTCTCTCTGCTTCTTGTCTGAGTTACAGTATGCAGTATGGTTGGCTGTTTGGTAAGTGTTACATAGTTTTCAATTCCAATTATGTGTATGTAAAAGTTTCGGCATGTCCGTCCGGTAAGTAATCAACAGATTAGTGTTATATTTGCAGGAGCTACGTTCATGATGCATTGCAATGCAGTTTGGAAGGTATTTAATAGAATTGTATAAAGTCGTTTTGTAAATGTATTCCATTGACTTGATTCCTAGAATAATTTGTAGGCAGAATAATTTGTACTGGTCTCGATTTTTTTTCCAAATATATGCACCCCCATTTCCATGTATTGCCAAACTGAATATATAGTTGTTCTAATCATATAAGACCATTTCAAAATGTTACCTTAACAATGTTTATTTTCCTATGACAACTGTAGGTTTCCTGTGAAAAGCGTATTTAATGTTTACCACGTTGTTTCATATAAAACTAATGAAAAACTCTGTTTCCAGGTGAAGGTAGAAACTTAATAAAACTGAAATAATATAGGAACACAAACATTGACAATGTACTGTTTTGGATTTCTCGTTTAATTTTAATAAAACAACATTCATTGACAATAGTATTGCTACACGCTGAAAAAAAATGGTAATTTTAACAAATTTCAGCAAACAAGTTCGCATCAAACATATACATATACATATATATATTTCCATACCACAAACATTAACTTGTTTGTAGGTGATAATTATCGAATATATATGTATGCAGCTTTGTGTCACTTTTTTTTTCAATTTGTGAATTTCTATATAACAATCCATCTCATTCTCTCGGTATTGCTTTTATTTTAAAGAGCGTAAATGCAGAAAAAAAAAATTACGAAACCAATTGCAAATACACACTTATTCGCACTCAAATGTTGTACTTTGTTGAATTTAACAAGTTCGTTGTCAGTTTTTCCCAAACACGCTATTGCTGATACACAAATATGTAATACTAATAGCAAACGAGTTATATTTACATCCAAATAAGCTTTGTGTAGAAGGAAATTAGCTTTACTTCCTACAAACACGCTTTTTACTTGTGTGAACATTAAAAAAGACGTATTTTTCAGCGTGTACCTATATTCTTTCCTTTTCCTGTAAAAGTGTTTTTTTTTTATATTAAGGTAATGTTATGTAGTAAACAATTTTAATTGCATTCTAGTCTTGGCATTTGTTTTCAGGCAATAACATTAGTTAACAAAAACCATTTTTTTCTTCTACTATTTACATTTGTAAATATGTTTATTTTCATACATTTTGCATGAAAATATTTGTCGATTGTTGTTTTTTTACTTCTAACATGCATTGCGTTGTTGTTTGTTGACCATAAATTATTAAAATTAAAGCCATTTGAAAATTACAATAATTACATATGTAAATAGTTAGGGTTAAAATAATTACAGAAATCGAATGCACCTGATCTTGTGGAAAAGTGCTGAAATGAAGTTTCAAATAAATAATATTAGTTTATAAAGTGTATATTTTAAAAGGTGGTTTAACCATGTTGATATTTTTCATACTATTTGAATTGTTAATTTTTTATAACATTGCAAATGGCTACCGACGAAGAAGTGTGGCAGCTTCCGAAATGGATGGTATACGTATCCATGCCTGCAATCAAAGCAAACACATTGGCTTGAAACCATTTTAAACATTTCTATTTTTGGAAGACAAAAAAATAGAAATAATCAATGATCTCGAACTCGACTAAAAGAAACATAACTTTTTTTTGTCTAAACAAAACATTTTTTTTTTGACAAAACGACTTTTTTGTGCGTCTTTTTCAAAATTCTCAGCGGTAACACTGCACCTAAAGAGAACTCGTATTAATATTGCGTATACGTATACTAGAACTTTCCTGTGTTTGTTCTGTATTAAAACAGTGGACAATTTTGGTAATTTTCGGATTAAAACTCTGTAACTTTTCAATGGGTGAGTACTTTTGTAAGATTTTTTTGTTAAACGTTAATTTGTATTTTCAATCATAAAAATCGAATCATAATAAAAAAAAGTTATGAACAATTTAAAAATACATTTTTTTTATTTTTTGTAGATCGGCAAACTTTGGTCCGTAGACTTTTAAGCCTCAAAATTTACAAAAGTTGCGTTATTATTATTTTGGTGATTACACCAAACACATTCTGTCCTATGAACCAAATTTACTTTTTCGGAAAGGGGATACAAAATAAAAATACACGTGTATCGGCGATTTTCATGTACACGTCAGAATTTTTTTTTTTTTAAGTTTGAAGTATGAAGCTCGTAGTGGCCTGTGTGAAAGCCTTTAGACCAATTTTTAACCCTTTTTCAGTGATCCAATCGAGCTGATTTTTTGCAGGCAGACTCGAGGAAATGTCTGTATCAGGTCAAATTTTTTAAAAACAATTTTTATCAATTCTCAGATTTCCCCCAATTTTTATTATTTTTGAAAAAAAAAATATTTTTTTCACTTTTCTTAGCATAACTTGAAGAGACTCCAAATTTTTAAACTACTTAAGCGTTACGAAAAAATAATGTTTTTTGAACTGAAACCTTAAAAAAAAACGATAACCATTTAAAAAAAAAAAAATTAGGAAAATCTGTGAATTGATAAAAATCGATTTTTTTAAAAAAATTGACGTGATCCAGACATTTCCACGAGCCAAAAATCAGCTCGATTGGATCACTGAAAAAGGGTTAAAAATCGGTCGAAAGGCTTTCACACAGGCCACTACGAGCTTCATACTTCAAACTTAAAAAAAAATTCTGACGTGTACATGAAAATCGCCGATACACGTTTATTTTTATTTTTTTCCCTCTTTCCGAATATGTGCATTTCGTTCATAGGACAGAAAAAAAATCTATTTTTTGTAACACGGTGTTATTTGAATAAGGTTTGGTACAAATTATTTGATAATTATTATTAACAATGAAATAAATAATTTATTTTATATGTTTTTTGGTTTTTTATAAATTATTATTATTATTATTATATATTATAAGCATATTTAAGTATTTGTGTATATTTAAATAAAATAGTTTAAATACTTACCACCTAAAATTAGACAAATGTGGTTACGATACTAGGGATATAAATACATACCAACATACTCGACACCATCACCATTCAGTCTGGCCTCATAATCTTGCCGTTCCGGAGAAATCAGGCCGTCACACCTCCAGCAATTACCAGTGGTAAATATCAATCGTTACCCCGGCCACAAATTCCAATTCTGCTGATTACTTGCGTTGATGCATGTTAGACCGAATTGTATTTTAGACCTTTAAAAATAACCTTTGCAAGATTTTTTGGATCCAATGCCGTGGAATTTCAAAGCCGAAATAATAACAAAAATACAAATAATTATTTGTAAGTTTGTTGAAAGTTAAAACTCGCATCTAAAAAGGCCCACCTGTGGAAGATGAGGGGAGAGGAAATGGTAGTAGAGGGTAGTTTTGGGATACCAACATGGTATCACGGTGGAATTTTCAGTCAATTAGAAGTTGGAGGACAAGGCTTGGTCAATCATCTGTCAAGAAGAATGTTTCCTGAAAGGTTGGTGGGCATATTCGGAAGTATCTGTTTTTTATATATTTTTTTTTTTATATTTATATTTATATATTTGAGATGTAACACTGTATTAATTGTAAAATTGTTCTTTCGAAAAAAATTACTTCACACAAAAAGATTTCATCTAAAAAAAAAACATAACATACACAGCAGTGCGCCTTTCAGAAATTAAAAAAAAAATAACTCTAATGTTCAGCTGTCAATCATATCCACTCGCTCGAATGTATTATTCTACGGCTGAAGTATAGTTTGATGTACAATTTGACATTACTTACCCTAACTCACTCACAATCCGACGCAGCGCATGATCTCATTGGTGTCGACACAGACAGTGGTGCGTGTAAAGGCTGTTTGTCCCGAAATGCTAATTGATAAAAAAAAAAACCATTTGGGACACAAATGTACTCCGTTTCCTTCGAAAAGCCTGGCGTCTGGGGAATATGATGTGAACAATTTTTTTCTTTCTATTTTGGCATGCAAACGTGTTACTTACACTCTCTGGCGTGTTGTGTTTAAGAGGTGGCTTTGTTTTTTTAAAATTATTGCCAATTTCGTCACGTTTTATTGCCACCACTATTTTACGTTTTACTGTTTCCCTGGTGTATTGTAAAAAAAAATATATTTTCGGCATTCTTATTCTTCATTCGCTTCGTTATCCTCTACATTTTTCATCACATTGCAATCATAATAATTTGTTGGCCACACTACGTGCGTGAATGTCATCCTATTCCGTTTCTTGGCGTAAGTTCAGTCAGGCATTCGATAAATTCCTTGGTTTGCACGCAACAAAATGTCAGGGCAATGTGTTCGGTTTCCGTTTCCGGTTTTTATTTTCGTCGCTGTTTTCAGTGAAAATTTATAATATTCAATGTATGCATGTTGAAGGCAAACACAATGCAAAATTACATAAATTAGGGTAAATAAATGCCATAGAGTTTGTAAAGATTTATGATATTTCTTCTTCTTCTTCTTACTGGTGTTGAAAATGCACATGTTGTGGTATACGCAAATCCTTATTTTCCGTTTTAACTTATTTTAAAGCCCTTGTGACAACAAGCCGACGACCTTCCACTCCTGAATAAATCGTTTTAAAATTTAACCTAACAAAGAACAAAAGGTCATTAAAATGTGTTTACGACCTTCGTTAACTCATCCATTGACAGTAAACATTTAAATCAGTGGCGAACGACAAAAAATGTAACCGAACAGTTTCGAAAGTTCAATCCGCGGAAAAAAAGGTTTTTTTTTTATTTTGTTAAATGATGGGAACATGTTGTTGACACCATTATTTTCACGTCAATTTAAATGTAAAACACACATTTTTGTCGTGTGAAAGCTGACACTTCGATTGTATCTAAAAAAAAAAAAACTGCTGAATTATATTATAAAGTAATTATTTATAGAAATAACACTTGTATTCGTTTTCAATTGTTGGTTTTCTTTTGATGCATTGAAAATATTTGTACACTGGCTGTGCGGATATATACGATATATTATAAAAAACTCTGTTCGAAAATAACTCCGATCGTCTACCAAATCAGTTATCAGTTTGTTCAATTCTATGAAAACATTGGCTATAGAATTTACCTCAAGTATCAGAGTACACTGCCATAGAATACAGGAACAACTGGGTCAGAATATTTATTACGTACATAAAAAAAATATTTTTTCTCGCCATCATTTGTTTTTTATTTGCCAAAAATGTATTTTTCGCCATTATTAGAAATCTTGTTGTTCCGGAACGGATTGACCGATTTCTACGAAATTGAATAGAAAAAACCACGGTCCATATTATGTAGTCAAAATAAAATGCAAGCTTGTTTTTTTTAAATCCTTTTTTATGACAACACGTTTTGGTCAACAAGCTCAAAAATGGCGTTTTTGATAATTTAGCTAATTAGTTTGTGTTAGAAGTTATCAATTTATTCTGCAATAACCCAGTCAATTACTAATGGAGGTTGCGTTTTGTTCTTGGTTCAACAAATTCTGCGGCTGGGAAAAAATCATCATTCCCTTTTTTTTTCCTGGATTGGCTGATATTCGGTTTTTATCGCGTCGTGAATATTTTGACTAAAACTAGATTTTGAACATTTTTTCAGAGAATGTATCTGCTTAACCATAATAATTTTAGGTATCGACTAGGAGACAAAATGTACAGGGTTTTCCAACAAGAGACGTTATTTTGGTATTCAAAGAAAAATAAAATTTTTTGAAAAAAATGATGGGATGTTTATTTCATGATAAAGAGGAAGGTATGTAATGAAGAATAACATCAGCCAAATGGCCACCACGACCACGCTTACAGGTCCATATCGTTTTCATGAAATTGGCCATAACTAAATCACAAAGTAGCTGCCCTATGTCCTCGATAGCCTCACGAATTCTATCTTTGAGGTCTTGAATCGACGCTGGCCTCTTGACGTAGATCTTATCATTCACGTGGCTTCAAAGGAAGAAGTTGCAAGGTGTTAAATCACAAGATCTCGGTGGCCAATTGTGATCAACTCTTCGAGAGATAACAGGGTAAGAAAACTTTTTAGTTTTGCGAACCGTGACTGCAAGATTTTCACAATTTTTTTTAGTGAATTTTAATCATTTCTATGCGTTGTTGAAGTTCCATTTTTAGTAATGGCGTAGTTTCTACTTGTCAAGTGTCAAAGAATAAAAGCTTCAACAGTGACAGCTACCGAAATACCGTGTGATTCATAATAGCACTTCTTGTTGGAAACCCCTTTACAACGTAAAATGGTACTGAATTATTCTATTGTTTTTGTTACCATTTTGTTACTTGAATTCTTATTAGTTTGAATAAAATTGTATTATTTTCAGTTAAAAAGTCGACGTAAATCGATTTGTAATTTACAAAAACTTGAAATGTCTAAAAATCGACGTTCTAAATGCTTGAAAAAGTCTAAAGGGCGACTATACTATGTATAACCCTACGACGACGAACAAATCTTGCTCGACTCAGAATATTATACGCTGTAATTAACTCGGGGTCCCCTTCCCTTCTTATGGCTGCTATAAAACATTAAAACTAATTAATAAAATACAAGTACATGTGATGTAGGGAATAATTAACAGAGTATAATCCCATTTTTTGTGGCTTCGTTAACCAGTCATGAGCAATCTGCATTGAGTTCGAATTAACGAATTACAATTGTTGCCACTTCCCCGGGGTTATTATTATTTAATGTTATAATTAAAATCACTTTTTTTTTTGCTATATGTTACATCAAGCAGTGTTTGTTCTTTATCTGACCAATGTTGGCGTTAAGACTTGGCTTAAAACGACGATAAGCAGACAATCATTGTTTTAATTACTTACGATATTCGGCATGTGTATGTACATGCATGTGCATGCGGCCGTGGATGGGCATGTCTGGATTGTATCAAAAACGAAACAAAAACATAAAAAAAGAGAAAGTGTGAATGTTGACAGAAGCCACATAAGTGGACTGTGTGCTGAACTCTACCGTTTATTTGAATGTATGTATGTGAGTGTATCGGGATATACTTATGTACTTACATTGCTTAAGTTGTCGGAAAACTTACAGCCAACCTATACGTGCAGACATACAGGCAGACTATCGTCTGTATGCGTGCATGTGAAAGAGATTAATGTAATCAATAAAACACAAATAATAAAGTTTCTGTTGTTGTTGTTGTTGCTGATGTTGGGTAAAATTGATTTTGTTTTTATTTCATTAAAAGTAAACATCAGACACCGGACACAGACCCACATTCACACACACCCCAAGATGCAAAAAGTACATTTGTAATTACTTTTAGAACTTTCAAGTGCGGAGTTTGTGCGAATGTGTGGCACAGTTGTATCCAACGCTTAAGACCAAAATCACCTAGAGGCCCGACGTCAAATGCACGAACTGGAGTGGCCAGTAACAGTCGGACAGTTGAATGTGACGCGTTTAAGTAATAAAGTTCACACACAGGCACACGTGCACGTGATGAGTTTGTTGATATGTTGGCAGTTTAGAAGTTGGCCACACGCTGGTCAAATCAAAGTTGCTTTGTTATCTCTAATTTAAGACCAACACTTGTTTCTCAGTCGAGTACCTACATGAGTATATGCCCAAGTGTAAGAGGTTTTGCTTTTCAAATAAAATATAAACTTAGAAAATGACGGTTTCAGCAATTCAGAAATATGTAATTTCATAATCTATATAAACATTTTTTTTATGAAAAATTGGTCTTCTGTAAATGTTTACACACATGATGAATTTCATGTAAAAATCGAGATGCATTGAACCCGACCCCCTCAGATATCGGTGAAATTTTGTTCATAGCTAAATTTGATCAATACAAACAAACTCTCATTTTTAGAAATGACTGTTTTGGGATTTTTTGGGCGTGGCACAGTGGGAATGTTTTGGAAAAAACGCGAAAATGGTCGAAAAGAGCTCCATTTAAACTACAATAACTCAGAATGGGCTGAACCGATTTGCATGATCTTGGTACCATTAAAAAGATATTTTAAAAGGCTTTATGAAACGTTTAAAAAAAATATTTTCAATGAGTTCGTTGCTTTCGATGTTTGCATTACGGCTGGTACAAGTCATCTACCAAACCAAATGTCGCCTCTTAAAAGGAAATATATCAAACGAGATGCATACAGAAAAAGAAAATCACTGCAAATTTTGGAAAACATCAAATATCAAATAGAGAACAGCTCAAATCTTTTGGAAAAGCAAAAACTTTTATCTGTCTTACCAATCAATATGAGTCACGCAGAAATTAAAGATCGTTTTGGACATGATCTCACTGACACTACTTAAAAAATTATATAAAAAAAACTAAAAAGAACCCATTTTACTTTTTCGATATGTTATATGTTTTAATGGTACAAAGATCATGCAAATCGGTTCAGCCCCCGGTTCTGAGTTATTGTAGTTTAAATGGAGCTCTTTTCGACCATTTTCGCGTTTTTTCCAAAACTTTCCCACTGTGCCACGCCCAAAAAATCCCAAAACAGTCATTTCTAAAAATGAGAGTTTGTTTGTATTGATCAAATTTAGCTATGAACAAAATTTCATCGATATCTGAGGGGGTCGGGTTCAAAATTTCAGTTTTATCTCGATTTTTAAATGAAATTCATCACATGTAAAACGCGGATTTGGACTTTGTAACAAGAAAAGGTTACTTCCTTATACACAAATACATAATATTGATAGCAAGTAACTATCAATATTAGCGATCCATTATCGTCAATCTCAAACTTCCAAATGTAGAGAAAAAAAATTGGTTTAACAATTTAGTTTGACAGATGTCGAATTCCAGCCCTATACATTTGAAACCACGAAATGGATAACCCTGTTAAGTTTATGGTATGCAAATTTATATATACACGCTGAAAAATACGTCTTTTTTTTTTTGTTTAAACACAAGTAAAACGCATGTTTGGTCTTTGTAGCAAGTAAAGCTTATTTCCTTCTACACAAAGCTTATTTAGATGTAAATATAACTCGTTTGCTATTAGTATTACATATTTGTGTATAAGCAATAGCGTGTTTGGGAAAAAACAGACAACGAACTTATTAAATTCAACACAGTACAACATTTCGGTGCGAATAAGTGTGTATTTGCAACTGCTTTCGTAATTTTTTTTTTTTGCATTTACGCTCTTTAAAATAAAAGCAATACCGATGAATTATTACATATATAGAAATTCAGAAATTGGAAAAAAATAAAAAAAGACACAAAACTGCATATATTCGATATTTATCACCTACAAACAAGTTAATGTTTGTGGTATGGAAAAATATATTTATGTTTGATGCGAACTTGTTTGCTGAAATTTGTTAAAATTCCCATTTTTTCAGCATGTACTTTTTAGTGTTCCGTATGTTGTGTTTCGTACGATGAAAATGTTGTCTTGTGTGAAAAAATCAGATACATTTCGTAAGTTTTGCTATAGGGGATCAGGGAGTATGTGTACAATTTACATATCGCTCTATGATTTCAAATAAGTTTTTATTTGTCATTTAAAGAATATTCTGCTCGGGCTCGCGAAGGGCGCTGAAGCGAAAGTGTATTAAAAACGAAGATGAGATGGCGCAGGCT
The DNA here is from genome assembly GCA_958296145.1 of Hydrotaea cyrtoneurina. Taxonomy (NCBI): domain Eukaryota; kingdom Metazoa; phylum Arthropoda; class Insecta; order Diptera; family Muscidae; genus Hydrotaea; species Hydrotaea cyrtoneurina. The sequence continues at coordinate 39,861,635 of OY282515.1, read as the reverse complement.
ATTTTCGAAAAAAATCATTCACAAAAATTCATTAAAATTTGGTGTTTTTCTGATCCAGATTTGTACCCAATTTTATTTATTTGTTAACCTTTGACTGGAGGATGTCATGGTCCAAAAAAAAAGTATAAAATTTTCCAACACCACCCCAGTTAAACGTTAAATTTTCAGTAATTACAAATATATGAAATGCTGTAATTTGTATGTGTGTAAATTCTTCACAACACTAACAATTTGTAAGGGTAATTAGAATGCTAATATTTTTTAGTTTTCTAAACCGTCGGAAAAATTTCAAATCTAGCATTCTGTGTTTTAAAGCAAGACATTTCATTGCTTTTATCGAATTCAAATGAAACTTTCCTTAATATATACAAAAAAAAACCATTCATAATAATAATTAATATGATAATGAAACTCTGGGGGTATGAGGGAATATATCATTTGACAGGACTACAAAGTGTAACACATATAAGAGTAATTCAAGTAATATAGGGTTTTCCAACAAGAGAAAAATTAAATTTTTTGAGATAAATAATCGGATGTTTATTTCACAATGGAGAGGAAGGTATGCCGTTCATAATGAAAAACAACATCAGCCAAATGGCCACTACGACCCCGATTACACGACCATATCCTTTTCATGAAATTGTCCATAACTAAATCACAAAGTGGTGGTCCTATGTCCTCGATAGCCTCACGAATTCTATCTTTGAGGTCTTAAATTGACGCTGGGCTTTTGACGTAGATCTTATCTTTCACGTGGCTTCAAAGGAAGAAGTCGCAAGGTGTTAAATCACAAGACCTTGGTGGTCATTTGTGATCACCTCTTCGAGAGATTACACGGTCCGGAAACTTTTCCCGCAAAAGAGCAATGGTTTCGTTGCTTGTGTGGCACGTACAGCTGTCTTGTTGAAAGTAAACTTTGTCCAGATTAATACTACGACCATAAAAAATCATTAATCATCTCTCGATAGCGCAATCCATTCACCGTAACTGTTGATCCAACCTCTTTTTAGAAAAAGTAAGGTCCTATGACCCCGCCGGACCATAAATCGCACCAAACAGTCAGACGTATAACGCTTGGGTTTTCCGAGGCTCGGGTGCGACGATGTTGATGTAACTACCGAGGTGGACATGGGCCTCATTAGTCAACATGACTTTTCGATGGAATTCCGGATCATTTTCATGCATTTCAAGGACCCAGTCAGCAAAGACACGACGTTGTTGATGATCGGCAGGCTTGAGTTCTCGTGTTAACTGAACTTTATAAGCCTTATGACCCAAGTTTTTATGCAAAATACGGTGTAATGACGTTTGGGGAATTCGCAATTCCAAAGAACGACGAAGAATGGACAACCCTGGGTTTTCTTCAACACTTTGGGCTACAGCAGCAATATTCTCAGTGCGACTTGCACTGGTTTTATTCTTCACATTACTTACTTGTCCCAACAGCTCGAATGTTTCCACCACGATGACCCAAAAATCGCTTAGTTTTGCGAACTGTGACAGCAAGCGTTCTCCATTTTTGTAGTGAATTTTAATAATTTCAATGCATTGTTGAAGCGTGTATCGTTCTATTTTTAGTATTTTTAAAAAATTCAATGTTATTGAGAATGGAAAATAGTAACTTGTTTTCATTTGGTTAAGTAAGTGCGATTGACAGCTAATTTGTTCTAATGGCTCCATCGTAGTAGGGAATTTATTATGATGATCTCATTATAAATTGTATAGCGTTTACAAAGTTTCCATTGGTCATATACCTCCCCTCCTCTATTATGTCTTGGTCCGTCAATTCGGCAAAATTAAGAATTATCCAAAAAAAAAAAAAAAAAATTGAATGTGAAAATTCCTCAAATGTTTAACAAACAAATTTCCCAATTTTTTAATTTGTGAAATTTTTTTTTTTTGATATTTTCAAAAACAAACTTGAATCATTTTTCATTTATTTTGCGGAATTCTTCATTTGACGCATTCCTAATTGTTATTGTGCCATTTTTCCTAGAGCCTCTAATACAGCTACGTGTTTATGTATGTCTTGTGATGTGAGTTAATCACACAAGGAGTGTTCGACGGTCCTCTATCGTTCTGTTATCTACAGGTCAGTTTTATAGGCAGCTTCTGCAATTTGCCACTTTAAAATAATGCACAAAATCCTCACCAATTCACTATCTCCTAAACATGTCCTTTCCTTTGGTTCTATATAAAAAATCAATGATTTCGGATAGACAGCATTGGTTGGGCAGTTCCTCACCCCCAACTGATTAACGCATGTGTGTCATATGTAGGCAGACCAATGTTGATGCGTTGTATTTGTAGAAATACGAAACAATATGTTGCCAGATTTACGATGATGTTGTTGCTATCGTGTCATCTACTCATCCATAGCATAGGTAAGACATGTTGAAAGTTTGCCATCAATTTCATTAGATGATATTCACATTGCGTGAACTTTAGACGAAATTAATCGTGAAAGTTTTCCACCATAGCCCACCCATCCATAGCTGTCGTTCTCTGCTTAGTTTCAATATTGCCAGCAATCTGCCAAAGTGTCTGGATTTTGTGAGCATTAAAACACACACGCACGCACATCTTTTCGCACACACACACACCCACAGCCATAAGGCCACGTTTGACATGTATCTAAAGTATAAAAGTAATTTTGCGGCATTCCATCGCCTCATCAACTATTTACAACATTCTTGCAGTCAGGCAGTCAGTCAGTCAGTCACACGGAGTGATTGATGAAATACGCTTGCGGTTTCTCGAAGGTGACTGCTGCTAATACCGACAGTAGAAGTCACTGACTTTCTGTAGTGAGCTTAGGTGATAAGCTTAACGAAATCAAACTGGCAAACTTCGACACCTCCACGCAGCCATCCACATCCCAGACTAAGCTCACTAGCGTATGACCGGGCGCCCACTTCCGCTGTGGCTGTCACTGCTACCGAACTGAATCATAGCGAAGGAAAACATTATAGTTTTACTGCATTCCAAAGTGAAATGAAGTGTGTTGTTGAGCTCTCAAGTGTGTCATTCTTGATTTTTTTTTAATTATATTTTCTTTTCAGCTTCTGTGAAAATGTGCGTTCATTACGTCTCTGCGTCTTGGGATGTGCGAGCATAGAGCAAACCCAGCACAGCACAAATATGGACGCACATTTCCTCAGATGGTATTTGGTCGATACATTCGACATCTTTGGAGAGCACAAATGTGAAGAATGCAGTTGCGTCGTAATGATTCTGAATGATGCAATGATTGAATTGAATATTTATTCTAGACATCATGTGCTGGGACAACAACGGAGCGATAATGTATCAATGCATTCTAAATCCGGATGAGTGGCATCACTGTTGTCATCTCTATAGAAATACAATTAAGATGTTCGATAGAATGTAGGTCCATTCAGAGGAATAGGTTCATTAATGTGTACTACAAAATTAAGTATGTTTTACAGATTTCCTTATTTTCCTTAAACATGAAGTGACTTCTCTCAAACCAGCATATAATTGTTATACTTACCGACCAGGAAACTGTTTAAGTCGCACACACTACCTACCACACCACGACCGAAAAAGTAATTATGTGAGCTAAAAATGTTGTGAAAATGTTTTTTTTAATAAAAATAATAATTTTTTAAAAATATTAAAAAACATTTTTTGTAAAACAGAAAAATTAAAAAAAAATATTTATAAACTATTTGGATTTTGGAATATGCAATCCCATAGGTTGTTTTGGGAAAATATTAACCTATGCCAAGTATTAAATCACTGTCAAACGTCTTAAATTAAAAATACCAAATCTACACTGACGGAAAAAACACGTTGAAAAATCATCAACGTTAGTGAACAATTGTAACGTGTTGGGTTCTCGAATTATACGTGAACGCTCGTTGACAAAATTATGGAAATTCAAGCAGAAATGTTCTTAAAAAAGCACAAAAACATTAATGAGTTCACAAATAATATAAACAAATCGTAATAACTATTTATGGATTAATATTTAAGTTATAAATCGATAAAAATATCCGTCGACTACAATATAAGGCTGGCGGCTTCATCGCCGTCAACATTACTCGGCATTGGTTTTTAATGTCATTGTTATGTGTGCGACAATAATTTAAAAAAAATGGAAAATTGAGGAATGCGAGCTCTTGGCGGAGAAAATATTCTTGACGAATTTGTTGAAATCGGTAATAACGTCAATGAATATTTCGAGCCCTCGGGAAATACGGAATTTCCTGAAGAAGAAAGAGATGATCAATTTTCGACTCACAAATTACACATAGAAGTTTGCCATATCTGAATGAGCAGGACGTAAAGGAAGTCGTATCTCCATTAGGCCTTTGCGCAGAGTTTCGCAATGTACGTTTATCCTGGCATTCATTCTCAGGTAGAATGATGTCATAATTAAATGTGCAAACCATAATGTTATATTTTGTTGCTCGGCATGGAAGATGCGTCACTAACATCGACGTCGACTGTTGTGGACCCAACTACTAAAACCGAAGCAATTAAGTCGCCGCCCACATTTAACTTCATTTCATCGAAGGAAATTTTCATTTCATTTATATCCCATGAACAATAGAAAAAAATGGTTTACACTTAAATATATATAATTTTTTTGTCATATGTATTTTTAAAATAAATTGTTTAAACTGATTTAAATCGTTTTCATTTATTGGGGTGACAAATTGAATGGGATTTTGCGTTGCACAACGAGAACAAATGGTGAAAATATGACAACGTACAGTTGCCATATCATCAACAACTTGTTGACAGAAGAGGACCGCTATTGTGAACACCTTGTTGCCAATTTGTACACAAATCGTTGACAAAATTGGAACATCGTTGACGATTTGGCCACATACGTGTAACGATAGACTTTTGTGACCGTATGTTGTCACTTCATGTACGTTTGGTCATACTTTTTCTATGAGTGTAGACAAACCCCTTTGTGCACCTTCTGTAAGAAAATTACATTCCTCCCGCATTATAAATTGTTTAACGATGTTATTACGCCCAGCACTATCGTAACCAAATTCTATATTACTAAATCTTTAACTAGATACAGCTTTCCAGAAAACAATGTGAAGCCTAGCCGCGCTCCTTCTGTTACCTACCACATATTATTTCTCTAAAAATCGATATTTCGTTTGTTATTTTCAAATTTATTACCATTGGCGATGCAAAAACCCTTTGCTTATGTCTAGGAAGCTGCAATTCATATTTTCTAATCGGTGTATCTGCTGCAATTCATAATTTCCATGCTTGTGAATCATTTCCAACAAAGTACATCGGATTCATTATTGAGTCACGGGGGTTTCTTTTTATATTTCGGGTACAGCAATGAAAAAAAAAACATTTATCATTGGAAGAACTTCTTTAGGCTCTATGAAAAATACCCAAAATGAATAATTCCCCAAAATATATGAAAAATCCACCCAAAAGCCCATTATGTAAATTTTCCAAACATTTTGAAAAATAATCCGAAAAATTTTTGAAAAAATACCAAATGCAAAATCCCCCAATATTATTAAAAATACCCCAAAAATACAGCAATTCATTTTCCTAATTTGGAATAAGTGTATTTTTTTAACAAAAAAAAAAATTAAAAGTATGAAAAATCGCCCAAATTTGAGCTGATTTTTCAGTATGCAATATCACCCCAAATTCAAATGTGAAAAACAACCCCAAACAAAAGTTAAAATTCATATATCAGGCGCTATTTTATTTTTGTAATGTATTGGGGTTTCTACCCTAATTATCAGATTTGAGAACTGTGAAGATTTTGATCCAAGTTTTCATTTTTGAATTGGGGTAATTTTTTAATTAATTTTTCAATTTTTTTTTTTTGTAGATATCCCAAAAAAAAAATCCCCAAAATTAAAGAAATTGTGAAATGCCCAAAAAAACACTAAATGAAATATTACCTAAAAATTATGAAAAACTATATCGCGCACAGCGCATTGATTCGAGAGAAGTTCCCCGTCACTTCCTTTATGGAATGTTTATGGAAATAGGTAAGTACGTAATGATTTTAACTGCGCTTCCTAGTACTACCTATGCAATTCACATTGAAGAATTAAAAATTAGCGGACAGATAAAGGCAAATTCCATGTATTCAGTCAATTTTTGTACGTGTGGTTTTCACTGTAAAGGAATACAACCAAATCGGACCATACCATCGAAACCACGCTTCAAAGAACACCTTACAAAGCACCGCACATTATTTTCGACCATTATCAATATTTTTCAATACTGTATTAGTCAAACTACATTGAAATTTGACCTGTATCGGTTTATGTTTTCAGATAAACTACATACATATTTAGAATTATTTCTTCTAAAAACTTTGTGTGATGTGCTAAACTAGATCAGGATATAGCTGAGGCAACTCATGGTTCATTCGGCGGTATTATTCGTTATTCCTTCCGACGATATTCGGTCAGTCCTTATGCAAAGTCTTTAATAACGATTCTTTCATGTTAGTTAAACAGTCTACATTTGTATAGAGTGATTAAATTGTTGTACCATTGAGTGTCAATGCTATCCATTTCAATCACAATAATAGACCAAAATATTACTTATTACTTATGCTTCAATAAAATTTCAACATCGCATCCTTATTTGGTGCTGTTTTGCAACCCAACAACAGGCAGACACAGACAAAAGAACAATATGCAATAAAAACAAATGTTGGTTAAATTCGAAGATAACACTCGCCCTTAATTCGCTTTTGAATACGAGAAAATCATAAGCAATCGGCGAGAATTCGACTCAATGGCTAAACATTTGGACGAAAGCCAAATTTTGCATCTAACGAAACCAAAAGGAAGAAGAAAAAAAGCAACAGTAGTAAGTACACATTATCCTCCCACAGAAGACTCTCATCACCGTCACTACGATGATTGATATTGATAAGCGGCAAACAAAGGACTCGCCTGTTCGGAATGCTAATACGAAAAATTCTATTACAGTTTTGGCCATACAACGGTTTTATGTCTGGCAAGCCAGCGGAAGCGAAAAATGGAAATTTATTTCGATGTAATTAACAGTCATAAAAGCGGTCTTTTATTCTAATTCCATTTTGTTTTAAAACAATAAAACACACAAAAACACTTAACAGCTTCTAGCGCAAATGGCGACAACAGAAAAAGGAAAAATGTCCGGAGTTAAGTTTTAACTTTATGTCTTCATAAACTCTCAGACAAAAGACACGAGTACAATGGAACATAAACGTCGACTACCTTGCGTTTTATTCCTATTTTGTGTGTAGGTGTGTGTGCGTTATTTTATTGTGGGATACATGAATTTGTTGCTAATGTGAACATGCCATTCATGGCGAGTTTGTCCTTCAAATTTGGTTAGAGCACGCTACACAATACTGAGTGTTAATGAGACAGTTTTTGTAACAAAATGTTTTTAACCGACAGAGATAATGCGTACCTTACGGATCTGGCCACACCCCTGACAGAATGGGCATATTTGAGCCCGGGTGTTGAGAAATGTCGTTTAACACCAAATGACGGGTATACCAATTCAATTTTAGAAATGTTCTAGACCCATTAAAAATTATATTGGTCAATTATATTAGGTACAATTATGATATTTAACTATTTCTATTCTTTACCATTAGTGGCATTTTATTTGAATGACAGTTCAAGACTTATGAACAAATTTAAGGTAACAGAATGGGTTTTCAATAAATTGTCAATAAATAATTTATCGAAATTTCTCCACACATTTTAATGATCTATAACTCATTGTAATTGATAGATATTGCAAATTTTGTCATTCTCGAATATTTATATTTATTTTCGAAAGATTTTTTCGACTTATATTTGCTTATAACTCTGAAGTTGTCATTAAGTTTAAAAGGCTCCTGGCAAAGTTTCAAAATAATTTAGTGATATTAGTGTAAACCGGGTGACACAGATCATCTTAATATACTTAATATACACGATACTGATTCACTGACTCTCTCACGCAGTACGTAGGAATTTAAATAGGCATTCTATAATTTTCTATAAATAATAATAATAAAAAAAATAATATTTTTTTGGTACAGAAATAGTGTTTTCCCCAAAAATTTTTTTTTCCAAAATTTTTTTTTACAATTTTTTTTTTTTTTTAAAAATTTTTTTTTTCCAAATTTTTTTTTTCAGCAAAATTTTTTTTTCAACATATTTTTTTTTTCCACAAAATTTCTTTTTTCAACAAACATTTTTTTTTTCCACAAAAATTTTTTTTTCAACAAACATTTTTTTTTTCAACAAAAACTTTTTTTTCAAAAAAAATTTTTTTTTCAACAACATTTTTTTTTTCAACAAAATTTTTTTTTTTTCCACAAAAAATTTTTTGTTTCAACAAAAATGTTGTTTCCAACAAACACAAATTTTTTTTTTCCAATTTTATTTTTTTTCGAAATTTTTTTTACAAAATAGTTTCTCAAAATATTTTTTACAAAATTTTTAACGAATACTTTCTCAAGCAAATTAACGGGCGCCATAGGCGCATTACAACTTACTAGTATGGCTAGATTTTTGCAGCGCCTCGGTTGGGAATCGAATCCAAAATCCGCACACTGATAGCCAAGCACACTACCAACTCGCCTACAGCGGCGCTTGTTACCTGTAATATTTACACCCTCACCCTACCCGTAGGGATAGAAATATTCACATTACACCCCAGGTGTCTTTGAACCAAATTCGATTCATGACTTTCTTAATCGTTTGAGCCATATCCGTCTGTCCAGGTGGTACTCACGATAACTTTCGAAAGATTTAATCTCTGGTATCTCTCATACAAATATACCATTCCACCTGCCAAAGAAATCGTGTAATAACCACCTTAGATATCGTGGAATATGAGACCTGTATGTTTTTACTGAGGGTGATGATATATATAAGTCGGTTTACCGGACTGCAAATATTTCACTGGTTTTATCCCTCTGTTAATGTATTCACTAGAATTTAGAAATAAAAATTAATACTAATGATTATATTATGAGTTTTAAGGATTATCTGATTAATTTTGAGTAATATTACAAAAATCTGCCCATAATATTTTTTTTTGCTCACAATAAAATTCTTTCAATTTACGACTTTTTTTAGTTTTTTTTCTGGCAATATCGTTGGATATCCTCATTAAAAAAAATCCAGAGGAACTAACCAAGGCGATAAAATATTAAAAATGATTGTATAAGTTTTCCATTAATTTTATTTGTATAAATGGTGGTACGAGCTTTGAAGATAAGTTGTCTTTAAATACCCCTACCTTACCGACCCACTTCCCCTTCATAATGCAATTCCTCACCCCCTTCATCGCCTATCAAGCAAAGACTATATTGAACTTCTTCGACACCTACCCAAATGATAAATTATTTGAAAAATAGCTGCGAGCTCTTTTACTCTTACTTTGTCGCGTTTACTTTCTCAAAATGATTTCTTTTTAGACTAGAAAAATTCTCGATTCGACAGGGCATTCATCTCGATGCACTGCACACAGAAAAAACATATTTTTGAAATCAATTACGAAGTTTGTATGGAATTCGTCAATTCAATTACTTTTTTAATTGATTTTCTTCCAATTACAAAAGTTGTGAATTCAATTACTCAAATTTTAAATAAGTAATTGATTTTTTTACTATTTTTTACATTGATTTCGCCAAGAATTTCTAAGTTCAATTACAACATTAATTGATTTCCATGCTTAATTTCAATTACGACAGTAATTGAAAATTTTTGGCCCGTATTTTTTTCTGTGCACTGTAATCTTCCAATTTAAAGCTAATCAAGTAAGATTTTTTTTTTTTTGAGTATGACCTAATTTTTGTAATATTACTCAAAATCAATTGAAGAAAACTGTAAAAATCGAAAATTTAAAAATCATGACGGAAATGCAAAGATTGTCTCAAAACATTCATTACGATTTTCCTTTTATGTATGTTCTAAATGATTGATTTTGTGATTTAAAAATAGAACCATAATCATGATTTACGGTCCATCTTTATAATTGGTTTATTCGAAGAAAAAAACGAAACATTTGCATTATTTATTGAGAACGATTTCATTCATTCTGTCAATCCAATTTTAAAGACCTTGGTGACGTTTTCCGTATCTCGAATAGCTTGCCTGATATCCACCTTAAGGTCCTGAGTCGTAATTGGTGCGCCAAATCTCGATTGTGGATGATGTTGCAACAAGTTTTCAATTAAACAAAATTTGGTTTATCATGTGTCTGTAGCGCTCACCGTTAACTAAAATGATGTTTTTCCAACATGTCAACGAAATATCAGGCACCACTCCAAAATACGCCCCAAACTTTTAATTTCTTAGGATGCATTGGCTTTCCAGATGCGGCAAGTTTACTTCTTAGCATAGATGACGAGATAAAACTGCTCTTCGTCAGATAAGTTTTCGAGAAAACCCGAACTGTTCTAAAGCTAAAACAAAGAAGCTATGACGAATCGGACGACTTATGACGGAGTCGCACACAGTGTTACAGCTGATAATTTTGAAAAAGTCTCACAAGAAGTCGCGTTTTTATTTTAAAATTTTTTTTTAAAAAATGGGTAAATGTTAATAAAAACCGAGCTCAAGATCTGATGGTATATATTTATTTATGTTGTTTGTATTGCACTCAGACGATGGTAGTAACACTACACTAATTTAATCATCTGTTTGTACTCAATTTTCATATAAATTCCCTGAAGATGAAATTCAAAGAATTGCGAAATATAGGGAAATCAAAATAAATATATAACATCAGACCTCGAGCTCGATTTTTATTAACATTTACCCATTTTTTGTACCTAAAGGATAAATTTAACTAAAAGATAAAAACTATTGATCAGTTGTAAAGAATTAACATTACAAATATATCTTTACTGAATAAAAGTTATTGTTGTTGGAACTTTAAATTTTAACAAAACAAATCGATCTTTGCTGAAAAAAAAACAATATTATTTACAAAAATGTTTTATGGACATAAAAAATAATTTTAGTTTTCTTAAGTGCCCCGGTAGGCGAGTTGGTAGCGTGCTTGCCTATCACCGTGTGGGTTGTGGGTTCGATTCCCACCAGAGGCTTTGGTCTGTCGCTGCAAAAATCAACCCAAATGGTCTTTGTCACCCGGTTTACCCTTGGACCCAAAATTATAATATAAATTTACTTTGTATTGTAATTAATAAATAAATAAATAAATAGTTTTCCTTATCATATCTGGCGCAACAACAACTTTCGACAAACTTGCGATAACGAAAAAACCAGGAATTCACATAAAAAAAATTGAACCGAAGTTAATGTCCTCCCGCTTGTCGATTTTTGAAACATTGTCAAAATTAGCCAACATGAGATTGTCCCCAGAAAAAGTTCCCTCTCGGTTTCAGGTTCTGACATTTACATCTTACAATCCTTGTTAAATTTAACCACACTGACACCTATTTCGAAGGTTTACCAGCGGACTTGGGCCACTTTTGTTTATGCCACGAAATATTTTTCACACTGAAAGGTTCTCTAAACGCCCTAATGTACATGTTGATTTAGTTCGGTCAAATAATTCTTTGCAGACATAAATACCAGTTAAACCAGTTGCATGAACTTGGTAGTTTGTAGGTATTGTTTTTTCAAATCAGCACAATTTTAAAAAAAATAATAAATGAAACCAAGCCGCACTTTTAAATCAGATCTAATAAAGGGTCACCCCAATTTTTTTTGGGTGTAGTAGTCTTACAAAATGTTTACGACCTAAAAACGTTGGGTTAAAAAAGGGGTTCTATCGAAACTGCCTTGACCGACTGCAAATTCAGTTTTTCTTGTTGTTGTGTTACCAAATAAAATACGAAAACATTTAAATTTAAAGTTTTTTTTTTGCGCGCGAGCGAAGTAGCCTATGGCCATAAGTCATTGCTGTTTAGTTTGCGTGACAAAGGGACATTCATTTCATTAAGGGCTCTTAAACTTCAATGGCGCCAAAGGCAAGTCACATCGCTTATGTTTCCTGCTGGTATTTTTTAATTTTGTTTGGGTCGGCGGTATGATAAATGTTAACGTTTTAGTTTGTCTGCCCGTCGGTCTACCGGTGTGTTATAAGTATGTTTGTGTTTTCACATAATTTATTGCAATTTACAGTTAGCTAATGTAAAACGCTTAAAGTTCAGCCCAATCGAATCGTACATATAGCCCCTATCAATGTCAATACTAGATGTCTGACACTACGCACTCCAATCATTATGTATATCAAGAAGAGTATTAAAGATATCTCGATATCTGGAACCTGCCCGTTTTTAAATTCAACGAATAATGTGTTATACTCGTGGTACAATCCACAAAACTTTCAAATATTATTGGGTAAATCACTGCTGCATATTTAGTTATACCCCAGCTTTAAACTTAGTTAAACCAGAAAATTAGTGAATAAAACAATTAATTACAGCTTATGCAACTGTTAGCAGACGACGGCACTTATTGCTCCCTACAATCCTATTTGAGGTGAACACAAAGTTTTAGTGTCTCGTTAAAAGGGAAATATTTAATTTCCACAAAGTTTCTCAAATGGCATTTATATAAAAATTTAGAGCAAGTCGTTTATTGTACGAAAGCAAAATGGTTGAATGCTCCCAATGTATGTATGTGTGTATGTCCTAAAAACTACAAAATCATTTGGATGCTCAGCCAGGATCATCAACAAGTGTCCTCCTCCTCTGTCGAGATTAACATTGTGTCGTTCAACAAAAAGAAATAATGTTAAATCTTGTCGTCATAAAACAAAAGAATTGTTATGACAGTTGCCACTATTGTGACAAATATCCATGTACATTTATAACAACAGCGGCGGAATCGGTGAGGCCTTCTCCAAAGGGTCAGAAGGGTGGCTAACGACACGGATAACGAGTCCAAAAAAAAAATATTTCTATTAGAAACGCTGTGTTTAAAAAAACATTTGATCATGTGATTTTCCGAAAAAAATTAATTTTAAAAATATGTACTAAGAAAAATTTCCAATATTTCCTTGGTATCATTAATATTGCGTAATCTTTCCAACATGTCGTACCGTGCAGTTATTTACTCTTCACGTTGTAATGTTGCCAACTTCCTGTTGATCCATAAGAAAAATGAGGATTTTTAAAGCGTTGCAAGAAATACTTAACCACATCTGATTTCGTAAACATTTACAACACTTACATCCGGTCAAAAATGGAATATAACTCCCATATATGGTCGCTGTTTCTAAGACATCTTTGTACTTCCTGTATTGTTTACAGAGGAGAACGTTGGCCATGGTAGTTAATTACCCCCTGTTCAATAATCGCTCAGAATCGCTGTTCAATAAATATTTTATTGATATCTCCTCATCAGATATCCGCTGTCTATTACCTGATATTAGTACTTTCAGGCGGGATACGAGGCTATCCTGGGACTGTCATCTGTTCATCGTCAAATGGCCGGTTGATTGGACGATGTACTTTCGTAAAACTTCGTTCTTCAGTCAAACTGCACGTATGTGGAACATACTTCCAGCAAAGAGTGTTTCCTGCCACTTGTGACGTTTTCAAATACAAAACAAACGTCAACAAACACTACTCCAGATTTCCTTCCCCCCATAACATTTATTTTCTATCGCTAACACAGTGCATTTCATTTATAGAGCGGAATACCCTGAGTGCTAGTCAAACAAATTCCTACGATTTCAAATACAACAATAATTTTGTATAATTTTTTTGTCGTCAGTATGTAAACACTGATTAAGGCCCAATAAATGAGACAAGGTTGATCTTCGTTTTTCGTTGAAACTGAAGTTAAACTTCAAATTATTTTTTTCTGTAAAAATTTAGTCGTCCAATATGGGACGTTTAAGACATGTGATAGTGACAGCAAGATAAGATGATTAATCAAAATTATTTTGTTTTCAAAACTTCTAAAAATAAAATAAATTAAATAATTTCGTTGATGATGTAATTGGTTTCCGACCACCATACATATGTATGTGTTTTGTCAGTGCCAAAGTTTATTTTCAAGCCATTTTTAATTCTCATATTTTTTTTGAATAATCTTGTGAGACCAAAAACATTGCAGTTAAACTCGTTCTACGCCTTTATAGGTCTCCGATTTTCTTTCACAACTTTTCCAATAGATTACATGACGCATTTTGTTTAAATATTTACTTTTTTCTCTACAAAAGTTTAATATTATTTTAATTATTCACCGGAAACAGATGTTTTTTTTGATAATGGTGTGAGTGTGGCCACATCAACAGCCGATATTGTGGATTATTTTGACTGACCACTCAAAAGTGTATTTGAGGTTAAAACTCAGTTCTATTTAAAATTGAGTTTAACATAACTAGTTTAACTATGATCACATTTATTGGTTCTAACTTTGTAATTTTTCAACAGAAAAATGTTCAAAAAAATTAATGATTCCTCAAAAAATCCCATACAAAATTGGAGGATTTTTCATTATGAAAAATTCTTCCAAGATTTGAGGAGTTCTTCATGAATTTAAGGTAATATATCATTTTTTGGTTATATGTTTAAAAATGATTTTTTTTTTATTTTTTATTTTTTGGGAATTTTTGATTATTTGGGGATTTTTTCAAAAAAAAAAAGTTAGTCATTTTCATCTTCACTTGGCGCATTTTTAATTTCTTGTGGCATTTTTCATACTGGGTATTTTGTATAGAGCCGAAAAATACCAAATGAAAAACCTCTATGAAATTTTTTGAAAAATCCCCCAATGCAAAATCCCCCTAATATTATGAAAAACATCCCAAAAAAACAACAATAAGTTTTCGTAATACGAAAAAAAGTATTTTTAAAAAAGTATCAGAAAAATTTTACATTCATACATCTTCTTAATATATATTTACCCTCGACACTGATTCACTGACTCTGTCACGCAGTACGTAGGAATTTAAATAGGCATTCTATAATTTTCTGTAAATAATAATAAATAAAAAAATAATATTTTTTTTTTGTACAGAAATTGTGTTTTCCCCAAATTTTTTTTTACCAAAATTTTTTTTTTCCAAAATTTTTTTTTTACAAATTTTTTTTTTCCAACATTTTTTTTTACCAATTTTTTTTTTTTACAAAAATTTTTTTTTTTACAAATTTTTTTTTTTTAAAATTTTTTTTTTTCAACTGCGCCGTAGGCGCAGTACAACTTACTAGTTACTAGTAACAACAAGATGTGTTATTTTGAATCGTTGACATTTGACAAGTAGAAACAACGTCATTAAAAATGGAATTACACTCGCATCAACAACGAATTGAAATTATTAAAATTAACTACATAAATGGTGAAAATCTTAAAGTCACAGTTCGCAAAACTAAAGCATTTGTGGGTCGTCGTGAAGCACCTTGTCGGACCGCAATACAAAAATTGGTGGACAAATTCTAGCTGTTGGGACAAGTTACCCATGTGAAGAATAAAACCCGTGCACTAGGGTGGAGTGAAATTCAAAAAAAAAAAGTTAACCTCGGAAAGAGATGTAGTCTGGGGTCCTAATGAGGGGAAAAATAAAGAAAAAAAATTTAAAAAATTTTTAGGGGTCGCGCCACTCCCTCGAAATTTGGAAATTATCGCTATTTTGGCGTTGATTTTAGAAAAATCCTAAAAAGTTTTATGTCAATAAATGTTTGCAATAGCGTAAACAATGAAATAAGGGCATGAAAAAATTTAAAAAAAATTTTCTCATTGTTCAAAAATTTCAAAAAGTAAAATAAGTCAAATCGTCCCTTCTTCAGAAAATTGACTGAACAATGAAATCGCCACCAAAGCTACAAATATTAGTCGATTATCCTCATATTTGCCTCAAATACTTTTGTTTGGGCACTGAACAAGCTCAAACTTTTAAATTTCAAATAAGTTAAGTCGTTAATTTTTAGGATTTTTCTAAAATCAACGCAAAAATAGCGATAATTTCCAAATTTCGAGGGAGTGGCGCGACCCCTAAAAATTTTTTAAAATTTTTGTCTTTATTTTTCCCCTCATTAGGACCTCAGACTACATCTCTTTCCGAGGTTAACTTTTTCAAATTCAAAAAAAAGCATGTTTTCACTCCACCCTACCGTGCACGTCACTCAACAACAACTGAGAATATTGCTGCTGTAGCCCAAAGTGTTGAAGAAAATCCAGGTTTCTCCATTCCTCGTCGTTCTTTGGAATTGGGCATTCCACAAACGTCATTACACCACTCGAAATGCAGGGGGCCAAGCAACATGCATATCTTCTTTATACATAAAACAAAGGGAAAGTTTTAAATTACCGTGAAATGAGAGGTGCGAGGCCTATCAAAGCCCTTGTGACGCCGCTGTCTACCTGTGTTTATCCACGAATGTGTATGCAATGTTCACATACACAACAATCCCAGCCAACAACAATAGCAAATGAGCAGCCACACAAATGCCATCCTTGTTCCTTGAATTCAGGGCTGTGGCTGCCATTGTTGCTGCACGGTTGTTTAGTTTGCTCCGAGTATTTTGTCTATAAGATGTAAGATGTGTAGCACAAGTCAACCAGATGACTGCAAATAAAAAGTGATTCAACTTTTGTTGTGGTATGAATGGGGAAAAAAACTTAACAATAAGAAAACTGTAAAATGTGAAAACCTTGCTTCTATCACAAGCAACCAACAACAGAGAAAAAAAAACACACAGGCAGCAAATAAGGAAAAACACAATGCTTAATTATAAACATTAAGCTGGAAACATTAAGATTTTGTTTCTTAGAAAAAGCAACAATGGCTGGCCAACAAGCTTACGAGCAATGAAACAATTATTGCCAACACTCAGCCATGGAACAGAACACGGTGGTCAGTGTCGCTGTATTGTTTCTTTCGGAGCACAACCTACTACTTACAACATAATCATCGTCATCAACAATGACCATGTGGACTGCAAACAATGAAACGCCACCGCGAAGCTACAGTGTACATTTAGAGCGGTCAGTACCGACAACAAATCGCTTTAGACAATTTTGATAAATCTTGCTAACCTGAGCAAGGTTAGTGCTATTAGCAAACCTAATGGCTCAATATTATTATGAACCTATATTTTTATTTCAAATACTGCAAGTTTTTGCACAATTTAACTGAGGAATACTGAGGAATAATCACAATTTATTTTCATGCTTTACACATTCAAAAAAAAAAACATGATTTACATTTGTATAGAAGGTACCATAAGAGGTGCGGCAAGTGTTCCATATAGCCCTTAAATAGTTTCGGTAAAATACACAGTGCAACACGAAAAAATATAACCATATACGGACAACACTATATGGTAAAAGACCAACAAAAAACCGGGTCTCCCAGTATTGCCCAAGGTAATACACTTTTTTATGGCCACTCAATGATTTGGGGAAAAAAGTGATATTTTTCTCTGGCTCATATCTTGCAAACCGTTTAGAATTTTTCTCCCTGATGCGAACAGTCCGGCTGACCATTGGACAATGAACGGATGAGAGACCCTGGATAGCCGCGTATTCCGGCTTAATTTTCTAACGTCATGGACTTGACGAGAATATTTGAGAATATTTTTTGCTGACGAAAAGTGGCATAGGTTTGAATTTATTGTCATATAGAAATGTTTTCCATTAGACCGATTTCACTCATCTAATATTCTTCACAGCCAGCCACAACTAACCACAGAATTGAACGAAACTAATCGAACTCATGATCTAATTTAGTGTCCCTTTTGCAAAGCGTAGGGTTACGAAGTTTTAGTACTTGAAGGAAAGTATTATATAAAACTACACCACACATATACGAACTTACATAGAACACATAGAATCTAAGGAACATCACCATTGAAAATGTTACACAAACCGGCAGCAGTAACAAACGCAATGGCATTGGTGGCAAAAACATACGAGGATCGTAGGATAAATTTGTTAAAAATAGAATCAGCATTTTGACCAGAGTTTCCCAAATATTATTTGTTTTTAAATAGAAAAGATTGAGCTCGAGCAGTTTCTATTCCTAATTATAAAAATTTTTGCTAACAAATTACTTACTTATTTATTTCCCTTAACATTCCATGAAGGAACGAATCAGTGAGCTGTGTACGATATCTTCTTAATATATATTTACCCTCGACACTGATTCACTAATTCACTGACTCTGTCACGCAGTACGTAGGAATTTAAATAGGCATTCTATAATTTTCTATAAATAATAATAATAAAAAAATAATATTTTTTTTTTGTACAGAAATTGTGTTTTCCCCAATTTTTTTTAAAAAAAATTTTTTTCCAAAATTTTTTTTTACAAAAATTTTTTTTTCCAAAATTTTTTTCCAATTTTTTTTTTTTTCAACAAAAATTTTTTTTTTTTAAAAAATTTTTTTTTCAACCAAATTTTTTTTTCCAACAAAATTTTTTTTTTCCACAAAAATTTTTTTTTTCAATAAAAATTTTTTTTTTTTCGGCAAAAATTTGTTTTTGAACAAAAATTTTTTTTTTCAAGAAAAAATTTGTTTTTCAACAAAATTTTGTTTTTTCAACCACGGCCGTCCAAACAAATTACTAACCAAAAACCCTCGTCTGGGATTTCGTTGAAATTTGGAAACTTGGTGTGGCGGAGGGTGTAATATCAATTTCAATTCTCAATGTACCCATATTCAGAGTGCGAACCTCGTACATAGCTATATGTGTATGTAAACTCTCATGATATACATTCATACATATAACCGTTTTGTTTCATTTCGAGGTAACATCAAGCAAACCATATTTGTAGTAGCATTTACTACACTAAACAATGGCAAATGAAATCCTTTTGATGTTTCATTTACGAAATGCTTTCCGAGAATGAGGTCTCCATAACATGGCAAAAGCTCTAACAACAAATACACTCAACGGAACGGGCATTACTACCAACAATGCTGACGCTGACTGGTGATGGTTGACTTTTGTTTCTGAACACAACTTCACGAAGTGTATTGAAATTTTTTTTTTTTTCAACAATCATTTCTAATGGTACAATACAAGTACTTGCTGGAATGAATGGTATGTTGTCGAAATTTACAAATAATTGTTCATGCTAAATTTACATTGGTTCAAGGTCACTTAATTGGAGCATGAATAGTTTTTTGACCGATTATTGGGCAGACTGTTGCCAGACAGCTTTGTCCTTAATGTTTTCTTTTATATTTGATGTTCTATTGATCGAACAATAATGGGCTTTAGTCTAATTACAATTAACTTATAAAGGCTATTTTAGCTGTGGACGGAAATTGATACAAGAATCGGAAAGTTCGACACATTAAACTCTGTCAGAATACACGTGTCTACCAAAAAAAACAAAACATAAAATTACGTTGTTGTGGTTAACTGGGCCCATAAAAACAGTCATGTCTCTCTTCAGCATTTTGATTGACAGAAAGATCCAATTCAAAATAGTGACATATTTTTAATTGAACATTTTGAGTTTCGTCACCTTTGAAGTGGGTGTGCTATAGCCTTGAAATCGTAGAACGGAAAGAATTTAAAAAAAAAAAAAAAAAAAAAAAAAATACTAAAAAAAAAATAACTATTTTGACTGCCGTTTTGTCTCCCTATATTCTCAACTAAGAAACTCAGTTCATTTGTGATCAAACTACCAAAGTCCAATCAATATGAAACCCGTGTCAGTTAGTTCTCAAATAGTGGGTGGCAACATTGTACAGTTGAGGATAACATGGTAGGCAATTCCCCCGAAAAATGGTGGGAACAAGCAAAAGTATCACACACAAGACTTCTGTAATGAATATGTTGAAACGACATTCAAGACATTCTGTTAAAAAACGGATAATTCAGCACATTCATTCTATAATGAATGAATGAGTGAAGGTCATTCATAAATAAAAAAAACATCAAAATGAATGAATGACGAGTCAGATGGATACCAAGACATATAAATATATGCAGAGCAAGGCAATGGCTGCATGCAAAATGTCTAAAAACAAATTTATTCAGAAAAAAATTCCGAAAAAAAAAATAAAAAAAAATGGCTCAAAAAGAAATTTAGCCAAAAAATGCTTTTAAAAATCCAATAAATAATTTTATTTTAATCATTTTGTGCAATAAATGTTTTTAAACCGGTGAAGTCAATGGCTGCATGGAAAATGTCTCAAAACAAATTCATCCAGAAGAAAATTACAAAAAAAAATTACGAAAAAAAATGGCTCAAAAATAAATTTAGCCAAAAAATGCTTTTAAAAATCCAATAAATAATTTTATTTTAATCATTTTATGCAATAAATGTTTTTAAACCTGTAAAGATACCCGAATTTTTTGTACACGATATTTTGTGTAAAAAAGAGGTTTATTCTTCTAGGGTTAAATGAAAATCTGCATGGAGTGTTGAAGTTCAGCTCTACAATAAGGACACAATTAAATATTTTTTAGAATTAGCTAAACTGAATTCATGCATTTTTAAAATACACCAGCTGCACTTCTACTTCAACTCCTACATTAAAATCCTCCATTTAAATTTTTCGTTTGCTTTTTGTTTGATGTACAGTGTTCTCTAACAAGAGGTGTTATTTTGAATCTCCCGGTATTTCGGTAGCTGCCACGTTTGAAGATTTTATTGAGCGATACACACTTGAACAACGCATTGAAATTATTTAAATTTACTTCACAAATTGTGAAAATCTTGCAGTCACAGTTAGCAAAACTAAAAAGTTTCCGGACAGTGTTATCTCTCGAAGAGGTGATCACAATTGGCCACCGAGATCTTGTGGTTTCACACCATGCGACTTCTTCCTTTTGGGCCACGTGAAAGATAAGGACTACGTCAACAGCCCAGCGTCGATTCAAGACCTCAAAGATAGAATTCGTGAGGTTGTCGAGGACATAGGAAAGCCGCTTTGCGATTTGGTTAGGGAAAATTTCATGAAAAGTATATGGTGCTGTAAGCGTGGTCGTGGCCATCCGATCATTTATCTCAAAAAATTCCATTTTTCATTGAATACTAAAATAACATATAATATTCTTCGTCTAGGGTTTTTTGTATCTTATACGAAATGTAAAAAGGCAGAAGGAAAAATTCTGAAAATTATCGTGATTTAAAAAAAAACATACATTTATGCCGATATTTATTTAAATTGCTTCAAACTCAGAAAAGTTATTTGTTAAGGACGAAGAGTTTTTTTTTTGTTAGAAAAATAAGAGTTTTGATAGACCTTAGTCTAAGCGCCCCGGTAGGCGAGTTGATAGCGTGTATTGGATTCCTATCAGAGGCTTTGGTCTGTCGCTGCAAAAATCTAAAAAACATATGGTCTGTGTCACCCGGTATACCCTTGGACTCGAAATTAGAATATAAACTTACTTTGTATTAAAATTAATAAATAAGTAAATAGTCGTTAATCTATTTTCTGTTCCTTTTTTCTGTTTATTTTATTTTTTTCTATTAATGTTTAAATGTTTTCTATCCATTTTTATTGTTATGGATGTTTATTTTTTGTCGCTAATCTAATTTTCAGTCAAATTCAAATTTTTAAAATCCTTATGATTTCCAATAATAAAAATTTTATAGAATTAAAATGGTTATCGTTTTTTTTTTTAGGTTTCAGTTCAAAAAACATTTTTTTTTCGTAACGCTTAAGTAGTTTAAAAATTTGGAGTCTCTTCAAGTTATGCTAAGAAAAGTGAAAAAAATATTTTTTTCTTCAAAAATAATAAAAATTGGGGAAAATCTGAGAATTGATAAAAATTGTTTTGACGTGATACAGACGTTTCCACGAGTCTGCCTGCCAAAAATCAGCTCGATTGGATCACTGAAAAAGGGTTAAAAATCGCTCGAAAGGCTTTCACACAGGCCACTACGAGCTTTATACTTCAAACTTAAAAAAAAATGTGCATTTGGTTCATAGGACAGAAAAAAATCTATTTTTTGTAACACGGTGATATTAGTATATTAGCTACATATACATGTGGTTGGTTTTTAGTAAAAATATGAATAAAATGAAAATATTTGTGTTTTGTCTTTCCTATTTAGTATTCACACGTAATACAGTCACATCCCTGTGTAGGTTTTTTTAAAAAAAAGTTCGGACCTGTTTTAATTTCTATTTCTTTTTCGAAGCATATTTTGTGTATCAACTTCCAATTAATGCAATTTTTGTTTTTTTACTGTTACTTTTATAGTTTTTGTGAAAATCTAAGCGTCCCACTTGTAGTATTATTTTACAAAAAATATATAAGATTCTTCAACAGCTGCTTACGCCAGAATTCTTGCAATAAAAAGTTGGAAAATACAATAAAACAAAAAGTCAAAGAATACCAAGTTATTTTTCCTTTCTTTCTGGACTTTTCTAATAATGGATTTTTAACGTATATTTTGGTTATCATCGAAAGACAAGTTTCCATACAATTAAATTGTTAATAGAAGAAAAATAAACGATTAATCGTGCCATCACCGTAGTCGAAATTATTTTTTTTTAAGCAGTAATTCAATACTGCGCTATTATTTCAAAACTTTTAATATTTTTATTAATTAAGTAGTTTTTATTCAGAATGGAAAACGGAAATGAAAACTATTACATGGGAGAGTAGAAAATAAAGTGCGCAATGAGAATTTATATTTTCCCATTTATGTGATTAAGCACACTCCATTCAAAATAATCTGAGTATTGCCAATACCATTACCGCTGGTAGGCCTGAAAATAGTTCCATATAAAAGGCACTCAGGAGAGTCTTATTTAGATCGAATGCAGAATTACAGTTCTCTCATATCTTACAATCCTGGCTGATTTTACTCCTCCAACACACAAGTGAGTCGCATAAAAACTATTCTGAATTCGAGTAGATTGGAATTTTATTTCGAAATCACTCACATGCAGAAGAAGCATTACAAGTGGCCAACAAGTGTTGACGCAACAGCAACCATTAATAAAAAGTGAGAGAAAAAAGTAGCTTAAAACACAAGTGTTGAAATGAACGCACATAACCAAAAATACGGCAAACATGAGTACGAGGCTTGTTGGAAAAGATTTGTAAAATTTAACTGAATGTCGGATACAAAGTGTGCAAAATAGTTTCCGCCGCACCGTGCATCTCTTATATTTAGAACACAACGGGAACTGGGAAATTTTGTTCTTAATTTCTGTAATGCTGCCTTCATGGATAATTTCCAAACGGCCTCATAGAATAGCATAGATTCTATGAAACCATTTCATTATCTGTATGAAAGTTATTGACTTACACATATTCTAAATCGCGGAAACGGCAATGTACACATGTATGAAAAGGCACGTTGGGCATTTTAAGAAGAAATTATGTTTAGTTGACAATAATATCGATGATGTTGCTGAAATGTTCCACTAAATAATACTAATAATTCTAAGAATAAACGCAATAATTCCCTCGAATATTAATTGCATCACTCCTTGAACGAAATGTTGGTTTAATTATACATTCTAGGAAGCTGTAGTATACAAAGAGGAAGTGTTCAAATATTTGTTTTAAATAATAATGCAAATACTGGGCTGCTACACTGACAAAAAAAATTGAAGTAATCGGTACTTAAATTAAGCCGTTGCTGTGTCAAAAGAAGGTAAGAACGGGTTTCCATAAACCAAGTTAAAAAAAACCTGGATTTTATAGCTCTGAATTCTTAATTTTATTCATAGTTGAGTCCAAATGACCATGATTTTTAAGATATATGAAAGTTTGTAATAAGATGGAAATAAGTTTGAATCGGACTTATTTGTAGACGGTTTGCATTTATTTAAGCCCGAATTAATACTTGCAATTATCGGAAGCTGGGGAAATTTTTAATAAATTGATATTACAATATTCAGTTTTACTCTCAAAAATAGTTCTACGACTTTTTTCTCTTACCTCAGTTACTTTTCCTAATAAATATTTAACTACACAAAAATACATAGGCACTCATATTCAATGATTTCTTCTCCAATCGTTGGTTTATTATGCGCTATAGTCTGTCGTAATTAAACGAGAACTACTGTATACAAGTGAATAGTCCGAAAATCACAAGCAATAAAGCAAAGAAATAAATCAAGTGTTTTATTCTTATTATAAGAATTTTCATACTAAAACTATCACATTTATACTTGTTTTAAAAATTTTTTTAAGTAAGATTTTTGTTCAAATTAAGAATATTCGGCTTGAATTTACAATGTCGTTTTTCTTCTTGTATACGCAAACAGACAAGATCAACGTGAGCCAGAGTATTTAGTAAAACTTCTTCGCGATCAGCATCCTCCTGCTCAAGTTCTCTTATCTCAGGGTAAGTAAGAGCTTTTGGTAATTTGTAAAAAAGGAATCGGTGAAATGCTTCTTATATCCCAACACATATTCGCGATGACCAGATATTCACTGAGCTAAACCTTCTGGCTGAAATATTTACAAACAATTCGTTTTTGCTTGAACAATTCGTGTTTGCCTTGATCGAAACCATGCTGTTAAAAGATCTTCAAGAACTTGTCTTTTGTATTTTTCAAAATGTGGTACCGTCATGTTGGAAAGTTCTCCAATTTAACGGAGAATATGGTCAGCCACCATCTAGTAAATTATCTAGAGTTTAGCAGACTTCTGAATGATCGACACTATAGGTCCCGTAAAAACCGATTTCTGTCGATTTGTATCCAGTTTCTCAAAAATTGCTCTATACGAGTTATTATAAATGGGGTCTGATCCAACGTTCGTGTGTGTTTTTTTCTACCAGCTGTCACACTCTCAAATTCAAGATAAACGTCAACGAACACTTCTCCCTCTTTCCACCATCCAATACCTGAGTCTTAGTCAAATAAAAAAATAATCCACATATTCGCACTAATATTAATTGTAACTACTGGAAACTGTCAATACATGCTACTTATTCCTGGTCACAGATTTTTGGTGTGATTTTAATTTGTTTTTTCCTCAATTTATTCCAAGAAGGAACAGTGGGCTTTTCATGGCTTAGAGATTACTCTTTCAGTCGAAAAGGCACCGGTTCTTAGAAGACAAATCTGAGTTTGATGTATGATACCCTCACTGTACAAATAAAGATAATTGGTCCAAATGGAAATAAGTACTGAACCGAATAAATATACAAACATTTTTAGATTTTTAAAGGTTCTTCATATTTTTATACCGTTAGCTAGGCGCCCCGGTAGGCGAGTTGGTAGCGTGCTTGTCTATCAGCATGGGGGTTGTGGGTTCGATTCCCACCAGAGGCTTTGGTCTGTCGCTGCAAAAATCAAGCCAAATGGTCTTTGTCACCCGGTTTACCCTTGGACCCAAAATTAGAATATAAATTTACTTTGTATTGTAATCTTAATATATATTTACCCTCGACACTGATTCACTGATACACTGATTCACTGATTCCCTGATTCACTGACTCTGTCACGCAGTACGTAAGAATTTAAATAGGCATTCTATAATTTTCTATAAATAATAATAATAAAAAAATAATATTTTTTTTGTACAGAAATTATGTTTTCCCCAAATTTTTTTTTTACCAACATTTTTTTTTTCCAAAATTTTTTTTCCAAATTTTTTTTTTTACAAAATTTTTTTTTTTTACAAAATTTTTTTCCAACAAAAATTTTTTTTTACAAAAATTTTTTTTTTTACAAAATTTTTTTTTCCAAATTTTTTTTTTTCAACAAAAATTTTTTTTTTTCAACAAAATTTTTTTTTTCCACAAAATTTTTTTTTTCAAGACATTTTTTTTTCAGCAAAATTTTTTTTTTTCAACAAAATTTTTTTTTTGAACAAGCATTTTTTTTTAACAAAAATTTTTTTTTTCAACAAAATTTTTTTTTGTCCACTAAATTTTTTTTTTTCCAACAATTTTTTTTTCCATATTTCAACGGGCGCCATAGGCGCATTACGCCTTACTAGTTAATTAATAAATAAATAAAATAATATACCGTTAGCATACGGGTGAGTGTAACTATTCGAAGGAGTCACTTAACACCCTAGGTATGTTTTGACCAAAATCTTTTCACGACTTCCTAAAATGTTTGAGGCATGTCCAATTGTTTTGAAGCTTGGCTTGGCCCATTTTGTAACTCGAGTAATATTACATTGCGAAATTCAATCGTACCCAAATTATGTAAAGGGATTTTCAACGCCAGGTATTTCGGTGGCTGTCGCTTTTTAAGCTTATATTCTTTGACATTTGACAAGTATAAACTACGCCATTACTAAAAATAAAACGATATTGAAATTATTAAAATTCTCTACAAAAATGGTGAAAATCTTGCAGTCACAGTTCGTAAAACCAAATAATTTTTGTGTCGTCGTGAAGCACCGCAGTACAGACATTGGTGGAAAAATAATGTAATAAACATCCGATAATTTTTCTCAAAAAATTCCATTTTTCTTTGAGTACCAAACACCTCTTGTTGGAAAACCCTGTGTTTCGTAAAGCTTTACCCAAATGAAGTTCTCGAGAACAAATTGGAAAAGTACCCAATCTCTCATTTCCACTTTGAAAAACGTGTCATTAAATTCATTATTTTGCGTTGCCATTATCACATTGTACCAGTTGTAAAATCCGAAGGTTTTACTTTCGTTATTCAGATATTTGGAATATTAAAATTTTAGGTTTTTACTCAGTGCGAGTTTCTTACTAAATACTTAATATTGAGAAAATTTAACAGAGTCATCTTCCAGACGTATCATACGTCCGTTGTTCAATATGTGCAACAAAATGCACACGTGTAGGGATGCCCATCACGGTATTCTGAAACCAGTGACTTGTGTGCGCGTTCTCGATTTACTGTTTATCGAATCGTTAAATATGTTCTATACAATCAAAGAGTAACTAAATTGCTTATTCGACTTTGAGTTATAATGCGTGCATAACTTGGCAGTGGGAACAGAAATCGGATTTGGAACCAGCAAAATTTAAATTTGTAAATAACTTCTACAGAATATGTTCAATTTCTGTCACACATGATTTTTGTTCGAGTTTTGTTCAAAATCGAAAATTTATTTTTAATAAAAGGGAATAGATAAAATCGTAGAGTAATTTTATATGAGAATTTAGAAAAAAAAATCTTCAATGAAATCCTAAGTTGCAAGGAACGAAAACATTAACAGAATATTTAGTTTAGAAAAAATAGCACCAAACTGATCCCACTGAACCCCTAATCTAGCGAGAGATTGTTAACAAATAACCACTTGTAGACAATGGGATTTTTAGAACCGATAATAAACAAATTTTCGTGGTACCTTTTTGACGGGAGTTATTCTAAAACATGAACCGATATGGTCCAGTGATTCCAGACTTAGTTACTCTTCCTTACAGTTTTTCGTTACGAAGGGGATTACATGTGTCTCCCAGAGTGTCACAACGTAACACCGGAACGGCCACCTTTTTTGAACATTCTATGTCGACTTTCATCCAGCAAAAGTGTTTAAGTAACATTCTGATTACGTTGTTAAATTATCTCCGTCGACATCCCTACGTTCGTGTGGCATTATAGCGCCAAAAATCGAAGCCAAACACAAATCACAGCCAAACAAAAATAAATTAATTATGTTCACACATGAACAACAACAGCAACGTTTGAGGCAAAAATATCAGAACATGTGTTTAAAATTAAATTTAATGCAGCAGTGAACAGATAGGACCCATGAAATGTTGTAAACCGAAATAGGCGTTTACAATTTGTGTGTTACTCGGCTGGGCTATTTTTAGACAAAACACTGACTGTGTACAGTACGTTGGCTATTTTTTTTTCTACATTCGCTGTTATGCCCTCCCCTGGCCAAACAAAAAAAAAAAAGGAAACAAAACTTGTTTGAGAGTTTATTAAACTCATAAAAATTATTTCGATACTTAAAAATGTCATCACAAAAATACAACAGAGCGCGTTGAACGTGCCACAAACTTGCCCCCAAAAAACATTTGTGGTTGGTGCTTACCAGCTAGGGAATGCTGAATGTGACTGGGGACTGGGCTGTTGGTGGTAAACTCGAGTCACCGATAAGAATGGCAAAATTATGTATTTTCTTCTTCTATTAAATAATGTTCAATTTTTACTTACAGCTGGGAGTTAAATTATATTCTAATGACTTTGAGGACGTTGGAATAGGAGTCGATCGAAATTTTATTTCATTGTGTTTGGTTATTTCTTGCTTTTAACTTCCCGGGTTTAATCGTCGAGATTCCCGGGAACAAAATAATACCAAAAAAATGAAACTATGTACGATTTTAAGGACTTTTTACAACAGTGACTGTGGTTTTAACAGGGAAATACTACTCTGCCAATAATAAGTTCGTACGCCTGTTTTTTATTATTTTTAATTTCTGTTCTTATGTTTATTTAAAAATCCATGTTTTTGAGACAAAGTTTATTGTCTCCTTAAAGCTAAAGTTTTATTTCTTAGAACTAATAAAAGATAAAAAAAAAATACAAAAACAGCAACTTAAATTACATATTAAAAAATGTTAAAATCTGGGGTACGAATTGATTGTTGGCGGAGTAGTACACGATTTTTTACTTTCTGAAATATTTCGGAACTAGTTGTTCATAAATTATACAGGATATTTGTTTCAAGATTAATTGTGTAGGATTTTCAATTAAAGTTTTTAATAACCATTTCCAGTTGTAAACATGCCTGAATTATTTCTATTTAAGTTTTTGTCTAAAAAAAAAAAAACAATAAAATTTTGATTTATGGAAAAATCTTTTTTTTTATTATATTTTATAAAGAAAATCAAGTCTCGGGAAATCTCGGGAATATGTTGAAAAAAATTCCCGATTCCCGGGAGTTGAAATTAAAAACCCTAATTCCATCCCATACGCTCCCATGCAACATGTGCCATAAAAAAACAAAAAAAATATGATTACATGTGGAGAGTCACTGCAATGCGGACTGATCGAAAAATACGATCACTTTTTACTTATTTCCTTTCCGCTGCTAATGCATTTTTTTTTCAATTCTTCTTGTGGTTGCTTTCACGCACAGAAAAAAAGTATCACACACTTGTAAGGCTTATATACTTGCTTGAGTGAATATTCTGAGAAAATGTGTGAAAATTGTATTGAAATGATTTCTTCTCTGGGAGTTCAGTTGATATTGTGGTGCGCTTTCGAAATGCCGGTACCTCGCGTACGCCACGCAGGGGTACCAACGTAGTTGGTCGGGTCCATAGCACGTGTGGCGCGAATTTGCAAAATTCTTTCTATTGTTTTAAGTTGTGGGGTCAATCGTTGTTTTGTTCTCACCATCAATTCGTTTCGTTTCATTGACATTAAAAGATTTTTATAATTTATTATAAGAAAGAAAAAAAAAAATACCGCAAAAAATAAATTATGATCAATTAAAAAAAACATACAGTACAATCCATATAAAAAGTGTTCGTTAAATGTTTCCGAATCCACTCGATTTCAACGAAAGGTAAGTTCGATCTTTATGTATTTTGTGTTTAATTAAAAGAGGTCTCCCGGGAAAACTACTGACAGGAGCTCAAAGATTAAAGCTTTTATAAAAATTTAAAAAATCGTTGTTAAGAAAAATGTTTTGTTAAATTTTTGACTTTAAATTGGCCCATAGCTCACGGGCTGGCAACTCATTCAATCTAAACCTAAACCTTTGGCCCGATGTTGTCTCTATGTTATGAGCAATGCACGTCTATTAAGGTTTATATAAAAATTGTAAAATAATCACATTTTTGGGGATTTTCCTCCATTTTAGAAATTCTGGGATTCTTTTCATTAAATTCCTACATTTTCTTTGAATATTGAGATTTTAACAATTTCAGGGAAACAGGAGATATTTGAAATCCAATAAAATATTTAAATTTTAATACGAGTCAATACTGCCAAAAATAGAATGCCTGAAACATTCCAAAACTATTTTATCTCAGTACGTTTAAATTGTATAGAATTTTTACTTAACTTTATGAATACTTTAATTTTATTAATTATTTCAAGAGTGCAACATTATTTAAACGTTTCAGTTTTTGTTGAAAAAGACAATACAATTTTAAAACCATGAACATTGTTGTTGTTTTTTTCTTGGAAAAATAGTAATTTTGTTATTAAATTTTATAAAGAATATCCAATATTTGTTTCTTTTAATTCCCGGGAGTATTTCGAAAAATTCCCGATTCTTGGGAGTTAGAAAATATCGGCAATTAAAAGCCCTAGATGTGATCAATATAGTCTACATACTCATTGATCAGAGTCTTTACAGAGTGTGAACGTAGCTTTGTTTTGTAATTCATCAGATTTTGGATTTATTTCTATTACAAGTCTCAAACGCGGTACCCTCTACAAAAACATTTTCTTTATTGGACTTTATCCGATTTTCATACAATTTCTTACATTAGCAATTTAAAGTAATGTATTTCCCTAATACAAATTATCTCATCGTAGTTTGCATGCGTGTTTTTTGACTACCGGCTAAAGCAATTTTTTTTTTTAGTAAATATGCAATTTTTACAAATTCCTGAAAATATCCAAGGCATTCTTATTAAAGTATTTACAAAACAAAAACAAAAAAATCGCTTGATGAAGATTTCGGTTGTTTTACAATTCGTAGAATTTGTAAATGTCTTAACAAAAGCAATTCTTTTAATTTACTCATGCTGAAAATTAAAAACATATGCCGCGAAAATGAAAATTATACTGTTCACACCTTTAGTTCCCTTTTGTTCACGCATACTAAAAAATTCCCATTAAGAGGATATTGTCTTTAATGAGAAATTCGTATGCATATGGGTGAGAGCACGACAAAATCAGCAATTAAAATGGATATCTGGAGAAAACGAATATTTTTTTTTTTTTGTAAATTGTGGTGGATAGGTGATTTTTTTATAAAGGGTGTTTTTTATTGGGGTATAGAACTTTAAGTTGGCATCACTTTTTTAACTGGCGGCCATTTTGTCAGCTGTCAAGTGATTAATATTTAGTTTGGTTTGCCATTTCATCATGAACAGATTGACAAAAGAACAACGCTTGGAAATCGTGCAAATTTATTTCGAAAGTAATGGTTCAGTTCGCTCAGTCCATTTTATGCCATTACATCCACAAAAACAGACTGTTTGGTGTGCTCTATGGGCTGGTGGAGTCATTGGGCCATACTTCTTCCGAAATAATGCTGGAGAGTCAGTTACCGTTAATGGAGACCGGTATAGAGCCATGATAACCGACTATTTTGTTCCCGAATTGGATGGCATGAATGTGGATGAGTTGTGGTTCCAACAAGTGGTTGAAAATTGGACCTGTAGAATTGGCTTTATTCGAGCCAGCCGCGGCGGCCACATGCCCGAAATCATATTTAAACATTAATGGCATACAATTATCCTTCCAATAAAGCCAAATTGATGGACATTAAAACGATTTTCTTGTGTTTTATTTCAATTCGAAGTTCTATACCTCAATAAAAAACACCCTTTATCTTTTTTGGACTAACTTTCTTTTTCATTTTGGCTAATTTTTCATATATTTTCTGTGAGTTTTTATTTTGGATCATTTTTTGTAATTGTTAGTGGACTATTTTTTTTACTGTTAACTTGGCTGCTACATTTGCAGAATTTAGCACCTAAGTCACAAATGGCATTGAACAAAAATTCAATGTCGTATTTTCTACTTGTCAACTGTCAAAGAGTAAAAGCTTCAAATGTGACAGCTACAGAAAAAGCACTGATTCAAAATAACACTTCTTGTTGGAAAGCCCTTTAGAACTATTGTGGAATTACTTTGAAAAAAAAAGGAAGTTTGGCAATTCAGCGTAACGATTTAGTAAATACATATATTATAAAAATAGCTTCCCACGATTTTTTACATTTGCTTTAGGTGATTTTTCATACTTTTTTGGACTAAATTTCTTTTTTAATTTTTTTTTTGTAATTTTTCATATATTTTTGTGATTTTTATTGTGTGTAATTTTTCGTAATTTTTTGTGGTCGATTTTGTTTTGGGCCATTTTTTAACGAGAAAAAAAACCTTATTGTTATTGGTTTTTTAAGTGACTGCTAAGTGAAAGATTGGCAATGAGCAAATATTTCACAAACTAATGACAGTTAAATAAGATTTAAACGCAATTAAGTGGAATTTAATGAAGTTATTTGTAAAGAAACTAAAACAATTTTTGAAAAATAATGAATTTTCGACGGTTATCTTAAATTGATACATAAGTGAGTGGTAGCGTTATTATTATTTGATTATTCTTAAATTGTATTTATATTTATTTTGAATATGTTGGTAGATTAGAGCGAATGAGTATAAAAAACATGATAAAACTGGTATAAAATATTTTGTATGTGATTGGCATGGCAGATATTTACTTTATGTTGTTATTTTTGGACTCAAACTTATCCAAATAATGTGTAAACAATTCCTGGTCGTTCAGAACGAAAAAAAAAATTATCTAAAAGCATTTTATACATCCAGTTCGGGTTGCGCGAAAACGTCGTTCATAGCATTACTCACTGTGGTCAAAAAAATATATTGTAAAGAATTCCACCTGCTCTGTAGTGGTGTTTATCCCCTGGAGAATTCCTTTTCAAAACTTCCAGTTGGCGTTGCGCGAAAACTGCATATCGTCCACACCATTCATTCTTCACAGCATTCCAATACACGTATAATCTGTTCAATTGTTTTAGAATATATTGTAGAGAAGCCAACGCATTCATACGGTTGTGTAGAGTATCGGTAATAACAGACTGATACGTGGACCATTGGCACGTTCTCACCCATACGCCATGTACCGACAAAAAATTTAAATTCTTTAATTTCCATTGCGATAATTTCATCGTTTACCTCTTGAAATTCAACATAATAAAAAATTATGTTCATGCAAAAAAGGCTTAATACAATTTATGAGCGATATATCATGAACAGTATCGCCGTAGTAGTCGCAACACAAGTGCACATGTGTTCCGTCTTGCATGTGTGTCTGTGTGTATATTTATTTATAGGTCGAGCGTATACGCATACATACATATGGACATGTGATATATGTTCAGAAAGGACTTGAACTTTGTCTTGCTTACATCCCTGATGTGTTCACTTACCGAAAGAGTTTTGTACTGAAATAAAATTTTTGGCCTCCCACAGCTCGAGCCAAGAGCACGATATGCTCGGCAAACGCCTAAACGACAAACAAAAACTTAATCCTTTACAAAGGCGAAGAACAACCGGCATACAGACAATCTATTAAATCTTTTGTAATTTCTCTTTTATAGTCAAGTATTAGGTGGTGTAAGAAGTCTTGAGAAAGGACCCAACAACTGAAAGTGAGCAAAAAAAAAAAAACACACACACACAAAAATATGGCGTGACATTAAGAACAAAAAAAAAACACACATGCCTTCAGTTAAATGTACCTTGAAATAAAAACAATGACACAAACGTGCACACACAAAAAAAGGTAGAAAAAAAATGTTAATTTTAATGTACACATACAAAGACACACCGGGGAAAATATGACAGTTGCTGTTTCTGCAACAAGTCAGGTATGAAAGATTTATGGCCAAACAACAGAGGGGACTCAGTTTACCATTAGCTTTTTCTGCTCTCCGTCAATTTGTACCGGAAGACGGTAACACCAAAATGGCAATGACACAACTATAGTGAGCCACGATTTTCTTTGTCTCCGCATATAAGGACATACCGATGTGTATTGACCTTCAACTCATTGTAAACACACAATGGGACAAACAGGGCATGACCACATTTTGGAAGACAGAAAAAGAGAAGAATATCTAAATGAGCGCAATTTCGCAATTCGAATAATGCACGTATTCACTCTTGCTGTTCTACACAAATGCCTACAGGCTAATTCGTATCCATGGGCACAACAAACAACGGAGTACCTTGAAATATCATAATCAGATTGTCACACACAGCATAATGTTCATGTTTTCTTACAACTTTTCTCTGTTAGTTTCATATCCAATCGAATATCAAATGAATACACAAACTCGCGGATAATACTGAATACACATGGAGACAACTCGTTGAACAGTGGGACCAAGGCATGCATAACGCTGTAAACTCGACATAAATAAATGATAAAAAAAATCGAGTTCCATTTGTTATAAAATTGTCCATTGAAATTTTGATTACAAAGTTTTCGTGGTTCAGATTTTACATCTGTCAAAAATCTGAAAATAGCAACGAGAAGAAGAGAAATTGTGTATTTAAACGATTTCCGAATTATGTCGGATTTGTATGAGAGGCACCCAAAAGGGGTGTGCCTACGCTGCAAAGTTCTCGAAAACCATATCAAGTTAAAGCTTTACAGATAATTGCATTTGGATAGGATTGTGTTGGTTGTATTTTTTTTTTTTTTTTTTTTTTTGACTAACACTCAGGGGATGCCCCCTATAAATGCAATGCACTGTGTTAGCGATGGGAAATAAGGGTATTGGAGGGAGGAAAGAGGGAGTAATGTTTGTTGACGTTGGCCTTGAATTTGGTAATGTCATAGCAGGCAGGAAAAACACTTGCAGGAAGATTATTCCACAAACGAACAGTCCGGCTGAAGAACGAATTTTCTCTATAGTGCGTCGTCCGGTCTACCGGCCATTTGACAATGAACGGATGAGAGACCCTGGATAGCCGAGTATTCCGGCTAAATGTTCTAACGTCAATTCCCAAGAATTCCCAAAAATTGTGTATGAGATTTGGGGAATTCTTAATTTTTTTTCGGTCATTTTTCATAAAGCCCTAACAAACATCGTTATTATACACTCCATCATAGGATGGAGTATATACTAAGTTTGTCATTCCGTTTGCAACACCTCGAAAGAGTGATCTGCGACCCTATAAAGTATATATATTATTGGTCAGTGTAACATTCTAAGACATTCTAGCGATGTCCGTCTGTCCGTCCGTCCGTCCGTCCGTCCGTCCGTCCGTCTGTTGTCTGTTGAAATCACGATAGAGCGCGAACGACTAACCCTAAAAAGCTGAAATTTTGTAGGAAGATGTTTTTTGCCCATAAGCAGGTTAAGTTCGAGAATGGGCCATATCGGACCAAAGGGGGAAAAGTTTTCCTTTACGGGACTAAATATATTCCGGCCATAATCAAATTTTTCAAATATTTTTTTTCACTACATCTAAGTTCTAAGTTTATATAATTTATAGATGGGGAAAAAATCCCAAAAATGGGCGTGCTCATGGGTTCCGTGGACCCTTGGGGCCCAAAAAAGGGCCCATGATAAACATGCGCATATGGGTATCGAAGTGCAACGAAATTTACTCACGAACCCAAATATGCCTTTATTTTCACGATTTTACTAAATTTTTTGATCTGGTTTCTGGGACTATCGGGTCACCAGCGGCCCAAAAACCGTCCCTTGACAAACATGGACATATGGGTATCGAAATCACGAGCGGCCCAAAAACTCAGTTAGTTATACCCTCACCCTACGGTGGGGGGGTATATATCATTTGATACGGCTCAAAAGTGTAACACATAGAAATATCCACATTAGACTCCAGGTGTCTTTGAACCAAATTCGTTTTATGACTTTCTGAATCGTTTGAGCCATGTCCGTCTGTCCGTCCGTCTGTCCGTCTGTCCTGCTGGTACGCACGATAACTTTCGAAAGAGTTAAACAATCACTCTGAAATTTGGCATGGCTTAATATTTTCCCAAAGCTGCTTATGGGATAGCAAATGGGCTATATGGCAACACCCCTTCGGGTACCTCCCATACAAATCTGCTATTTCGCCCACTTTAGAAATCGTGTAATAATATCAACACGCCTAGTTGGATCTTCCCCAAATTTTGTATTTAGTAAAAGTAGAGTTAGACTAAGTTTTGGACAAAAAGTTGGCAGTCTGGCAACTCCCCTTCTGGTACATGCCATACAAATGTGCCATCCCGCCTACCTTAGAAATCGTGTAATAACACCAATATGCCCAACGCGATCTTGCCCAAATTTTGTATTTAGTAAACGTATAGTAAGACTAAGTCGTGGACAAAAAGTTGGCAGTCTGGCAACTCTCCTTCGTGTACCTCCCATACAAATCTGCTATTTCGCCCACTTTATAAATCGTGTAATAATATCAACACTTGCAAGTTCGATGTTGTCCAAAATCCGTAGTTAGTAAAGGTATAACCGGACAAAGTTTCCGACACAATCTTGGCTGTCTGGCAACTCCTCTTCTGGTACCTCCCATACGAATGTACCATCCCGCCTGCCTTAGAAATCGTGTAATAACACCAATATGCCCAACGACATTTTGCCCAAATTTTGTATTTAGTAAAAGTATAGCTAGACAAATTTTTAGACAAAAACTTGGAAGTCTGGCAACTCCCCTTCTGGTACCTGTCATACAAATTTACCATTCCACCCATTATAAACCGTGTAATACTTTCAATACGTCCAACGCGATCTGCCCAAATTCCGTATTTAGTAATGGTATAACTGGACTAAGTTTTGGACAAAAACTTGGCAGTCTGGCAACTCCTTTTCTGGTACCTCCCATACAAATGTACCATTGCACCCACTTTAGAAATCGTGTAATTATATAAACTCGATCAACGATTCTTTCCGAAACTCTATATTTAGTAAAGCTTTAACTACATACAATTTTCTAGTAAAAACTCTGCTTTATATTCCGTCCTTTTTGTAAAATCATGTAATACAATATTTTTCTAAAACATTCGGTATTCTAGGTTGCTATTATGACTTTTCATCAGATGTTACATCAAATGATGGTAGCTACTCACACATTTAACTTTCCTATACTTTGAAATATGAGACTTGTATGTTTTTAATGAGGGTGAGGGTATATATAAGTCGGTTTACCCGACTGCAACTTTTTCACTGGTTTTCTTATTTATTGACTTTTTAAGGATCCATGATGGAGGGTATATAAGATTCGGCCCGGCCGAACTTACTATTTGTCCACTTGTTTTTCAATTCATAATTACTAGAACTGTTCACATGGTCTGCATTAAATTTCTATGAACTACAGTCAGGTTCGGACTTTTCATTAGGCTGAATAGGCTGAAGCCTAGGGCCCCACTTGCCTGGGGCCCCTTTTCCTCCATTGTTTTCTTGCAGTTTTACAAAAAAAATGTTTCAGTTATTTTGATCTAAAATATAAAATAATTTTTAGAAAACACAAATCTTTGAGGAAAAGTGTTTAACACATGAATTTGTTTCCGGATTAGCATGCAAATTGAAGGAAAGAAATTATAAGGATATCGATGTCCCATGATAAGTCAGGGTTTACATAGACAATTATTTATGAATCTCTGTTGAATTTGCCACTTGTGTTTACACACAGGTAATTATGTTTGGGTAATTCTTTTGTTAACTACTCAGTTCGACAATTGCGAATGAAAATAATAAAACGAATTACCAGAACGAGGAAGTTTTTTCCCTTTTTATTTATTTAATGTTATTTAATGTAACCCAATTTCTAGTATCCTCTTGTTTTCTATTTTTTTTTTGTTATTTAAAAATAAAAATAAAAAAAGGCCCCAAAAATGTTTAACTTGTGGCCTCCTCCTGCCTACAGTCACCATGTAAAATAATGAACTCAGAGGAAAGTCACACAGAAATCCATATATAACGTCAGTACAAATAGTAAATTCCCGAATCTCTCATAACGGGTGAGTGGTTTCATGCGAAAGGGATCACAGGATTTCAATTATTCCTGTAAAGCTGGACAGTGGAGAAAATAGTGCTGCACAACTAAATTTGAAATTTATGTAGCTATGTCGTAGATTATTTCATGACATCAGCATTATTAATTATCACTTACTGGGATATCGATTAGTTGATTCGATTTACAATGCATTTTTGTTAAATTGCAAAATCACATAACACGACAGCCTGAAATTATAACTCAAAACATGTCCACTGGCTTAAAAGCAACGATATTAGGCGTTCTGACCTTACCGTGTAAAAAAATAATAAAAATCTACAACGAGGATGCCAATTGGACCAACAAATGGCTTCGGCTCTTCAGACCGACCATGTTTAAACAAGAGTGGAAGTGCACGATACGACAGTTCGTTAATTTAGTTGCCCATCAACAGGGTGAAACTTAATTCTGGTACCACGAGAGTCAGAAACCTAAGTCTAACTACGGTGTGACTCCTTGTGGAGTTAGCGGTTGCTGTGGTTTAAACCCAAATCTCGGAATGAGTTTTGGCTCGGTGTAAGAACTAGAACGGTAAGAGTTTTATATAGGATATGCCCCATAACCAAGACGGAACATGCCTCAAAAATATGATAAACCATTTTTGGAACCGGAGTTAGGACACGCCAATCCACACCACAATCAATATTTTGTTCCCTAATTTTTGTAGCCATGTGGTTAGCCGTCTCGGTAGAGTCAATTGCCCTTTTATGGCAGAACTTTTTATAGAGCTTTTTATGGTGCGCCGTGAAGGTCCCTTAGGTGAATAGCAAGTCAGCCATTCCATTAGGCTGACTAGAGAGAAACCGTCATTGCGGTCTTGGGAAAATTGGGTTGGTAAGCGTGGCTTACCGCGACTCCAGTCGAGGCAGCCACATAAATAAAATTATGTTGTCTCTTGAAAATATAGTAATATGCCGATTATTATTTTTTTTTAATTTTTTTGGATTTAATCTCTTTTTAGTCCGTCCTTACATAACAACAACTTTTCTGCTCCATCAATACAAACGTTTTGTAAGAGCAAATAAATATTTACCAAAAAGAGAGACAAATATTTTACGATTAGAATATATTAACGGCATACCTTCCTCTTTATTATGAAATAAACATTCGATCATTTATCTCAAAAAAAATTCAGTTTTCTTTGAACGCACCTCTTGTTGTAGAACCCTGTAGAAGAGCAGTTAAAGGGAATTCGTCTTCTTAAGGCCACTGCCACTGGAAGTGCTAAAAGGCAATTCGACTTATGGAAGTTTCAGTTATGGAAGTCCCACTGTATATGTGTCAGTTATTTGCAGGCAAGCAAGTGGTTCTGAAAGAAGCAAGTTCCATAGAAACTGTAACTAATTTTCATAAATTCTGAATTTTTGATAATTATCTTAAATTGACAGCTAAACCGAAACTACTGTAAATACTCCGACTTTTGTCATCAATCATAAAATGTTCTTTATCAATTTAAACAATAAGTTAAAAATATTCCTTCCTCTGAATGTGGGGATCTATTCTTAGTTTGGAGATTTTGCTGCAATGTAATTATTGAGAACGATCTATTACTTCAAAAATGTCATTTTTTTTTTAAAAAAAAAAAAAGGTAAATGTTTATGTTTTGGAAAGTTGTCTTTATTGTGCATTTTGCAAGGAGTATTCGATTCGGGTATCTCTGGTTACAATGTGTTACCAACGGAACGAAGAGCCTAATATATCAACCATGCAAGTCGTTAAAACTCTACAAAAAGATAAATAAAGATGCGAGATTGTCAGAGACACAAAGTCAGATGAATATCGTAACATCACACTACCTGCCACATCACGGTAAATACAGCATA
The DNA here is from genome assembly GCA_958296145.1 of Hydrotaea cyrtoneurina. Taxonomy (NCBI): domain Eukaryota; kingdom Metazoa; phylum Arthropoda; class Insecta; order Diptera; family Muscidae; genus Hydrotaea; species Hydrotaea cyrtoneurina. The sequence goes on along the minus strand of OY282515.1, from coordinate 39,822,245 downwards.
CACACATCAGACCCGACATCAGCATCACCAGCACTGGCACTGACACCATCCGCATAAACATCGACATTAAAAGCAGCATCGCTGAACGTCGTACACAAAGTCGACAGAACATATCCCCCATCCATGACATAGACACACCGAAATGTGTTGGGCATGTCTCGAGGGTGGGGACAAAATTAAAGATATCGCCACATCATAACGCATCGCAGCATTCACCATTCGTTACACATGACTGTATTTGGTACTGCCACTGCCGTGTTCACACGGTCCTCATGTGTGCCCAGATATATTTACATGTGGAGTCACTCTGGAACATGACGTCAAGAGTGAAAGACATACACGTGGAATTCCGCAAAATATGGTGCATGGTACGCGTGGAGGGACAGGATTTCTCCGAAGAGTAAAATTGTCAAAAATAGCTTAATTTAAAATCATTTTTTTCCACCAATTCTTGAAAACGCATCTGTTTCGAAATCAAATATTTTTTGTAAACCGTCCATGGCAGTTGTGAATGGGGTACAGGGGTATTATGTGTACATGTGCATGTGTTTGTATCAAAGAGTGAATACTTTTCGTAAAATACTCGGAAGCAACGCAGTTGTGGGCGCATTCACGTGATATGATGATTTATAGACCAAAATACGAATTTCTTACACCGATATACCACATATCAATTTCATCTTAGCTGAGCGAACTGTGCGGGTTTATTGTCTTAGACGTATGCGCGATCCAATTCGGCTTAAGGAAACGCGAGAGTACGAGTACATGACCAGAAGACATCTTAGGCGGTAATTGAATTATTTCACGAGCCGTAGAATGGTAGAAGTTGGTACAACGATGTGTCTAAGTCGCTGAAGCCCTATATACGTGGGATACCGAGAGTTAAGGAGATAGAAAAGTCGTCTATTCCGTAGAAGAAAAAAAACGAATTATAATACGACGTCCGTGTTAGAGATTGAGGTCTATGGAAATAGAAATGACGACAACGAGTAATACGGGGTTATCCAACAAGAGGTGTTATTTTGGTATTCAAAGAAAATGGTATTTTTTGAGATAAATTATCGGATGTTTATTTCACAATAAAGAGGAACGTAAGCCGTTAATAATGAAAAGCCACCACGACCAGCGCTTACAGGACCATATCCTTTCCAAATCACAAAGTGGCTGCCCTATATCTTCGATAGCCTCACGAATTCTCTCTTTGAGGTCTTGAATCGACACTGAGCTGAGCTGGCGCAGACCTGAACTTTCACGTGGCCCCAAAGGAAGAACTCGCAATGTGTTAAATCACAAGATCTCGGTGGCCAATTGTGATCACCTCTTCCAGAGATAACACGGTCCGGAAACTTTTCCCATAAAAGAGCAATGGTTTGGTTGCTTGTGTGTCACGTTGAAAGTAAACGTTGTCCAGATCAATATCATCCAACTCCGACCATAAAAATCATTAATCGTCTGTCGATAGCGCAATCCATTCACCATAACCACATTTTCGAAAGTGTAAGGTCCAATGACCCCGCCGGACCATAAACCGCACAAAACAGTCACACGTTGAGGATGGAGAGGCTTCTCATCAATAACTCGTGGGTTTTCCGAGTCCCAGATGCGACAATTTCCCTTGCTGACGTAGCCACCGTGGTGGAAATGGGCCCATCAGTCAACATGATTTTTCGACGGAATTCCGGATAATTTTCATGCATTTCAAAGAGGTGCCAATCAGCAAAGACACGAAGGTGTTGCTGATCAGCTGAATTGAGATCTAGTGTTAACTGAACTTTATAAGCCTTAACCCTTTCATGCATTTGTTGTTTGTATACAACAACACTTTTTGAGAACAAATTTCTCATTTCTAACGGTAAATATTGCAAAACCATAAATGACAAAAAGATCACCAAGGCCTTAACTACAGATTGGCTTTGCACTTGAACATCATTAAATAATTTCTGTGTTTTGTATTAAATTTTTCATTCGCTGAAGTCGGTCGATATTTTTGGTGTAAATTTTGTGAATAAATAAGGTCTAATCTTTTTATGAAAAACATAAAATAATTCAGTGACGATTTTTTTCCGGTTACATTATTTAATAAAGAAGTGAAAAAAAAACAAATAAAAGGTAAGAACATTTTTCAGGTCATTTTTGGAGCCTTAATTTCATGTGTTGTATGTATACAACATGGTGCATGAACGGAGAGATTTGATATTTTTAATTTTGTGTTTATTTCGTTTGTTGCACTGTAATTTTGGTGTTTTTTACTAACTTTTCCAGACTTTTGGTTATATTTGTTCATTGAATGTACTATGGCCCAACGAAAGGGATTAACTGCAAAAGAAATAAATGAAATTATCGAGTTCGATTGGGATGATTCAGAGGCTGAAGCAGAACCAGAAGTACCATATACGGAAATTTCTGTTGAAGAAGCGAGCGTTGTCAGCTTACAAAAGTCAGTGATAAAGATACGCTGACCCTGGTACAGTTCCAAACTAGAATTGGCCTTATTTATACAAACACTTCCGGTCCGAGGAAACGTGGTCGTCCATCAGATTCTCCACAAACGACTCCATCAACTTCTAAGCGTAGCGCACCCTCTATTCAGGTTGAAGAATTTAGGTATGATGGATTTGGACATTTACCGTCTTACAAACCGAAGCAGTCGCGTTGCAAATTTTGTAAAACTGGCTTCACAACTGTCTATTGCACAAAATGTAATGTATCCATATGCTTTACTCCTAAAAACAACTGTTTCGGTAAATACCATGTAAAATAGTAAGACTTATATTCGTCTTGCAACTCTTGTAAGATATTACATCCATAATTTTGTGCATAAATTAAAAATAAATAAAATAAACTATAAAAACGTTGTTTTTGTTTTATCAAAAAATTTTATATTTTCAGAGTTCGTTTATGCACCATGTCGTATATGTACAACATTTTCTAAAACATACGTGGAGAGTCTAATTTTTTTTTTAACTCTTTTTTGTGTTATTTGACTCCAATATAGTCATAATTGACGTCAAAAAAAAATATAGCTGCCATAACGAAGTTTGGTGCATGAGAGGGTTAAGACCCAAGTCCAATTCCAGAAAACGACGAGGAATAGACAAACCTGGTTTTTCTTCAACACTTTGGGCTACGGCAGCAATATTCTCCTTTGTTTTTGAGAGTCGTGCACGGGTTTTATTCCTCACCCCACTAACTTGTCCCAAAAGCTCGACTTTGTACACCAATTTCTGTATTGCGGTGCTTGACGACGACCCAAAAATGATTTAGTTTTGCGAACTGTGAAGATTTTCAACATTTTTGTACTGAATTTAAATAATTTCTTTCATAGTTCCATATTTAGTAATGGCGAAGTTTCTATTTGTCAAATGTCAAAGAATAAAAGCTTCAAAAAAGACAGCTACCGAAATACCGGGTGATTCAAAATAACACCTCTTGTTGGAAACCACTTTATAACCGATTAATCTCAGTTCAAGCAATGAAGCTGCCCGAAAACTTTTGCAACATGGTATCCACATTGGATATTTAAAATATTCCATCTATTTTAAACACACGAATTAGTTTGGCTACTCTTCAATGTTCAGTAACGTCTATTTAAAGCACTCCTATTAACAGTATGTATTTGCATATTGAAATTTAAGTGCGGCTTACGAAAATTTCTTTCAACAAACAATTCATTAATTTCAGAGATAAATGACACATTCTCATAAATCACTGTCATAATTGATATTCTTGTCCTCCCCTACTGCCACTGGTAGTAACTACAGCACAATAGCATCGATAGTCTGGAGTCATCGACTCCATTTCGTCGCGATACCGACAACTTAAATTTGCAATGAAAATTCATTAATTTGACTTTGACGTGTATATTTTGTACGGATTGGTATGTTTGCATTAAATCTTGAAAATATTTCCGAAGAAAATCTTTTCGCAAATAATCTTTAATGTCGCACAAACAAAGGGAAACAAATCACATTTGTTGTTCCTTTGAACTGGTAGTTGTTAGGTTTTCTTCATTTCTGATTTTTGCTGTGCCAGGTGACACATGAATCCCATGAAATCGTGTACCTTCTCAGCCACCCCAATATACGTATGTATGCACAAATGTATGGCCCTATTACAAAGTCTTACGAATATGGATTACGTTGCTCCTTAAAGACAAAGAAGGCACTAGCGTTGGGTAAAGATGAAATATACTCTGCAAACTGGGGTGCAGTGAACACAATTATGTTTTTGGGGTGCCAATCGACCTCAATTATATAATTTAGATACTTGACCAGATGGCGGTTAGCCATGCTCTCCATAACCTTCAAACATATTGGCATTGGTTGGTAATTTGTCGGATTAGAGGCCTAACCGTTCGTGGGCATCGGCTGAATATTGGCAAACTTCGAACGTGACGTGTGGAAAGGACAAGATAGTCTTGGATAGCACTTGTAGTGGTGAAAGGTTCGCAGAGGTCACTTCCTGTTTTTCGAAGAGCTAGAACATCAGACTACTTTCCATTTTTCAATGAACGCATGAGAGTGCCTGAATGTCCTTGTATTCCGAATAAATGTTGTAACACCTAGTACCAGACGACGAATATCTGACGAACAGATGCCGCTAAAATATATGGGTACTTCCTGTGTTCATTATATGATTTGTGTGGATTCTGGTCATTAGGATATGACCCTGTTTACGAGTCCACTGTTCCTGTAGCAAGTCGATGATATGGGAGATTGCCTGTGATAGAATACAGAACCCACACAACCCAATAATAATTTTCGTTGTACAAAGACCGATGTCCTAGAGAGCGTTTTATTTACATTTTCGAGTTTTCTGACAACAAAAATGGGATGTATAACTATGATATGACACAGCATCCAAACAAAGCAATATTTCTAAAAAAAATCAAAAAAATCACCACACCCTAATATATATGCTAATATTCATACATACGAACATTATAATAACAATCACAAAGGCGAGGATAACGATGACGTTGATGATGTATGTTTGCTTGGGTCTGGCGCCTGTTCCTTGTATGCCTCTTTGTAGCAATGAACCGGAATTATTTTGTGGTGGATCTGAGATTTGCAAATAAAAATCAGTATTAGATGTAGCTTTAATATGATTTTTATGCTTATTTGTATTGAGTTTATATCATTTCACTTCTTGTCGAGATTAAATTTAAACATTTACACATATGATTTATACATTTCCGTTCGAGAATATTTAGGTACGTTTGTACTTTTGGATAATATACGGCTAAATTTGTTTCGTTGAACTTGTTACTGAACATAATATATTACGAATGTGTGTGGGCGGACGTGTTTCCAAAATATTTCAACGGAATACAGGAATACCTCGCATAGTACGGTTAATCGGGTTTTGCCGTAATATTTAAAAAGCGGACGAATCGAGGCACTCGTGCCCTATGCGGCTATTTACAGGCCCTATGCCCATATGAAGGAGGTTAATCGAGCCAAAAAAACGATTATTTATTACATACCGAAAAATCAATTTTTTTTTTATTAAATTATATTTAAAAAGATTTTTTTTTTAAAATTTATTTAAATTTTTTTTAAAATATATTTTAAATTAATTTTTTTTTTCGAATTTTTTTTTTATTAAATTATATTTAAAAAGATTTTTTTTTAAATTTTATTTAAATTTTTTTTTATATATTTATTAAAAAGAATTTTTTTTTTGTTATTTTTTTTAGAAATTTTTTTTCCAGAATTTTTTTTTTTTTTTTTTTTTTTGAAAATTTCAAAACTGATCGAAGCAGTACCTACTGTGGGAGGCATTCTTGTATTGGTATACGTACACAGACGAACACGGTTATAACGAAACTCGAAATCACCAAACGTTGTAATTTACCCGCAAGTGCAACAACAAATGCGACAAATAAAAGAAATAATAGTGAGGTTGTGTTTGCTCGTGAAATCGGTAAGCATTTGTTTCTGCTTTTCATTAGTCCTACAACCAATAATATGATTTTTAGTGAAACATGATTTTTATAGAAATGACAATTCCCGGGTGGACTGTGAAAAATTTCATGACAATTTCATACAGCGTGAAAAATTTCATGAAAATTTCATACAGCGTCGATATGGTATTTTTCTATTAAGGGTATTTATTTCTTAACTTATAAGCAAATGACCGAATCTCATCTTCCTGTCTCAAATAGTTCGTGAGATATGGCGGTTTAATATGTTAGCGTGCCAGGGCGGCCCTCCATTAGATCAGTAATTTTTCTGTAAAAATTCCATGACAACTCCCACGTTTTTTCAGGACCTACTAATTAAAGTGCCAATAGCATATACATGTTTCAAATATAATCTTTAAAGCCCAATTAGTACATGGCAAATGGGGTTTCAAAATTGTAAGTGACACGTTCCTATGTGAAATTATCACGTATCTGTAGCAACTTCCCGTTAAAATACAAAAGCGCCAGTGATAATACAGCCTCGTTGAAGGTGCCACGCCCCTTTTTTCAAACTATAACATGCTGTACAATTTTCAGGATGATCCGACTATTATTATCGTTTACATTTTACATAAATTGTTACAGACAACATTTTAGAGACTTGAAGATGATTTTAAAATCAAATTATCATATGATGAAGCGATTTCGGTCTAGACTATTGGTTGTATGTTAATAATATGATAAAAATAATTCTTCTTCTTCTAACCGGTGTTCGTTACACACGTGTATGACTGTTCATACAATGACTGCTGTTTGACGAAACACAGAGTTGTCTGTGGCAGAGCCAACAAACTCCAATGACTTGGATATTTTACTTTATATCTCGAAAGTACAATTCACATCAGTTCAAATATGATTGGAATGTCAATTGTATTAACTCATATAAGAAAAATATGAACATTTATATTCTCTCATCCCAGTTTATGAGCTCACCTTATCGCGTACAAGAGTATACGGAATGAAATTCGAATAATAAATCAAAACGAATATTCCCCAGAGTTCTTAAAGCCAGGCTGCCATTGAAATGAATGTGAGTGATTTGATGTGTTTTTACATGTACTCAACTTACTGATTTGGGTAAGTTTAGTCAGTGTGGATCAAAATACTGTGCAACTGGATGTATGTGGAGGGTTATAGTACGGGATTTTAAGGTTTGAGTTTCTTGTATAGACATATAATTCTTGAGTTAAATCTGGTGTCTAAATTACATCAGTTCGTTGTAAATTATTCTGCCCGGCTTACCCAAAGTTCAGCCTGGAGGCAAATCGTCTATTCCGAAGAAAAAATAACAAGAAATGAGGAGACTGAACTGTGAGGAGATTGAGTTCAATGGTAGTAGAAATGATGCCTGAAAATGTTACCAGCAAATAAAATCTTAATACAAATACGCACAGACCTTCGTGCGGAAATGAAAATTGGAATGTGGTGACAGGGGATTTGGAAGCAACATTTCGCCAGCTTGTTGGCGGTCGAAGAAGCCGTTAGAAAAAAACAACCTAGAAAAAAAAACAAATTGATGATAGTGTTGAATATACACGCCTTTACCGACATCAGATCAAATGAGCAAGAGCCTTATTTAAAAACAGCCAGGCCGAAAGGGCAGAAGGAATACCGACAGAGCTATACAAGACCGTAGGTCCATGCATCAGTTATTCAACCCCACCTGGGAATATGAAAGTGTGTCGGATGATTGAAACCTTAGAGTACAACGTCCGATTCATACGAAAAAAGCCACAACCGTTTTCGCCAACTAACGCGGAATGCTAATATGAACTGAACATATTATGCGAAATGTTGAGGCCCAAACTCGATGAAGTAATTCAGCCCTCTCAGTGTAATTTCAAGTCATATAAATCAACGATCGAACAATGAAAAGAAAAGCGATACAACTTGTCAATTAGAGTCATGAGTAAATTTTGTGTACCTTTTTTTTTAAATTAAATGGAAATCGTAAAATATTTGTATACCCACAACTGCAATACATAGACAAATTTACTGTAGACCATAGGTGTCTTTGAAGCAAATTCTTTTTAATGACTTTCTAAGACGTTTGAGCCATATTCGTCTGTCTGTCCTTCCGGTACGCACGATAACTTTCGAAAGTGTTAAACAATCCCTTTGAAATTGTACATGGGTTAATATATTCTCAAAACTACCTATGGGAATGCATATGGCCACACCTCTTCGGGTAACTCCCATACAAATCAAATAATATCAATATCACTAGAGAGATCTTATCCATATTATTTACTTAGTAAATCTATAACTGGAGAATGTTTCGAACAAACACTTGGAAGTCTGGCTACACCCCTCTGGTACTTCCCATACAAACGTACCATTATATCCTCTTAGTGTAACTAGTAAATGTCCGTTACTTCGTAAGCGTACATTTTCCTTCACAATAAAACACATAATATTTGTTTAATTGCATTGGTTTACAAAAAAATGTTTTATACCGACTCAGAAACTATCGCTTTTTTTAAATTTTTGCGATATTTATTTGAAATACATATTAACTCTTTTTTAATTTTCCCATTTGTTTTATCTCGTTTTCGTACGTTTTGAAACTCTTTTTCAGCAGTTGTTGCAAAGCGTAGTTGTGGACTAATTTTCCAACAAAAATCACAATATTTGATTTGTATGTATTTCGAAGGGTTTTGGTGACAAATTTTTCCCGTTTTACCATTTTTTCTCCTTCCTACTCGAATTTATTTTTTATATCGTTTTGGTACGTTTTGGCCACTTTTTCGTCCCATCTCTGACTGTTATCCACATTTTTGTTTTCCACGTATGTACATTTTTTGTTCCCATTTTGGTACGTTGTGCCAAAAATTTGTTTTAATCTTTTATTTTTTCCCATTTTTTATCCCGTCTTGGCCTCTTTTTCGTCTCACCTTTAACTCATTTCCACATGTTTTTGCCAATCGTAATCATGGACTAATTATCAAATATAAATCACAATCTTGTATTTTTGCGTATTTCGAGGGTATTATCAGTGGCGACACATTTTACCCATTTCCCCCCATTTGTATCCCCTTCTAATCTGAATTTCCAAAAATCCATTCTTAGCGGATGTCTAATATGCAAGGGGTTGATACTCCCATTTCATGAATCTAGCTTCAGCCATTTGGCCAGGACAGTGATTAATCAGTCAGTCAGTTTTATATACAGGGTCCGCCAAACAACTTTTTTTTTTGAAAATTCTATAAAAAAAAACCCTATTGGATATTTTCTTAAATTTCTTTTTTTATTTGAAAGTAAAATCCTTCCGGTTAATAATGGAAAATAATTTCATTCAAGTGGCTGCCTCGGCTGGCCATGCAGTAGCCTAACGACATCAGCTCTGCGGCTGATAATGCAATCTTCAAGAACAGTGCGCAAAACATCGAGTGTAGCTTCGGCTGTGTGGCACGTAGCGCCGTCCTATTGAAACCAAATGTTGCCAATGTCCTCCTCTTAAATTTTTTTAAACAAAAATTTGTCCAACATGGCCCCATAACGGAAAAAACGAAAACTAGTTGAAAAAAACGTTAGATGGCGGACCCTTTATATAGAAAAGAAAAAAAAGAATGGTGTTTAATTTACATTTTCACAACATCCATGGGTTTTCAAAATATGATGCGACAAAAATCAAATATCGTAAAATATGCACTTGATGAATATTTTAAACTAGTAAGTTCTAATGCGCCTATGGCGCCCGTTGAAATATGGAAAAAAAAATTCTGTTGAAAAAAAAAAAATTTTGTGGAAAAAAAAAATTTTGTTGAAAAAAAAAAAATTTGTTGAAAAAAAAAATTTTGTTGAAAAAAAAATTTTTGTCCAAAAAATAATTTTTGTTGAAAAAAAAATTTTTGTAAAAAAAAAAATTTGTAAAAAAAAATTTTGGAAAAAAAAATTTTGTTAAAAAAAAATTTGGGGAAAACACAATTTCTGTACAAAAAAAATATTATTTTTTTTTATTATTATTATTTATAGAAAATTATAGAATGGGTATTTAAATTCCTACGTACTGCGTGACAGAGTCAGTGAATCAGTGTCGAGGGTAAATATATATTAAGATATCAGTACTTGTGTCATTTAATGTGTCATTAATTTTTAAAAAATCGTATTTTAAAAAATATTCAGGATTCCGCTATCATTGGCAACATTGGGGGTTCCACGACCAACATAGTTTGGGAATCACTGCTCTAGATTTGAGTCAAGGCCAAATCTGTGAAATCACCTCTAGCTTGTAAACGGAATGTAATATTTCGTATTTAATAGAGAACTGAATTAATTTTCACTGGATTTAATTACACTGGTTATCAACAAATTGAAGAAAATCACTTCAGATTTACATACAGCACCCACACAAATATATTGCTAGGGTTTGAAGGCCTCCCCTTGTGGCTTTTGCCTTGCCGCTCTACTTAATAATACAAATATATATTAAATTTGCCCTTTATGGTCATGTTTTGATATTTTTCAATACCATATAAATACAGAATATTATATAGTCGGCCAGGCTCATCTGTTGCCTTTTTTACTTGTCTTATGTACTCAACAGCTTAGTACACTTAAACATCATTTGGTCCGACGTCATTTAAAATATCTTCAATTCACATTTTTTCCCCCGGAACAAAAACCCAAAATAATTAAATCCCTTCATTAAGATCGGTAGCTTTCCATTTGAGACGACCTGCAGTGAAATATAAATATAAATATAAAACATCTTTTAAATTACGCAATCAAACAGAGATTTTCGCCTTTTATCCAACTTCCACTTCAGTGGGCACTTCTCCCATAGGTGTTGCAAGTACACTTATGTTGAAAATGTCGTTAATGAACGTAAAATGCCTCAACACTCTGGAATGTGACATTGTTTAGCACAACCTAAGGACTCATTAGTAAATTCTCCATAATACGAAATTTGTGGGTAAACAACTTGTCATAATTGTTCGATGAACTGTTGTGAAAAGCAGTGAATATTCACGTGTCTACACAGTTTATCCATGAGTGCTGGTAGATTGTAAAGGTATTTTGCACCGACACATTTACATCGACATCGACGATATGTCTGTGATTAAAATTATTACAGCATATATATAAATGTACACATGTGTATCGATACATACATTTGTGTATATTATGTATTGATACATATACATACATACGTATTTCTAGGTATCTTTTGAAGAGACAGATGTCATTATAAATAATGTCTGGATTTTTCACATAAATTACACTGTCCAACAGCATTTTTGGAACAGAATAGCGACCCTATAATTCTGAAAGGGTATATTGAGTAGATCATTTTTGTAGAACAAACTTATGGTTCAGCACGTCTGAGTTTTTTTTTTACAGTGGGTCAAAATTTTCATTTTTTGGTCGAAGGGAGCATTATACTATATGAAAAAAATGCTGTAAGTTAATGTCTGAGAGAATTCTTATGGTCAGAGTTGTATTGTGGAATTGTATGAGGATTATTTTTGTGGAAGATCTTAACCCTCTAACTGGTCTCTTTATGGGTTAATTTGACCCTTTTTTCGAGAAAATCAAAAAATATCCTTTAAAAAACGACATTTAAGGATTAAAATATTCTACGAAAATGTTTGCCGGAAAATGTCAGTGGGGGTCACCAAAGACACCAATGTTGTAAATAAAGCTCTTTACGCTTAATTAGTAAAATTATACACCAACATATATAAAACAGGTAAAAACGGCGTCAAGTTCGGCCGGGCCAAACACTGAGTTCTCGCGTCTAGTCAGCTGTGACTTACAAATCGGGTGTGATATTTATTAAAATTAATAATAAAAAATAAAAGAAAAAAATCAAGCATAATTGAGCTACTAAGCAGTACATATCGGGTGTGATTTTTACTAAAATTAATATAAAAAAAGAAAAATTAAAGCTTAAATAATCTTAATATATATTTACCCTCGACACTGATTCCCTGATTCACTGATTCTATAATAAATAATAATAATAAAAAAAATAATATTTTTTTTTGGTACAGAAATTGTGTTTTCCCCAAATTTTTTTTTACCAAATTTTTTTTTCCAAAATTTTTTTTTTACAATTTTTTTTTTTTACAAAAATTTTTTTTTTCCCCAAAATTTTTTTTTTCAACAAAATTTTTTTTTTCAACAAAATATTTTTTTTTCAACAAAATTTTTTTTTTTTCAACAAAATTTTTTTTTTTTAACAAAAATTTTTTTTTCAGCAAAAATTTTTTTTCCACAAATTTTTTTTTCCAATTTTATTTTTTTCCGAAATTTTTTTTTACAAAATAGTTTTCTCAAAATATTTTTTACAAAATTTTTAAAATTAAGTAACAAATACTTTCTCAAGCAAATTAACGGGCGCCATAGGCGCATTACAACTTACTAGTTAATAATAATTATTAAACAGTGCGTCAATCTATACATACACATTCAATTTATTTAGAGGGTGTATTTATGGAATATATGATTTTGCAAGCAGTTCTCCAGTTCGTGTTACCAACGATCTGCACATCTTCTTCTAATTGGTCCTTCCACCGGAGTCTCGGTCTTCCCTGTCTGCGTTTACCGTCGTTAGTGTCATCCAACGCCTTTCTGGCTGGACGATTTGCAGTCATTCGACCCACGTGGCCCACTCAGATCAGACTATAGAAGCGGACGAAGGATTTTCCTCTAAAATACACCCAGCTAGCTAGATCTTCTACAGCTCTACCTTGTTGTTCTTAAGCTGGTCAATTGCTGAGTTAATCTCATCTTGGTTAGGTTGTGGACATTGTGGTTCTTCACAGTATTCTTTGTTGATTGCAAATTCATCGCACACTTAAAGCGTCTGTCACCAGATTCCTATTAATGTCACCTGTTATCCATTTATGTTATGCCAGTAGGCTAGTCGTTCAATTAGTCCATAGACATTTTTATATGCCTTAGTCTCCTCACATTCTGGAGTTTCCATTTCCGTGTTGTTTTTTTTCTTTTCGACTCAGAGTATCATTCCATCACAGCTCGCGTTGCCATAGGTGCGTGTGTCGCCCTGTATGTCAAATTCTTCGCTTGAGTAACGCTTTCACAATCCTCATCAGACCATTGGTTCCTTTCGGTAACCAATTTATATTGTCATAGTGTTGTCTATGTGCTGCCAATGGTCGTTGATATCATCGAAGGAGGCGGGTTAAATGGAGAGGTTGAGATACAAAAAAAATCCTGTAAACGTAGACATTCCTCATTGTAGTTGACATAAACCTTTTATTATACGAAATCTTAATTGAAACAATATAATTGTTCGTTTCTCAAAATTTACTCGTCCGTATTTTAAATACTTATTAAATATGCGTACCACTTTGTTGGCTGTTACGTCAAACAAGCCCACTCTCATCGTTGACAGTAAAGAAAAACAGCAACGGATTTTTTTTTTTGAAATAAGCAGACATTTAGTTGATTCTTTCCAAAGGTCAAATCCTTGAACTTTAAACAAACCAATGTATTCGTGTTTAGAAATTTAAAAAGCGGCCATTATTTAGGCTACAGCACCGTGGGGAAATTTCCCGTCAAATAAATGTAATGTTGACGACTTTACGCTATTTCCAACAAAGCATATTTCACTTTTCGCCCCTTTAAATGGGGTGTCTTTATTAGCCATCTTCTTTTGTTGGTTTGCAAGAAAAGTCTCTTCGTGTTTTGTTTTTTATTTTTTTCGTTCAACCTATTTGCAAACATTACAATTAAACGCATAAAAATGGGTCTACTACAGTGCCATCGCCATCACTACCACCACCTACGCTGCCGCCGACAATAGCACCACATCACATCGCCACCAACAACAAGGGCAACAACAATAAAAACAATAACCAACAACAGTAACAATAATAAAATTGCCATGAAAAAATCCCATAATCCTCATGCATACTAACGAGTAGCTCCCGGCTAACTAACTGGTTATACGACATGCACATATCCTCAGTGTCCTCCTTACCAAAGCCCAAAAGTGGGCAAACCCACAAACCCCCATCCAGCACACGCCCATCCATCCGACCATACAGAACTCATGCATATTTGGTTTTTGCTGTCCATTCTAGAATAGCGCTGTAAACAGTGAGAGTGAGGTGGGGGTGGGAAACTCAGCAAAGGAAGAAGATCGCAAGCAGTTTCATACTTCATAAGATGTTGTTATGGCCAACAAGAAAGTGTCCTGAATGGCCGTATGCGAGCATGTGATTATACAACCGCGTCTTAGGGCCTATGCTGTAAGTATTATGTTGAATGTGTTTTTTCACGCCTTCTTCCGTTACTCCTTGGCTCCAGGGAAAAAAGTCATAAGAATAAATAAAGTTTGTTAAATATAAGTATATGGCGGCATCCACTACACAGAAGCAGCCACACAAAAAGAGGTCGTTGCGGTACTTGGTACCTTTCAAAATACAATAAATGTAGACCCACACACACACACACACACACTTGCACATTGCCCTAGAGTTGGATCAGAAGGACATGAGGGAAGAAGAAAAAAAAAGCGAAAGGCGAAGTTAAGAAAACAGCGGCAAAAAAAACACAAACAAGAGACATCCGCTTTGTGAGCCACATTGCACAATGTCTTGACAGCGGTTAAAATCGGGAGCAAATTGTTTCATATTTTTAATAAGCAAACAACATCCTCACGGAAATGTTAATATCTGGCCCTACGCAATCCAAATCAGTTTTAGTCTCCTATCCATTGCTTGGGAGATCATACTGATCTTACTATGGGTTCAGGCAAGAGTTTCTCTCCCGGGAATTAATTAATAACTAACAACCATAGAGTAATTTGGCATCTGTCTCCTGTCAATATCTTGTCATTCAACAGCTGATCGTTTGTTGACATTTGTGTTTTGATTTTTATTTATACTTTGAAACGTATATTTTTTTTGTTATGTTTGAAACGTATAATGTTACGTATGTTTTTTGTTATGTATACTGCAAAATAAACTTTGTTCGTTTTATTTTTCGTCTTTTTTCCTGAAATAGTCCAGGAAATAGTCCAGGAATAAATCATCTATCAAACCTTCACACTTTGCTAAATACTGGAAAAGAACATTAGAAGCAAAGCGAGACGGAATCATTTCACTGACTATTAAGCTTTATTGGACAAGACGGTAAAATAAAAATTGTTTGAAACAAAGTCTGCGTATGAGATTCCTGTAAAACTTGTACATCTTTGTAGAGTGACTCTGAGTGAAACTAGATCGTAAGAATCTCTCCGACCCATTCACCACTGCCAGAGGGATCCGACATATGGACAAAATATTGGAATAAGAAGAAATTGATAAAAAAAAAAAAAGATACAGTGAACACCAATGGGACATCCTCCTCCCATATGCGAACGGCATTGGCATCGTCGAAAAGATAGATCGAGATGTGACCGGTAGGTCAGATTCTGAACGAGGACCAGACAAAACACATGCTTGTAAAAAAATTTTGTTGAAAAAAAAATTTTGGAAAAAAAAAATTTGGGAAAACACAATTTCTGTACAAAAAAAAAATATTATTTTTTTTATTATTATTATTTATAGAACCTTAATATATATTTACCCTCGACACTGATTCACTGACTCTGTCACGCAGTACGTAGGAATTTAAATAGGCATTCTATAATTCTATAAATAATAATAATAAAAAAAATAATATTTTTTTTTTGTACAGAAATTGTGTTTCCCCAAATTTTTTTTTACCAAAATTTTTTTTTACAAATTTTTTTTTTTTACCAAAAAGTTTTTTTTTTCACAAAATTGTTTTTTAACAAAAATTTTTTTTCCAAATTTTTTTTTTCAACAAAAAAGTTTTTTTTTTCACAAAATTTTTTTTTAACAAACATTTTTTTTCCAAGAAAAAATTTTTTTTCAACAAAATTTTTTTTTTCAACAAATTTTTTTTTTCAACAAATTTTTTTTTTCAACAAATTTTTTTTCCAAATTTCAACGGGCGCCATAGGCGCATTACAACTTACTAGTTTATATAGAATTATAGAATGCCTATTTAAATTCCTACGTACTGCGTGACAGAGTCAGTGAATCAGTGTCGAGGGTAAATATATATTAAGAAGATTATACGTATAGTGAAATTGTAGTGGCTGGGTATTTTAATGTCCATAATAAGTGTTGGCTTTCCCATTCGATCCATACATCATGTAAGAAAACTTCAGAAATTGGACTTTATGTAAAAATTCCAATACTGAGCTGCTACGCAAACGCAAGATCAAAGTGTGCCAGAGTACTAAGGCTCAAAAAACTTCTACACGAACAGCGTCTTCGTGCTAAATTACTTTCATCACCCAGGAGAAGTAAGAGGTTTTGGTCATTTGTAAAAAGGGTGGTGTTCTTGAAGATCTCTATGTAAATAAAACTCCCAGATGGCATTTCAGCACTTGTCTCCAGTAAGTGATCGCCTATGGTAGCTGGTCCATTGTGTAATCTTTTCCACATGCCGTAGGACGTTCAAAACTTACCAATGTTCATTCAAAACCCAAGAAAAGTGAGGCTAAAAATCCAGCAAATTACCCCATTTTTCAATATGTTCTGCGCTGTCGAAGGTTATGGGGAGTGTGATTGTCCACCATCTTCTTAAGTATTTAGAGTCTAACGGCCTTCTAAATGATAGACAGAAATCGATCTACTGGGGACCTAATGGCGTTCCTTTAGGAACGATGCAGTCAATTTATTCACGCCCTTGGTGAAAGCAAGGTCGTAGCTCTGGACATTTCCAAGCAGTTCACTATGGTCTGTTGCATTTGTACGCGAAATCCCTTGTAACATGTTCTTAAAAAAGGTACTGGTACTGGGTAATTGCCAAAGCAAATGAAACTATGAATTGATATCGTAATGTTCTTTTCCAGTGAAACTAGCTTTGATCGCTCGTTGTACGATTTCGAGACACTGTGCGGTGTGTGCTGTGAACTGAGCCAGCTAATGAAATTTTGTTTAAATTTGGTTAAGAGTAGAATACAAATTTAGAGGCCTTCGCAGACAAATAAAGCATGTTAACCGAGTTTCCTCCGTTTTTACCTTAGCGACGCTCTAAATAAAGAAAAATGTTGGTTATTTCCATTGTGTTTCCTTTGGATTTCAACATTGAACCTTCGAGGAATTCCTTGCCTTTTCTTACAAAAAAAAAAACCAAAAAAAAAAATACGGAAAGGATACAGAACATAAAAAGGAAATTGCGTTAGAAGCAAGGTGTATAAAATATAGAAGCGTAAATACAAATCTCTGCATTGAAATTCATGGTCAGATTACAGTGCGTGGGCAAATTAAAACATCGAAAGTAGAAAAATTGTGTACCATTTAGAACATCTTAGGAGTACAAACAGCGTCAAGTGGGGTCTGGGCAAAAGTAATATATATATATATATATATAGCGGTACTTGCGTATATTAAATTGATGACTGTTCTGTTGCAAACGAATAGGCCGAGCAACTAAATATTGTAACTCTAAAGGTAGAGTCAAAAATAGAATTGTTAAAGGTGAAATGTTATTTTCATGCTATACATGGACTGTTTGCCAAAACTGTTCACCATTATCCTGTTTGACATCACCAACATTTGCCAGGTAAAAAGAGGAAATGTATTTTTGGTGAAATGGTAATGCCTAAAAACAGAACAATACTTATTTTGTCATTATTATTTGTTATTGCCGTCAATTTGGTAATTACATGTGTATTTTGGTACTTAGGAATGACTTTTTAATAATGCACACTTCGTTTGTTACAGTAAAATACGAAAACAAAATATCATCACATGATGGAAAATTGCTATTCAATTAAGGTGATGTAAACATTATATGTAATTTTGGCCGATGGCTTTTGGTTGTATATTGGGAACTCATCATAATCTTTGTCCTCTGAGCATGTTCCAGGAGCTACAAAGATGTATTGGGAATCATTGTCCACATGAAATCTGTACATTTGGTCCCATTCATAAGTCATCGTCATCAATTCGGTCATTCATTGATCGCCATGTGTGCCTGATCTCCAGAAGATTTGTTCGATGGTCTAATAAATAAAACTCTCCAGTAGATCGGTTTCTACGGAAGCCGTACTATGGTAATTCAGAAGATCGTTAGAATCGGATCAGACGGTGGTTAACCATGCTCTCCATAACCTTCGAGATCTACAAGAACCCTTTTAACTCCAAGTGTTTGAGAAAATATCTGAGGCATTAAACTATCGATTATGGGGAGTGGTTGTCAGAGTGGTCCAGGCAAAGACACATTTTCATTGGGATGGAAGAGGAATTGTCCCTAGCCACTTTTACAAATGACCCAATGCTCTTGGCGGTACGAACTAAGTCCCCAATGAACTAAGTCCCCAAAACGAAAATGAACTAACCCCCCAAAATTTTATACAGGAGGGAACAACAACGATTTTTGGGGACTTAGTTCATTATTTGGGGATTTATTTCAGTTTCAAATTTAGGGAGTTAGTTCATAATGAACCAACTCCCCAATTCCAAGGAACGAAATAAATCCCCAAAACTATTTTTGGGGAGCTAGTTCATTTTCACTAAATACTAAAATTATTAAAAATTCCGCGAAGTCTTCATTGCGGATAATTTCTAAAAATTCAATAAAACGACCATGCTTCTCTAGTTTGCTAGAGAGCTTGGAGTTGAATCCTTTCAAAGAGCTAGTAGTTCGCACTTTCTGCAGGTGTTCCGAAAATCCGCAAGGTGTGATCTGAAAAATCATAATGGAAAACTTAAAGTGGTTCAATGTACAAGTAAAGAGGATCGAACAGGATTAGAAAAAAATCTTCACAAACAAGAGAAACAAACATGTAACAGAAGTAACCGATTATGTTCTATTTGTATCTATTTCATTTGCACAAAAAAGGTGGCGTTCCACGTACAGAAGGCAAGAGGTGAACTTCGCCGATTTTTTTTTCTAACTTCACCTTCATTATGAAATAAATCCCCAATTTTGGGGGGTTTGGCAAGATTGGCAACAACGGGTTCAAAACGGCATAAAATTGAACACAAATAGGGAAAAAGTGTGAAACAAATTGTTGGCAACAACAAGTGCATAATTGCACCAATAAGGGACAAAATGGGAAAAAAGAGCCAAACACATTTTTGGAATTAACAGGTGCAAATGAGTTAGAGATGGGACAAAAAAGAGGCCAAAACGCACCAAAACGGGAATAAAAAGGGGACAAAAAGGAGACAAATAAAACAGGTGAAACTAATTTTTGGGAATAGCAAGTGAATAAAAGTTAGAGAAGGGACGAAAAGAGGTGCAAAACATACAAAAGGGGAAGAAACAAATATACAAGGTGGCGCAAAACTAAACTTCCGATGTTTTTTTTGGCTGTAATTAAAAAAAAAATGAAAAACTTTGATTCTTCTTGTGGATTATTTTTATTTGGTCTTTTAATTTTTTTTACATCATGTCAAGAATATGATGTCATGTAAATGGCCGCCGCCAGAGTTGCCACTGACATTAGGGGCCAATCGCAAATTTTATAGCATTTTCTGAGAGGAGGATTACTTTTGCGCCACCCGTTATATGAAACATGGTAATCAACCGGAATGGAAAAATTGTATGTAATGGAAAAAGTAACTAAAAGGGTCCAAAACCTAGTGTAATATACAAGTATCGAATTATATGGTACAGTGTCAAGCTTTTAAATATCCCAAAATACGAGGATTCATTCCAAGACTTGAACCACTGTTTTTCAACGCTGCATGAATGTATATTAAACAACATATTTTGCAATCTTATGTGCCTTTAAGATTTACCGTTATTTTAATAGGAATTCCTATAAGGAACATATGGCCACAACAAATGTATTCCTATCATTCGCCAGTTGCTTATGTTTGCTCATATTGCGTCCAATGGATCCTATTTCACAGTTGAATGTCTTCTCCTCATATGAGGTGGTCTTCCGACACGTCTCTGGCCCAGAGTATTCCAATCAATCGGCTTTTTCTTATGAAACACAAAATTTTCAAAAATAAAAACTTAATTAACTCAACAACTTTTCGCTTAAGGAAATTCAGAAAAAAAACATGAAGATCATATACATTATTAATTTAAAAAAAGAGATACTTTAGTGTAACATTATATTTTAAATTCCTCACTTGTGTTCCATATAAATATTTCACAATAAAGTTTTTTTTTTTTTGATAAATAATTAATTAGAATAAATAAAATTAAGTGAATCTTTTTTTTTGCAACATGTAGTATGATATGAAATATGGACTCTTAGAAATAAAGCCCAACAAAAACGTATGTAATTATTTCGATGCCCGTACATATAAATGGAAACTAATTTAAAAATAATCATAAAAGGCCATAATTCGGAATATGCATCGCAATTGCAGTTCGAAAAGGAGTAATAAAAAAAATTCAAATTAAAAAAGCACAAAAACTACTAAGGGGCGAACAACTAAAAACAGATGAAAAAGGGCCAACAATAACCGAAGCCTACCGAAAGGGAATAAAAAGCGTCAAAGGGTGAGGGAAAACAAAAAGTTTAATAAAATCCTCTGACAGAAGAGGTGGATATTTTTAAAAATAACCATTAAGAGAAGTAGAAAAGGAAGTAAATGTTTGGAAATTGTTCCGGGCTTGAGAGCAAAATTAAAAAGTGTGAACAAATATTTCAACATATATTTCAACCGACAAAAATTTAAAAAAAATATGATAAAGGTTCGATTATTTGCTAGTTAGCAATATGTATTTATAAATTTAACTTTTATCAGTTGTTGTGTAGTGTATCCGTTTCAGCATTTCATCTTTCGTTACAAACAAAACTGTGTTTTATGTAGATTCTCCACAAATATATATGATATTTGCAGGACGTCACATATATATCCGACTGCAGGACGTCACATTAGAATAGAAACAATAATGAAATGAAAGAGAAAGAGAAAGAAAGAAAAACAACTACAGCCAGAATGCCATAACAGTTTATTGTCTTAAGTTTACACTACATAAATTTTGTTGGCGCAAAATGAAATTAGCCTGTGAGCAACAAATCGACCACGAAATAAGGGAATAACACACACAGCTTTGTATAGTCTTAGTGGGCAAACGAATAAATAAACATACATATACACATACATATAAAAACCGGCATAAAACCACCCTCTGTGCAGCCATCACAGAGCATCACAAACAACAGCACAGGCAGCCCAGTCAAACCGTGGACATGTCCTGACACCACATGTTTGAATGTCTGGCTGGCGGACATGAATTGTGCCGTAAATCAGTATTGTCAAGAATGTCCCGGTATACGAATTGAAAATTATGTTTATCTCACAGGAAATGTACGGTGGTCATATATAACTCTGTTAACCACTCGAGTGTATCTAGAAGGAACTTCTGGCCAAATGAGCCTCTTGTCTCCTTTTAATGTACGTTCGAGTCCGATTCCCCGATGAGATAAATATATGTCCTTGGGGCTATATCTATTTAGAATGCTGAGTTAATTGACGTTGTTGAGAAAATTGTCGAATCATCGTGAAAGTCATCCCGAATGTGTGTAAACACGTAACATTTGCCCCGAGTGGGTGACATGACATTAACATTCGCCTGTAGTACGCGTATGATTGGCCATTGGACATGTGACAATCGCATTGACTTATTAAACTAAAAACGAAATGTGTATTTGTAGCTGACTCAGTTGTGCTGAAGTAAATATTTCATATATTTATCATAATATCAATCAGCCTTTAGGAAGTTAATTTGAATGGAATCTATGAAGTTGGCGTAAGTGAAATAAGCCAATTTGGTAAATTTCTCATTGGAAACGTGGTTTACAAAACAATGAGGCGTACAGGTTGGTATGGCTCTTTTTAAAATTGAAGAAGACTGTCCCTTTAGGAAAACACTAGAATTTTAATCTTCAGAGAAGTCAATTTTTTTATTCGGGTAAACTCAAAAATAGTGTAATAGATTTCGGTAACAATTAGTCAGATTTTTTAGCAAAAGGGTCCAAAATGGTCTAAAAGATAATTTTTTAAATATTTTTCCACGACTATGCTTTACGGCAACGGGTGGATTTGACGCCAATATACTTAAACAAAAATCAGAAATATACGAGCCCCGACCACTATTAATTCGTACGGCAAGCATTTTTACCCGTATGCAATGTTTAACAGGTGATATTTTCAATACTAATGTAGTCAGCGCATGCACACCTATTTTTTTCTGAAAGAGCATTTTGTTCTATTGATTTAAAAAAAAAAAAAAATTTATTGTACCTCAACAACAACAACAACAATATTTATTTCTTTGAATGCTTCGCAAAACTATTAAAAAAAATGTGACCAGTATTCATTCGTACGGTGGGTTAAATAGTTGCTATTTTATAAAAACTTTAATTTATCTTTAAATATTAATATTGGGTAACATCGCCTTTTGCCTCTACAACACATTTACATCGCTTTGGCATAGATTCATATAAATTCTGGCACTGTTCTGTTTTGCGAAGCATTCAAAGAAATAAATATTGTTGTTGTTGTTGTTGAGGTACAATAATTTTTTTTTTTTTTAAATCAAGAGAACAAAATGCTCTTTCAGAAAAAAAATAGGTTGGCATGCGCTGACTACATTAGTATTGAAAATATCACCTGTTAAACATTGCATACGGGTAAAAATGCTTGCCGTACGAATTAATAGTGGTCGGGACTCGTAATAAAGAAAGAGAGATCCAATTGAGACAGCAATAAAAGTGGAAAAACGGTTAACTTCGAGAACAATATAAAAGTAATAGGAAACAATTTGAAACATTGGACAAATCGACACAACATTTTTCACAAAGGGTAAAATATAAAAAAGTATAAAAAAAAATGTTTAGAATTTAGAAAATAATGAAAATAAAGTTTTGATACATTCGAGATTGGCGGTTTTATCACGTAAAGGGCCGGGAGGTTGGATGAACCTACGGAAAGATTGAACAGGATTGGTCAAAAGTCACAAGTGATTTTTTTATTTTTGGTTTCTTTCACATTAAAATAATGTTATTAAATTTGTAGACCCCACGGTGAGTTTTGGCCCACCAGGTATATAAGTGTAAATTGAAGCTGCCGAAGAAAAACCTACAAGGAACTACTTAAAATCAATACGAACCACATTGAATTCATAAGAACTATTACTGCGGCCCTCATACGTTACAACTGATTGTATAATTGCGTTTAATAAACAAGTTGTTGGTTCTCCTCAGACGCTCCCCCTTTTCAACCAATTTCTTATCCAATCTCATTTGAAAATATTTTTCGTAGCGTCAAAATGAACGCATATGTTATTAACTTTTTTTTTTAAAGTAATTGGTTTTTCTACTTTGAATTCAACAATTGAGGCATATTTTTATATTCCTCAATGAAATCAATCACTTTTGCCATGCATTCTTTCAGTTTATGTAAATTTTTCAAAACACCGGTACAAAAATGTGTTTACTTCATCAATGACAGCATACGAATGGAGTAGAGAAGTTGAATGACAAGCCCTCACATGTACCAACTAAGTCGGTCAACTTGAGCTGAAATCAAAATATTCAGAATTTTCATCCAACCGACGACCAACTACCCTTCACACATTACCACTGGCTGTACAACTTATTCAAGATACTGTGTAAATAATATAGAAATAAAATTTTTCGGCATTGAATTATTATTGAATTCTTATATTACATATTGATTTAGAGTGTTACGACATTGATTTTAAAACGTTTCGTATTAATTCAATTCTAAATTAATAAGTTTTAACTTTAACTTTAATATATTCCTGGAAATAAATGGAAACAACATTAATTCAATATTGAAATTTATTTATTTAATGTATTTCAATATAATTTTACGATTATATTGAAAATTATTGAATTAATATTTTTTACTATTATATTGAAAATTATTGAATTAATATGACGCGTTCTTATTTTTAAGTTGCTGCTTTTCCGTCAGTGTAGCTTTTTTTAACACCAACTCAAGAAGCATCTGCAATGAGTTCCATAATTACACCCGAAGGCCAAACATTTGGAAATCAATCGAATCCGTGAAGCTGTGAAGATATCGACTTCACTGCCGTCTCATATTTATCATTATTATATTCTTTTTCGAAGCAATACTTAACATATGATTTGTTTTTTTTTTATAAATTTCCGAAAAATTCAAACTTTTTTTAAATTATATTTACAATTGACGTCGAACCCCCTATAAGTCGACTCACGAAAAGTCGATTTATTCAAAAAAAAAAAAAGTTAACAAAAACAGTTTCCAGCTCTTAAATGCCGACGTCATTCGGAGTAAAACCCATGCAAAAACTATTGAAAAAAAGCATTAGCATTTAAGAGCCCGCTTTCAGGCCTGTAGGCCCCGGTCAGTGGCACAAGAACTGCTTCGACTTAAAGGAAAGTCGAGATTTGGAAGTTCCACTGTAATATATAAAAGAATTTTTTTTAAAAATCCTGTTTTGCGTTTAGTGTTCAGTTCATCGCTTGAAACAAAAAAAAAAAACAAATACCAACATTTAAAAATCTTGTCTTTAAACATTGAAACAAACCATAATCACGAAACTTCTTGCTATAATTTCTGAAACACTTTAGAGACAATAAAATTATTAAACCTATGTCGCCATTCAATTATTACAATAATTCAGTGAATCTATGAATCAACAAGAATATCTTTAAACATAAATGGTTTGCATTAAACAGCGTACAAAGTCCTTTTCTAAACTAATTCTACTTTTTATAGACATAACGAAAGAAATTTGGTTCGCCGTGCCTTTGTCAATGCTGCCGAATAACTCTACAGCTATTTTGCGATATCAGAGCATTGCAATGGTTTATTAATTGATACTAATATAAATTAATGTATGCGCTTATGACTTAATCATCTGAATTCCATGACCAAGTGTTTCGTGTGCTGTCATATAACGAGAGTCAATATTTCATCATCATGTAGATATTTTATGGCCACGCGTTTGCAGGCAATTCTTGATCAAAATTATTAATACAATTTTACGAGCAAATAAAACCATTTAACCTGTTTCTATTTATTATGACCTATGCATAAACTGGCAGACACTCAAGTTGGCCTAATTAATGGATATAACTTATAAATTGAATCAATCAAATGGTAACTTTTTTAATTAACAACAACAGCAGCAGCAGAACCCAGAACTTCAATGATAAATAAAGCCAGTCAGTCGCTGTCCTGTCCCCCCTGTCCCCCTGCCCACCAGTAACCCACACTGTGCTGCGTGTGCGTTTTGTGGCTGGGCGGGAAGTTTCGGTTTTTATTGCGAAGGTCCTCTTCGTCCCATCAGGAAAAAAAAGATATTTAGCATGCAAATCCATAAATTTGAATCGTAAAAGTGTTTTGTAAACAAACTTTTATAAAACGTATTCTCCATTTCTGGCATTTCCCGAAAGCCGGAAAAGGTAAGCGTGGGAGTTGATATTGGCATATTGTAGCAATCGCAGCGATAGATTGTACGATGATTAACTTTTTATGGCTTTTAATTGAAAATAAATGAATTCGAATTCGGCGCACAGCAACACGCTCACCGTGAACGGTGAATATGCAAAAGATACAGTCAATTATTTAAACGAATACGAGTATGTTAATGATATCTGAAAAGTAAAGATTATCAGACAAACAAAGTAAATTAAAAAGTTTTTCAATTATGACGGTTTTTTTTTTTCATTTCCACTTATTAGAATTTTATATCATCATGATTATTCATGTGCATATGGGATGTCAATCAGCTTAAGTTTTTTGTGGGGGTTTTCAGTAATACGTAAACGTATGACTTCAATTATTGCTGGCCTTCTTAGTTCACGTTAGTAATCGGAGTAAAAAACCACTGAACAATTGTGGTAGCTTCGTAACCGGATCTGTATACATTGCCTGCATACAATAGCAATCTTAATATATATTTACCCTCGACACTGATTCACTGATACACTGATTCCCTGATTCCCTGATTCACTGACTCTGTCACGCAGTACGTAGGAATTTAAATAGGCATTCTATAATAATTCTATAAATAATAATAATAAAAAAAATAATATTTTTTTTTGTACAGAAATTGCGTTTTCCCCAAATTTTTTTTTTTACCAAAATTTTTTTTTCCAACATTTTTTTTTTTACAATTTTTTTTTTTTTTACAAAAATTTTTTTTTTTCAACAAAACTTTTTTTTTCCACAAATTTTTTTTTTCAACAAAATTTTTTTTTTTCTACAAAAATTTTTTTTCAACAAAAATTTTTTTTCAACAAACATTTTTTTTTCAACAAAATTTTTTTTTTCCACAAAAATGTTTGTTTTCAACAACATTTTTTTTTTCAACAAACATTTTTTTTCCAGCAAAAATTTTTTTCCACAAATTTTTTTTTTTCCAATTTTATTTTTTTTTTACAAAATAGTTTTCTCAAAATATTTTTTACAAAATTTTTAAAATTAAGTAACAAATACTTTCTCAAGCAAATTAACGGGCGCCATAGGCGCATTACAACTTACTAGTATTAAATAATCTAGAACTGGAATAACACAACGAAAAGAACTGTGAAAGAACAAGATCTAAAAAACAAACTGATATATTTATATTTTTAAAAACGAGGAGAAGTAAAATGTGGTTTTAGTCGGTATTTGTATAGATAGACTTTAGATTAAAGGTGGCAAAAAATATCCTCATTTAAAAGTGAGCCAAAATATCCTACTTTAGTCTGTGTAATTGAGTATTATAAGTCCCGACAAATAATACCGAGGTGGAAATGGGCCTCATCAGTCATGATGAATTTTCTATGGAATTCCGGATCATTTTCATGCATTTCAAGAACCTTATCAGCAAAGACACGACGTTGTTGATGTTCGGCGGGCTTAAGTTCTGAACTTTAACTGAACTTTATGAGCATTAAGACCCACCTTCGGGTACCTCCCATACAAATCGTCTATTTTGCCCACTTTAGAAATCGTGTAATAACATCAATATGCCCAGTGCGATCTTGACCAAATTTTGTGTTTAGTAAACGTATAGTTAGGCTCAGTTTAGGACAAAAACTTGGAAGTCTGGCAACTCCCCTTCTCGTACCTCCCATACAAATGTACCATCCCGCCTATCTTAGAAATCGTGTAATACTATCAATATGCCCAACGAGATCTTGCCCAAATTTTGTGTTTAGTAAACGTATAGTTAGGCTCAGTTTAGGACAAAAACTTGGAAGTCTGGCAACTCCCCTTCTCGTACCTCCCATACAAATGTACCATCCCGCCTATCTTAGAAATCGTGTAATACTATCAATATGCCCAACGAGATCTTGCCCAAATTTTGTGTTTAGTAAACGTATAGTTAGGCTCAGTTTAGGACAAAAACTTGGAAGTCTGGCAACTCCCCTTCTCGTACCTCCCATACAAATGTACCATCCCGCCTATCTTAGAAATCGTGTAATACTATCAATATGCCCAACGAGATCTTGCCCAAATTTTGTGTTTAGTAAACGTATAGTTAGGCTCAGTTTAGGACAAAAACTTGGAAGTCTGGCAACTCCCCTTCTCGTACCTCCCATACAAATGTACCATCCCGCCTATCTTAGAAATCGTGTAATACTATCAATATGCCCAACGCGATCTTGCCCAAATTTTGTGTTTAGTAAACGTATAGTTAGACTAAGTTTTGGACAAAAACTTGGAAGTCTGGCAACTCCCCTTCTGGTACCTCCCATACAAATGTACCATTGTACCCTCTTTAGAAATCGTGTAATTGTATAAACTCGCTCATCGGTTCTTTCCGAAATTCTATATTTAGTAAAGCTTTAACTACATAAAATTTTCTAGTAAAAACTCTGCTTTATATTCCGTCCTTTTGGTAAAAACATGTAATACAATATTTTTCTATAATATTCGTTATTTTAGGTTGCTATTATGACATTTCATCAGATGTTACATCCAATGCTGGTAGTCACGCTCACTTTTTACTTTCCGATACTTTGGAATATGAGACTTGTATGTTTTAACATAGGGTGAGGGTATATATAAATCGGTTTACCCGACTGCAACTTTTTCTCTGGTTTTAATATAAATTACACTAAATGAGCTGGATTTTCAAAGAAAAAATCGTTCTAATTGGTGTCAGGTCCGGAACGCCCTACCCCATCAAATTAAAAACAATTTAAGATACGTATTTATGAGGTAGAATATACTAAAGAAGGCAAACTGAACATGTTTTTGAGTATGACACATATTATTATTTAAAGATTAGGTCTATTCATATCTGAAACCGTTCGTAAAGATTTGACTTCAATCAATTCTTGACAGGATCTTATATGCGATGGATAAGAGGCTGAATGCTGAGTTTCTTATTGTGCGAATTTGTCAAAATACACGGAGGTCGGGCATGATATCATTCTGCCAGACTAGTTGATACCTGCCCTCTACCATCTCAACTCCTATATTTTCCTTAAGCTTTGTTATTACTGCTTCGATTATGGGTGTGGTCAATGCCCACGAATCATTGCCTATAATAGGTTGCGGATCTTCGGTAGATAACACTGTACGTATTTTTTATACCCAACAATTTCGAGGGTATGTCAGATTCGCATCGCTGGTGCTTTGTTTTTTCGCTTAAGTAATGTGTATTATAATTCATATAATTTAAAATAGAAATAGTCCCATATTAATGCCACCATTCCTCACATGGCTAACACCTGCTGATATTTGTGAAAAAAAAAATCTTTTTTTTACTCTTTCGCTTGTTCTAAATTATTTTATATGTGCCTTAACCTTTGAACACTGAATATCGAGATTGTGCACATTTCTGTTTGGCAATCACTTCAATGTGAAATTATATGCCATGATTTGGTAACCAACTTAGGCCAGGTCGTGTGTTCCAGCCATATTTTTGCCTATGGAATATTTTATGTGCTGGAAAATAATGCTGGAGTTGCTGGTTTTTCCATTTGCATTTCTCGACACAGGTTTGCATTGCTTTGCCTATATGAGTTTAGCATTTTATTACATGAGTTTGCACTACGATCAAAAATCTAAACCGGCTACTTAAGAGCTCTTTCTATCCCAACAACGTAATCGTACAATGAAGGTAATCGTCGTCGTAAGTTGTGCATTCTACGGTCTGCATGGGCTGGTTGGTTGGATGGTTGGCTGACTGGTTGCAGGTTGGTAGCGGGTCGACGTTGGCCACTTGCTGCAGCATTTTATGATGCTACGTTTCATCGTTGCCAAATCGTTTGCATATTATTCTCATTTCATGTCGTTTTTCTTTGTAGTGGCATTGGAGCCGGAGATGGTGGCATTCTCTGATGGCGCTTATGGCCAAAAATGTCCTACGTTGTAGTCTTTTATGGAAATAATAAAGGAGAAAACATGAAAACGTATTACCTTGGCTACAAATAGAGTATCTTGTAGTGGATTTTTGTTTAAAATGTATGAGTAATCCATTTGGTATTCCATGTTGTTTTCTTCTGCTTCTACTTCTGCTTCTGCCCTGCTCTGTTTTGCTGTTTTGGTGTAGTTGTGAAAATCACGTTTCATCGTAAATCATAAAATATTACAGGTATGAATGGCTACAGACAAATAAAGAAACCAACCAAACCCAACCAAAGGAAAACATCGGACATAACCATTTATTATTCGCCCTAGTTCTTGCCGGTCCGTGGTGCTGATGGTGGAGGTGCGATGGGTTGGTTGGCTTTGGATATAAGCAAATGTTTGTTGCATCTGTCTCGGAAAGAAAAGTGTTTCCTTTAATTTTCACAAAATTAAATATTAAATTTGTTTCAATGCGAATATAAAATCCACATGTTCAGCATGCAGACGTGTGTATAAATGGGTCTACGGATGTGTGTTTCGGTGCGGACGGCTATTAATCCGTATTTTATTGTTTGAAAGTAATTTCTTGGATTTTATCAATACCAATCACGTATTTAATACTTCCCAAAACAGCCGATATGTGTAAATGTGAAAACATAACAAAATTCCATAAACGCGTATTTCACGGAACATACAGCAGATGCCTTTATCGTTGTGGCAAAAATGATTTGTAACTTTAATGTGATCAACACTTTGCTTAGGTTATTTGTTAGATTCTGATAGGCCTGCTGATGAGGTGGACTTTGGGTAATTTTTCATAAATTGTTTGTGGGTTTTTTCAGAATTTTTGGGTAGATTTTCATATTGGGCTTTTGGGGGCGATTTTTCTTTTATTTTGGTTAATTCTTTATTTTGGGCAATCTTAATTTTTAATGGGGCATTTTTCATTTGTGGTATTTTTCAAAGAGCCGGATAGTGACACCGTGTGCTTGCTAATAATATTCGAAAAAAAAAATAGATTTTAAATCGTATAAAACAAACGTCAGATTAGAGCAATAAAATCGCAATTTCGAATAAAAATCAATCAAGGTATCAATCGACAATTAAAAATATACCCTCTTACCCGTAGGGTGAGGGTATAAAAAATCTTAATGCATGGAGAACATGTAATGCGGGTGATATGAGCATTTTTTTAGTTCCATTCATATGAACGAATGGAGCGACAATCTCAGTGTTCTGATTATCCTATAGTAGAAGATACCAAACTCAATATGCCAGTCTTATAGATGATGATTTCAGTGAATGCATCAGTATATACATTGCTGTTATGAAATATTTATCTCAAGGATATCAACTTGAAAAAACGAATTTCCATATGGACGGAACTTGTGACAAATGAATACAAAAACATTATATTACATAATACAATATACAGATGCAGTAGTACTCGGCATTACACAAATGTATTTTATACGCGTACATAAGTTGAAAGGAAAGTTCGAAAAAATATTGTTGAATAGAATAGAATTGAGTGATTCATAGAAATTGAAAAAAAAAAATATATGAACAGTTTACGGATATAAAATAATATTACTAACAATAATAAAATATGGGAAATTGTAATCAAAATATACTACACATGATGTAATTGCACTACATCTATTCAATTTGGAATTTGTTCGAATACATATAATTTCATCACTGTAGTTATTGATTATTTGCAATAAAGTAAATCTGTAGAGGACTACAATAATAATAATAACGCCGTGTTACACTTATTCTGTCTTATGAACCAAATTTACTTTTTCGGAAAGGGGATAAAAAATAAAAATACACGTGTATCGGCGATTTTCATTTACACGTCAGAATTTTTTTTTTTTTAAGTTTGAAGTATGAAACTCGTGGTGGCCTGTGTGAAAGCCTTTGGACCGATTTTTAGCCCTTTTTCAGTG
This sequence comes from Hydrotaea cyrtoneurina, assembly GCA_958296145.1. NCBI lineage: Eukaryota > Metazoa > Arthropoda > Insecta > Diptera > Muscidae > Hydrotaea > Hydrotaea cyrtoneurina. Next base: position 39,791,052 of record OY282515.1, on the reverse strand, counting down.
ATCCAATCGAGCTGATTTTTGGCAGGCAGACTCGTGGAAATGTCTGTATCACGTCAAATTATTTAAAAACAATTTTTAACAATTCTCAGATTTTCCCCAATTTTTATTATTTTTGAAAAAAAAAAATATTTTTTTCACTGTTCTTAGCATAACTTGAAGAGACTCCAAGTTTTTAAACTACTTAAGCGTTACGAAAAAAACTGTTTTTTGAACTGAAACATTAAAAAAAACGATAACCATTTAAAAAAAAAAAAAAAATTTAGCAAAATCTGAGATTTGATAAAAATCTATTTTTTAAAAAATTTGACGTGATACAGACATTTCCACGAGTCTGCCTGTACGAGTTCTGACGTGTACATGAAAATCGCCGATACACGTGTATTTTTATTTTTTCCCCTCTTTCCGAATATGTGCATTTGGTTCATAGGACACAAAAAAATCTATTTTTTGTAACATGGTGTAATAAAAAAAAAAAAAAATATGTATCCACTTTAGTATATAAAGCGGATCGAGAAAGACGAAATACTTTCGGTATGGTTAGGAAAGGGTGGTACACCCGAAGATGCACCTCAACTCGGAAACCCATATTTTCCATTGTGCTGCTCAATACAATTTTAATTACTACGCTGATTTTCCTATGCTCTAAAAGTTTGATACTGTCTATATTTTCTTGTTTTTGCCACTTTTTTGAATGAACAATTTTTTGGTCAATATATTGACTCCATCTTTCTTATCACCTTCCTTTTCAATATCCGATAAGGAAAAATACTTAGGAGTAATCTTGGACATAAAACTAATTTGGAAGTACCACATAGAAGAACGAGCAAGCAAAGCTCACAGATGCTGGTCACTATGTAGGTTTTGTCTTAATCCAAGGATTACTCACGGGCTCTACAAATCGTTATTGTATCTGTTCTAACTTATGCATCAGTATTATGGCGGACCTCGATTGAGAAGAAGTGCATAATAAAAATACAAAAGATCCAACGAATGTGTTGTCTCGGCGTAAGTCGACCAATGAGGCATTAAAGACAATTTTAAAAGACCAACCAATAGAGATACAGATTAGATATGAAATTGCCCCTTGAGACTCAAAGCGATGGATGAATGGATCGAAAGCGATCACAGGTCATATCATCAGAAAAAATTTAACTGACATAGCTTCAGTACCCGGGCAGAATACCCGAAACATCAATAGTTGCTAAGTGTGACAACCTAATACCAGACAGACAATCTTGGATTGACGGAGCCTTCCCCAATTTCGTATGATATTTTTTTTTTTTTTTTTTTGAAATTCCTCCTTTTTTTGGTTTTACTTTTTTCTTTAGAACAATTTTCCGTTTGGCTCCCTGTAGTATGCGTGTTATCAGAATATCGATTATTGTTATTCATACGCTCCGGGGAACTTTAAGCGTTTATAGCAATAACAGACCATTTGCCGGTACTAAGACCAAAAAATACCTCGTATTTCCGGTTTCAGTAGACAAAAAACGTTGAACGATTCTCCGATTTTATAAAGGGTTTTCCTATAAGAGGTGTTATTTTGAATGACCCGGTATTTTGGTAGCTGTCACTTTTGAAGCTTTTATTCTTTGACATTTGACAAGTAGAAACTACGCTTCAACAACGCATTGATATTATTAAAATTCACTACAAAAATTGTGAAAATCTTTGGATCGTCGTGAAGCACCTTGTCGGAGCGCAATACAGAAATTGGTGGAAAAATTCGAGCTGTTGGGACAAGTTAGTGATGTAAAGAATAAAACCCGTGCAGAATATTGCTGCTGTAGCCCAAGGTGTTGAAGAAAACCCAGGTTTGACCATTCCTTCTCTGGAATTGGGCTTGGGTCTTAAGGCTTATAAAGTTCAGTTAACACTAGATCTCAATTCAGCTGATCAGCAACACCTGTTGATTGGCACCTCTTTGAAATGCATGAAAATGATCCGTAAATCCATCGAAAAATCATCTTGACTGATGTCGCATCAGGGGCTCGGAAAACCCAAGAGTTATTGTTGAGAAGCCTCTCCATCCTCAACGTGTCCTGTTTGGTGCGGTTTATGGTACGGCGGGTTCATTGGATCTTATTTTTTCGAAAATGAGGTTGGATCAACAATAATTGGATCGAGAAATAATTAACCATCTGGCAACGAAAGCATTGCTCTTTTACGAGAAAAGTTTCCGGACTCTGTAATATCTCGAAGAAGTGATCACAATTGGCCACCGAGATTTTGTGATTTAACACCTTGCGACTTCTTCGATTCGATGAAATAAACTTCCATTCCATTTTTTCTTTGAGTACGAAAATAACAACACTTATTGGAAAACTCTGTACAATTTTACCAAAATTTGTTATCTAGTTAAAAAAACAATACAATTTTAGGATTTTTTTTTTGTATTTTTGTCATTATGTTTTACAACGAAAATCAGGTCCTGGGAATTCCCGGGAAGCCGTTGAAAAAATTCCCGAAAAATCCCTAGGCATGTCTCAAGTGACCTACCAAAGCATTTAATCAGGTCAACTGCGATTTTTTTTTTGCCATACCTTCGTACCCCCATTCAAATGGACTTTCAAATTAATTTTGGTCCCTCAACATTTCCATACGGAAGACTTAATACACTAGCCCGGTTCTCCGAAAGGCTAATGATGTGTATATAATGGAATTTACGATTTTAAAACGACAATTATATTGGGCAAATGTCACAGCTTTGAAGAAGAGGCGTGGGTATATGTTCACCAGTAATTTCGAATAATTCTTCAAGTACAAATATTGAGCGAATTTGGTTTCACAGGTGGCAATACTCTGGTAGAAACACATACTTACATACATACGTACTTATTTATGTTTGGATGTGTTATGAATGTTGATTGCAAATTACTTTCGGAATATCATTCAATAAATCTTCACAATTGTAATAACATTCTGTAACCAAAGTTAAAAGAACTCAGACACAGTTGTAAAGTACAACATTCGTATGTGTGTATGCCAAGTACCAATATCTGCATGGTACGCATGTATCTACAGATACATATGTATACAAGTGTATATACTGTGTATTTAGGTATGTACGAATTAACGTTTTCCCAACATACCAACTGTTGTTGGTTGCTTATTGGCCTATGAATGAAGAGAGTGTGGCTCCAGCGGCACTGGCATAATTTGCTAATCAAGTTCGTTTGTAGGTAGTATTTAATTTAATATTTGTCTCTGTGTCTGTGCCTCTTTGTGTGTAGGTGCGTGTGTGGAGTGCAGGAAAAGTTTTCATCAGATCGAGTGGGTGAGTATGTGTTTGTGAGTGTACGCGCTTCGCACTTTCCAAGCTTAGAAGGAATTATATTTCATTGGAAACACAGTCATAAGTAAACACCAACAACAGTAGAAATATCTGAAGCAGCGAGCACTGGCTGTAGCAGCTGTTGTAACATAACATAAAGTAGTTGTTGTTCATGTTTCATCTTCTCGTTGTTGTTGCCGTTGTGCACAACGAATTTCATGAAAATGACTTTAACGAACATTGCGTTAAATTAGTATTCACCGCTGTTCGAGAATATTTCTCACTCGCGCCGCACCATATTCTCGTCCATTCATCGGATTTGGATGGACAGGTTGAGAGTTTATTTGTGAAAACTTGACAGAAATTCAGTGTCGCCATGGAAACACATGAATCGCTTATATCCCAAGTCAAAGATGTGTAGCCCAAAGATTGCATTTATGGGAAAGAACTTTCGGTCGAATGTGTGATACTCAGTCCTGGAACATTGAATCGTCATCGATGTGAATAATTCAACATTTCACGCACCGAAGGCTACACGACCATCCACTTTGACATTGCTTCTCAGTTTGGGCCTTAGATCTATTCAAAATGCACATCTCGAAAGATCATATTTTGTGATGCAGATCTCTTTCACCTCTTGAATGTGAAATCTTCGGTTGGTCTAAAGTAAATTATCTTTTATCAAAATCGATTTTTTTTTTCTTTCAAATAGTTGCCACAACCCAACTGTGGTTGGTACAAACGAAATGTAATGTCTATATTAAAAAAAGTACGATACTGCCCTCCTAACACAGAAAGTCACATCTGCATTTTGGTAGTTTTTGAAATATTTAGCTGTTACGTTTCGTAAAATGCATGAGATACAGTTCGACAGAGTCGAAAAATCAAATTACATTTTTTTTTTTAAATTTCAGAAATCTGAAAACGGTTAAAATTTTTTAAAATATTAATATGTTTAAAAAGCATAGACAATTATTTGCTTCTAAAATCAAATCATACGAAAAATAGTCAACTTTGGATATATTTCTAAAATATATCCAAAAACGTCAAAACTGAAACGTTAATCCTTTAAAAAAAAAGTCTCAAATATGTTTACTTGATCAAAAGTTACAGACTTTTTGCCGATGGAACTGAATTCTGGACCACTATGAGGCGGTTTTATTAACCAGCGAAACTTTCCCATCTGGCAATCTGAAACCCACACAAAAGTAAACCGAAAATCGTTAAAAAAAAAAACAATTTTTCATATCAATACTAAAAATGACCTCTATGTAGGATACTGCCAGATAGTATATAAGTTATATCCGAAACCCGTGAGTTCCTTCATCGAATGACGATGAAGAATTTTGCCGTCTGCCCTCGTATCTATCTCAATTATTTCAGTGTTTTTATATCATCAGCACACGGTATATACAACAAAAAAGATGGAGAAATTTCATTAAATTCCGAACCCTGTTCATCACACTTTTATTTGAATTATATATTTATGTACGAATTTATGAACGTAACAATGAATAAATGTATGTATGTATATTGTACGAGTATATGTATGCACTTGTGTGAATGGCTGAGAATCGACACCAAATTTCAATACATTTGCGAAGTGAGCCGAACATTATTTTAAGTTTCCATTTATTACTTCTTTTTCCTTCGTATTCTTTTTGTAGCATTGTTTTCACTCAAAGTCAAAAAAACAACTGCAGCAGTGAGGGATTTTATCACGCGTAAATAAAAAGTGGTTCCAAAAATATCAGAATATATTTTTTACGTGTTTCGAATGAAAGACCCCAGTTACGTTTGGAACAAGACTGATTCATACACGCGGAAAGATGGCATTTTAACAAAATTCAGCAATGAAATTAGCAACAAATCAGCAAAAAATAAAGTGCCATGCTGGCACATTTTTCATATTTTTGAATTTAGGAGAACGGTTTGCAGCATAAACGAACACACAAATAGGCACAACTTAAATTTTTTTTTGATTTTCGAAAGTGGCGGTGCCCTCAGTCTGGCTATAGAACTTGTCGTTTGATCCTAAAAGTAGGCAATGATTTAACCTTATAATTAACAATCAAACCAAAATGTGCGTGTGTGTGTGTGTGTAAGCGTCCCAACAACACCGATGGTGCTTGAAAAAAAAACAAATGTTTTGATTTTGTTTCATGCAATTTGACCATGTAAAAGACCATGTAATTGACCTCATCTATAAAACGATTTGCGAATTATTAAAATGTAAAGAGCAATATAAATAAATAAATTTGTTTTACAAATATTCTCTAGTGTTTACTCTAAAATACGTTTGATTCAAAAAATAGAATTTCATCAGAAAACTTATGCGATTTCCAGTAAATTGTTGGATTCACAATTATTCGTTCATTTTTTTTTCGTTCCGGAAACAAAACATGAGTTAATAATTTCGCAAAATATAAATTCCTCGGTCTACGGAGATATTCCTCATAATTCCCTACGGAAATGAGGATTATGTACGAGGCAGTTGGCAAATTTCGTAATTTTCCAAGAACCCATCGCCCTTGACAGATGTAGGTGGAGATGGTGGATACGGGGTATCAAAAAAAAAATAGAAATATTTTTTGTTTGAATTATAACCAGAAATGAATAGAACAAATGAATGAAAAAAACATTAAGCCATTAGTAAGAAGTAACTGGAGTTAATTTTGGTAAACAAATATTACAACAATCTTCACAATTCTTATTAAAACTGATCTTTCCGTTAATTATATATTTTGGAAATATTTTTGTTTTTAACCAGAGCAACCATCGTTTGACAAGGGCAAAATGAATAGAAAAAATTAAAGAAAAAATGAAAGAAAAAAAACATCAAGCCATTAGCAAGACGAACTAACTGGAGGTCATATGAGTAAAAAAAATATTACAAGAATTCTTATTGAAACTGACCTTTCCGCTTATTAATTTTTTTTTTTTGTTGATGTTTTTCGTAAAACACTTATTTCCATCACAGATATAAAAATCCCCATCTTCCCCAAATAACAAATAAGTTTTGTATAATTTCGATTTTCTTTGGCGGTGCGAACTTGGGGTTGCATTGACCTCTCCAACCTACAATTCCAAGTACGACATCTGCAGCTTACCGTGCCCTTGAGCTCCATATTCGAGGAAGTGTGATTTCTCATGAAATCCATTTTAAATATTTATATTGGATGTCTGTCGCTCATATATTTCGAATGTAACAACAGAAGATACAATACAATGTGTATATTCTGTAAGTGTGCTTGTGTTTTGTGAGTGTGTGTGTGTGTGTGTGGGAGAGTCGGTCGATGCTTTTATATTTCTGTCTGTGTTGGATTTGTTTTTCACTTTGCAGTTCTTAAACAATAAATACTTTAAAACGTATTAATTTATTAGGCAAAGTTAGCAATTCAAATAACGTCTATTGGCACAATGGCAAAAAGAGAAATGCTTTTAGTCAAGTAACGTCTGTGTGCGTGTGTTGGGGTCCTTATTAAAATTCATAGCAGATTCTTTGGAAAAATCAATATTTGGGAAAATAATAAAATATAATGACCTTTGGTTATGATTTCCATAAATTGTAGGAAATACAATTTTAATGTTATTCATTCGTTCATTGAATAATGAACAGAGGGCATTTTGCCATATGCATGGAAGCCGGTACATAAGTTTGCATATACATCCATATACATACATCTCTATGTATAACGAATATTTTATTACCAATGTCTGTATTTACTTTGAGACTTGTGGATTTGTTAAAAGAACTAGGAATGCATATGAGGCCATCTGAACAAAATACAATTGTCATTATGAAACTGGATACCATGGTCATGTTGAGAATTATGTAGTTTGAGTATACCTAGGAAATTATTTTGAAAAAAAAAAAAAAAAAATAATAAACAATTGACAATTAGACTAACATACTTCTTTACACTTACGTAATGCAGTCCATACGCATTGGCATATTGTCAATGCAGATATTTTTGTTGGAGGCCTGGCTATGGAGTCGAAATTTCAAAGTGGGAGTCGAAGTCTTTAGCACAACTCCGTACCCTGGTATCATCACCAAAAATAAATAAATTTCTAAAAATTGTTTACGGAAATGCATTGAGAAAAATTTTCAGTCTAATACCAAACGATTTTCTTACAAATTCATATTTGAGAAAGCTTTGGCAGATTACGCGTCTTATGAAAAACAGTTTGGAAAGGTTACAAAACTCAGAGGGATGCATTATCGCAGATATTTTTACTAGTGAGGACTCGTACAGTTGATCGAACACTAACTATAGTTCAGCAATTGGCATTCTGAAAGAAAATATTGATACACTGTCTGGACAGAACTTTTATTCGCACACTTCTCCCGGCATTCACAGAGGGTGATATTTAATTTTATTATTACCTTTTTTTTTATTATTTTTATTTATTTAGTTTAGATTAAGGAATAATTTTTTTAGTAGATACAACTCTACTAAAATACTTTAAGTGCTGGGAGCAAGCACTGTTGTATTATTTTAGCGTTATTTCACCCTTAATTCTAATTGGAATTTCCTACCGCCCAAATTGACTGTTGTGCAGTTCAGTAAAATTATGGACAAATACAAATTTTAAGAATTATTATCCACTTTCATCTTCTAGTTTCAGAAAACGAATGACTAATTCGTTTGATTCAAACGAAATGTTATGTTATTGTCAATTTGTGGTTTTGTAATACGAATCAAAATTCAAATTGAAAAGTGTTGTGAGCTCCAAAAATCCTTTGTTTTTTTCTTACCGTTTTCATTTATCTCAGAGCAATTTGTTTTATAAACTTAGAGATTGTTTTGTATTCTTTCTTCCTATGCAATAAGATTAATGCGAATGCATTACAATATATCGACACATATTTCAGTAAGTATTTAATTTTTAGAATTATTTTCAAAAAATTTCAAATGTTTGTTCAAATGTTATTTGTCGTGTTTGTAAAATTATGAAATGGACAGAAAAGTCCACAGTCGTTGAGCTTTTTTTAAAACCGCATTCATTTTTCAGCTGTATTTGGCCATGACGGTCGAATTTTCAATTTCCTTGGCGCCCATGTTTACCTACTTAGGGCCTGAGTTCCCGTTGGTTAATTCTACCTATGTAACTGCAGTTTTTTGTTGATGAGAGATCGTCTGAAAATATATTTTATATGACTAATTTTTTGTATTCATTACTTTAAACATTGAATTTTAATGTAATTTAGTACACTTTATTTTAAATGTACAAATTCAGTTTCAAAACCTGTAACCGTCGATCGATAATTTTTGCCAAAATCTTTGGCAAATATACCTCAAGTAGCCAACGCCAAATGTTCCTGAGCTTATGGCTCAGCTGTGGGTGTCCGTTTCGGCTTTTGTTCATGTTTATACCCAGCACACACTGATATCAGTAATTAATTATGCAACGACGATTTAGGAACACCTAAAATATTTTTATTCCGTGCACCCAACAACCACCCGAAATAGTGCAGTGTTATCCAATAAGAGGTGTTATTTTGGTATTCACAGAAAAATGACCACCACGACCTCGCTTAAAGGACCACATTCTTTTCATGAATTTGTCCATAACCAAATCGCAAGTCGTCGATTGTCTTGTATCGACGCTGGGCTGTGGGCGTAGATCTTATCTTTCACGTGGCCACAAAGAAAGAAGTCGCAAGGCTTTATATCACAAGATATCGGTTCATAATTGTGATCACCTCATCGAGAGATAACACGGTCCGTTTTTCTATCGTTATTCATTTTTAACTATCGCGGAGTGTGGACACATTACTGGAAATACAAACTGTTGTGTTGCCGTTCTGAGCCTTGGTTTGCTGGGTTACAACGCACAGACAACTGGAAGTACTTTGTGTGCACTTGTCTGCTCTATTTTGAGGTTAATGCATATTTGATACATATACACTCCCTTCCACCACCTTCCACTTGCAGACGCGTGTTTATAGCCTTAAAACCTCAAAAGTCCACATATTCCGACCCACAACATGAAGTGTACCATTGCGGCTATGAATTCGGGGGGCATGTGTGTGTGTGTGTGTCTAACAAATGACCAGATATTTCAAGCCAACTAAACACATGTTCTGACCCAAATTTAAAGGCAACACAAGAAACGGATGACACTTATGGACTTTTGTGAATTTTAAGATATTTCCATTGCTTAGAAGGTGTTTTAAAGTAACTTTGTGCGTCTGCCGAACAAATGAAAACAACAGCAGCTACCAACTGACAATAACACGTCTGTCTGTCTGTCTGTCAGTTTCAGGCCAAAAGAAAAGTATTTAAATCCATTTTAATTAAATACAAGAGACAAGCAAAAGAATACAAAAAATAGAAGGAGGAGGAAAACAAGTTCATATTAACAACACTGAGTTACAAAACAACATCAACAAAATTACACAATATTTCTTCTTTTATCTTTCGCAGAGACGTTGGGGGAGAGAGAGAGAGAGACAGAGCAAAGTAAATTACAGTTGTTCAAATTTACCACTAAACTTTGTCTGTCTAAACTATTCAAACAAACGGAGAAGGAAAAGGCGGATGTGGAGCGAGACGCACTAGAAGATTAGAAGGCAAAACATATTTGCCTCACAACTGCTATGACACTGGCTTATATGAAGCTTAACCCTTAAACTTGTTTGCAGTATTTGTTCATATGCACTTTACCATTCACACTGGCAAGTAGCCGCAATTTCATATGAGTCACTGCACGCCAATCATCTCTGATAGCTGAACATCTTAGATAGATAGTCGATCAAACAATACATTTATATTAGATCCTATGCCTATTCTATTTTTGCACGTCATCTCGTGCACTTAACTGAAAAATCTTCTTATGTGATGTTCAATTCTCATACGTACCATAAAGTCGATAATTACCGAATGAAGAAAATATTGTTGTATTTATTTGTATTTGTATGTATTATGTAATAAGATGTCATTTCATTTTTGATTTTCTCTGACACCATAGACGAAAATTTGTAAAAACATTAAAAGACCATCTAATCTCCCTCTCAGGACATACACATATATTCTCTCGGGAGAGGGCAGCAAAATGTATGAGATGATATGAAAAAGCAATGAAAAGCTTTCCAATAGGAGTGCGGATAACTTAAATATGCACTTATCGTTACGATTTTCAAAGAAAAGTACGAAACATTTCAAAATGTACTGACTTTGGGGCATTTATATGAAATATGCAAGTAAGTGATAGGCACTCTAATTCGTTGAAAGGATTTCACATCCTTTCCTATAAAACTTTTAACTTACCCAGACAAAGTCAAGTTTCGTTAAGTTGGTCCTTCTCTTCTGAAAGTTAATGTCTTTTTCAAGATCGATAATTCAGAAAAACGAAAAATACTGCAGCACTCTAATTCGTTGAAAGGATTTCACATCCTTTCCTATAAAACTTTTAACTTACCCAGACAAAGTCAAGTTTCGCTAAGTTGGTCCTTCGATTCTGAATGTTAATATCTTTTTTAAGATCGATAATTCTGGCAAACGTTATTAAAACTTATAATTGAATAACATCGCAATTGATAGAGTGACGAGCGAATCGGAAACTTGGCAGCACCTTTGAAGATCGTAAAGTGTTAGTGCCTGTTTCCACAAAACGAATTTCTTCGTTCGTTACAAATTGGGATCATGTTCCGTATGTCGATATCTAACATATATCTGAAAACCAGAACTAAATAATGTCTGAAACCCATTTTATAACGCTTCCAATACTGACGATTTGTAACGAACGTACAAATTCGTTTTATGGAAACAGGCAGTTAAACATATCGCTTTAGTTTACTTTAATAGTGTCAAAAAAAATCTGTAAATATCTTATTTAAGTTGACTTTTGTTCGACCTCCACTTTACTGGGGAAACCTATGAGTTTTTTTCCCCCTATATTTGCTAAGCAATACGCAATTAACAACTTCAAACTGCTCTGCTGAAAAAATCGTATTTTGAGTTGTGCACTATTATGGTAACTGAACGATATGTGCTCGCATCCTGCATTTCTACAAAAAGGCCGCAGGTCCCTGCCGGAAACCCACTTTATGGGATTGGTATCATAGTTTTTCATACGACACATAGTGCACAGAATGAACCATAAGGAAATTGTTATACAATGCACATTCGTTTACACACATTCACACATCGAAAAACACTCAAACGATCTCACACATACTAAAGACGATGGCAGCGCTACCCACTTGGACAATTTCCACTTTATTAGCGATTTTTTTTTTTTAAAATAGAGATTTTTGTTGAAAAAAACGCTTTTTGTTTACCCTAAACTATTTCGGGCGCCATTGAAATAGATCATTTGTATTTTGTTAAACTAATCGGATTATAAAGTATTTAATTACTTGGCCTGCTTAATAAATGATTTTTTGTTTGTTTTATACAATATGTAAGTTATAGGCGTTGGATATGAGTCTCATTTCGCGGCAGTTGGTGTCAACGGATTTGTCTTCTTTCTTGTGAATTGGACACAGCTCGGTGAGGTTCCAATCATCGGGTATGCTTACCAATTTTAAGGTGGCACATACTAGCTGATGCATGTACCTTATCCGCTCTTCTCCTGCGGTCTTATATAGCACTGCCCGTATTGTCTTTGCATCTGTGGACTTTTTGTTCTTAAGGAGTGGTCATTAAACAGTTTGATCTGTGATTTATATCGGGATGTTTTCTTGGCTAATACAAGATAGTGGTCCGTATCGATGCTAGCACTTAGCTACGTCCGTATGCCCAACACGCTGGATGCACGCTTCCGTCTATCACAAAGTGGTCTATTTGATTTTTTGTCTTTCCATCGGGTGATCATCATCATCATGACTTATGGGTGTCCCGAAGCTTAAATGGCCTAATTCCGTAATCAGAAGAGGTTGAACTGAACGATGGTCTGTCAAAGCATGTTCTATTTGCCCCAAGAATAATTTAAATGACCAGCACAGCGTTATCTCTGTTCTACGCGCTGGGAAAAAGTACCATTTTTGTCTTAAACTTTCCGTAGGCTGAAGTAGAAGAATTTGTCATTGATGTGGGCTGTGGTTAGACGTTAGGCCACCGGTGTGACAGCAGCGACTAGGTGACGTATTCGGATCTTCCGCATACGAATTATAATTTTATTCACAGCCTGTCCATTACATTGCTTATTCCTTCTGGCCGTGATGGCAACATTGAGGTAGTCGGTCTTACAATTTTCCGACCGAGTTATTCCCATTTATACGATGACTTTTTTCCCCAGTGGTTTTCTTGACATATTCCTATGAAACCCCTTTGAAAAGTCATAAGCATTTATTCAAAGCCTGTTTAAAACCTAACATGTGAACCTGTTTCTGAAATGCCAATTCTGAAATGAAGAAGAAAACAAATACAAAATACCATAAAAAATGACACTGACATTGTTCATTTATAATATTCACAGCGTTCTCAGAATGCTGGCTAGTTTGTGTCAAATGACAGTTAATCAAGTAACGCAAACACGCCCATTGTCTAGTTTTGTTGATCCAATTCCCCACAAAAATTGACGATTTCAATTCGAATTTGTTGGCATCACTGGTTGCGGTATATACATAAATAGACGAACGTAAAACAGAAAACTTTAACAATACGTAAACAGACACTGCAGAATACCATCATCAGCGTCAGACTACAAGTACTAATCATATGTCAGGGTGTCATGGAGTGCTCAAAAAAATAAAGTTTTCTTATCTCCTAAACTTCACATCCACCCATACACATGCTTACTTACGGGTGGTACTTGTATCCGCACACAAACGCAGATGCACAAATATTCAAATGTTAGTCGAAAATAACCCACCTAAAAATTGCATCCATTGTAGACTGGAAAATAATAGACCGGAGACCAGTACAACAAGCCACAGTGCTGGATTCGGTTGTGCACATTCGGTCAAATCAATTGAATTTGTATGTCAGCCCTGGTCTTCTGGCAGTTTTTGTCTTCTTTTTTTTTGTGGCAGGAGGTTGTTTTTCATGTGAACACGTATTCACATGCATAAATGTTATTTGGGTAATTATTTGACCATTGATTGATAATCTGACATATTAATGTGGGTTACAGCATCCTCAACAGGAAGGAAATCATTTTGTAAATGATTTTAATTTGTTCTCGGTATGTTCGAATTACACATAAATATGTATTCAACGATTAGAATAGAAATTGCATATTATGCCTCCCACAATACTAAATACAGATTCATCTTAATATATATTTACCCTCGACACTGATTCACTGATTCACTGATACACTGATTCACTGACTCTGTCACGCAGTACGTAGGAATTTAAATAGGCATTCTATAATAATTCTATAAATAATTCTATAATAATTCTATAAATAATAATAATAAAAAAAATAATATTTTTTTTTTGTACAGAAATTGTGTTTTCCCCAAATTTTTTTTTTACCAAAATTTTTTTTTTCCAAAATTTTTTTTTACAATTTTTTTTTCCCAAATTTTTTTTTTCCCCAAATTTTTTTTTTCAACAAAATTTTTTTTCCCCAAAAATTTTTTTTCAACAAAATTTTTTTTTTTCAACAAAAATTTTTTTTTTCAAAATTTTTTTTTTTTTTTCAACAAAATTTTTTTTTTTTTCAACAAAAAAATTTTTTTGCAGCAAAAATTTTTTTCCACAAATTTTTTTTTTCCAATTGTTTTTTTTTCCGAAATTTTTTTTTACAAAATAGTTTTCTCAAAATATTTTTTACAAAATTTTTAAAATTAAGTAACAAATACTTTCTCATGCAAATTAACGGGCGCCATAGGCGCATTACAACTTACTAGTTCTATAAATATAATAATAAAAAAAATAATATTTTTTTTTGTACAGAAATTGTGTTTTCCCCAATTTTTTTTTTCCAAAATTTTTTTTTTTCCAAAATTTTTTTTTACAAAAATTTTTTTTTTACAAATTTTTTTTTTTAACAAAATTTTTTTTTACAAAAATTTTTTTTTTTACTATTTTTTTTTTCAACAAAATTTTTTTTTCCAATTTTATTTTTTTTCGAAATTTTTTTTTACAAAATAGTTTTCTCAAAATATTTTTTAAAAATTTTTTAAAATTAAGTAACAAATACTTTCTCAAGCAAATTAACGGGCGCCATAGGCGCACTAGACGTGGCACGCAGTCGACCGGACCCAAATATGAGTCGTATAATTAGCATTGCGATATGGATTCCAGAACTTCAAAGAAATTTCTTACCAATTCATCTATTGCATGGCAACAGTGTGGAGGAATACCATTTAAAGTTACACTAACAAATAAATTTACATGAATTTTCTCATCAAAAATATGAAATACTATGGCACGTCTTTGCTTAAGCGTTTAAGAACTTTACCCGTCACTTAAATCATATTAGACTTAGATACAATTGGTTGACTGCCAGTTCCAAATTGTCTGAATAGACTAAACATTGTTTGGAACTACTAATTATTAGAATATATGTTTTGTTATGGATCAGTTTTTGCATTTTATGTTGTTTAGCTTTACATTGGAACTTTCATAAGTCGAATTCTCTTTAAGTCGAAGCACTTCTTGTGTCAGTTAAGAAGACAAATTCCCTTAAACAATTTTATAAGTAATTCCATAACCCAAAGACTCCGTAAGTCGAACTTTTCTACGAGGTAATGGTGGTTAAAGTTATGGAAGTTTGACTATATTTTTGTTACTCTTATGAATTTTGACCTATGGATTTCAAACAAATGCGTAACAATTTCGGCCCATTGTAATGTGAAATTAGTCACTATTCAAATCGCATGGCGCTTTTCGATTTCGACAAAATAATTATTATACATACAATTTTATTCAAACTAATAGAAATTAAATTTGGCAATATTACAAAATTTATAAAACTATCTCCCGGATGGGAAGGAAGTGTCTCTTTTCAAGAAGAAATAAAATGCATACAATTTAATGTTATGGCCAAGAATTTATCTTTATTTGTATATGTTGCTGCTGTAGCCGAGAGTGTTCGACTCATCGACCTGGAATATCGACTCACCATCGAAATCAACGACTCCACATTTCACTCACTTGTGCCTGAAGCGAATGACATCGCCGCTGGTCAAGGCGATGTCATTTGTCCACATTCCCCAAAAAGGTCAAAATGATGTTTTCCCAAAAATTTAAAAAAAAAAAAATCCCAGCTTCTCGAATGTCTTTTGAGATAAATAATACAAAATTGTGGAAATTTTCTTCGTAGAGGTCTTGAAAAATGTTATGAAAGTTTTTAGTTAAATATTAAAAACGAAAAATTTAATATTATTATGTTCCCCAATATTATATTTATTTATTTTATTAATTACAATTCAAAGTAATATTAATATTCTAAAAGACTATGGTTGGAATAGAACCCACAACCCCCACGCTGATAGGCAAGCACCCAACCAACTCGTCCACCGGGGCGTTTTCCCAATTTTTTTTTGGGTTCCAGTTAGATTCTTGTTTGATAGTAAATATATTATTATGTTTATGTATTGTTGATCTATATTCTTCATACTGTTTTGTCTCTTCCATCCAAAAAGGTCAATATAATGTTTACCACAAAAAATTTAAAAAAAAAATCAAACTCTTAATTAAAAAAATCCCCGAATTCTCGAATACCATTTGAGTTAAATACTATAGGGCTCATGAACAAAATTGTGGACATTTTCTTTGTTTAAATATTTGCATATGAAAAATAGTCCAAAAACGAAAAATTTAATATTGTCTGAATATTATGATTCGCAATTTTTTTGGGGGTTTTTTTTCCTAATGAAGGAAACCACAATTTTCCACGACCCTTAAAGTTTTTTTAATGTTATTCCAATTAGTTTCTTATTTGAGAGAAAATTTAAAATTTGTAATATTATGTCCCTTAGCACTTCCACTAATGAGTAGAAATTAGTTTTTTTAATGAGTTAAAAAAAACATTACGCCATTCTTGGTGATTCTTTGCAGAGTTTCATCTACGAACAGAGCAATATAATGTGATATCGTTGTTACAATAAATCTGCAATACATAATCGCAAAATCTATTCATATCAAGTCCATGTTTATGACACTACTAAGCTACCCGTGATTGATTTGGTGGCTTCTAGGATTACTTGCAATACGGTCGGTTTCACTACACGCTGAAAAATGTGTCGTTTGTAAATGTAAAATGCGTGTTTGGACTTTGTGGCAAGAAGGAAATAATTCTATCTTATTTGGATATAAATATAACATATTTGCTATTAATATTACGAGAATATTGCTCGAGAACACGCACACAATACAAATGATAAATTCTACAAAGTACAACAGCAGCAGTTTTTGTAATTTTTTTGTTGCCTCTACAATTTATATACATTAGAGCGACTCAAGTTATGTGGAAGCAAAATTCGTGCAAGGTGTACCCCCTCCAAAATGAATATTGGTATTTTTTAAGGTGACATCTAAAATATTTTGGCTCCAGCTTTGATCTCTCGTGAGCTGGACCATTTTGAAAAAGGGTCTATTTTTGCATGTTTTGTTAATTTGAGAGTCTGTTGCATTAACAACATATACAATATGGATATCATAAGAAAGGTTTTTTTAGGACGCGTCCAACTATATATACAATTTGTCAAAGGATGATCACCCATGTCCTATTTTTAAGGATATTCTGCAAAAAAAAAGTGGTTTTTGAATTTTTTGTTCGGAGTTGTTTGTAATAAAAATGGCAAATTAACATATTTT
Source organism: Hydrotaea cyrtoneurina (assembly GCA_958296145.1). Classification (NCBI taxonomy): domain Eukaryota; kingdom Metazoa; phylum Arthropoda; class Insecta; order Diptera; family Muscidae; genus Hydrotaea; species Hydrotaea cyrtoneurina. Next base: position 39,774,054 of record OY282515.1, on the reverse strand, counting down.
AATGTCTAGGCAATTTAAGTAAATACGGGTTTCGCCTTTTTTTGAAATTCGTGCTAGTTCGCGTTTTGACAGAAATGCAATGGGTTAGTAACTCTACGTATTAAATAGGGCAATATGGGTATCAATTTTGTTCTTTTCTTTCTTTCTTTCTTCTTTTCATTCTTTCTTTCTTCTTTTCTTTCTTTCTTTCCTATCTTTCTTTTCTTTTATAAGAAAAAAACACTTGTTTAAAAGAAAATTTTTTTACAGATGATTCAAGACTCATTTATTGCGATTTTGAAAAACGTTATAAGGCGATTTTAAAAACCGTTGCAACAAATCCTTGCGTGATTCTATTTTAGTATACTGCTTGCGCGACACGATCTGGTTCGCAATATAAGCCGGACGATTTTTATCGATGACCGATACTTTCGATTGACTGACAACGTGTACAAAACGCTCAGTGCTTTGTGAATGGCAAGGAAATTCTGAAATGAATTCGTTAATAAAACTTATATTTTTGTATGTTATTTTTTCACCTGGAATATTATTAATTTCATCAGAATTTTGACGACTCAACAAGTATTCTTGTGAGTAGAACTGTGTGCAAGGTGGTTCTATACCAGTTTCAATTTCATTCCAATTTATCATGGCTTTGAGCGATTCACAATTAAAATTTATTTTAGGCACAGTAAATTGTCGAATTTGTTGGGTGGTACGTTCACGTGATTTTAAAATTATCTCGTAGACTTGAAGTCGTATGTCCTTGCTCTCATCTGTTATCATTGACAAAATTATGTTTTCCGGATGGGCGAAAAATCCATTTATCTGCACTGATCTTTGGACTATATCTTGCATATGCTCTGGTAATTCGCGTATCCATTTAATGTAAAGCACTGAGCGTTTTGTACACGTTGTCAGTCAATCGAAAGTATCGGTCATCGATAAAAATCGTCCGGCTTATATTGCGAACCAGATCGTGTCGCGCAAGCAGTATACTAAAATAGAATCACGCAAGGATTTGTTGCAACGGTTTTTAAAATCGCCTTATAACGTTTTTCAAAATCGCAATAAATGAGTCTTGAATCATCTGTAAAAAAATTTTCTTTTAAACAAGTGTTTTTTTCTTATAAAAGAAAAGAAAGATAGGAAAGAAAGAAAGAAAAGAAGAAAGAAAGAATGAAAAGAAGAAAGAAAGAAAGAAAAGAACAAAATTGATACCCATATTGCCCTATTTAATACGTAGAGTTACTACCCCATTGCATTTCTGTCAAAACGCGAACTAGCACGAATTTCAAAAAAAGGCGAAACCCGTATTTACTTAAATTGCCTAGACATTAAAATATGTTAACTTGCCATTTTTATTACAAACAACTCCGAACAAAAAATTCAAAAACCACTTTTTTTTGCAGAATATCCTTAAAAATAGGACATGGGTGATCATCCTTTGACAAATTGTATATATAGTTGGACGCGTCCTAAAAAAACCTTTCTTATGATATCCATATTGTATATGTTGTTAATGCAACAGACTCTCAAATTAACAAAACATGCAAAAATAGACCCTTTTTCAAAATGGTCCAGCTCACGAGAGATCAAAGCTGGAGCCAAAATATTTTAGATGTCACCTTAAAAATGTCCAAGGTTAATTTTTAGGAGGGAACATCGAACACTTTTTTTGGCGAGTCGCTCTAATATACATGTATGTTTGATGCTAATTTGATTGCTGAAATTTGTATAAATTTCCATTTTTTTTAGTGTGTAGGGTTTTTATTTCTGTGGTATTCTAATTACTATATAAATATTGTATATGTATTAATATCTCACACTAGATATTCGCAAATATTCAATTCGATATTCCCCTTAAACACAACATCTTATCAAAAAAAAAAAAAGAAAAAAGTTCTTTGGTTTCATTGAACCATTAAAAGTAATTTTCCATTCAATCCGCACATTCAAAAAGACATACACACACGCCAACTCCGGTATCCTTTACAATTTTAAGTGATATTTTATTTCGCTGCAATTCTTTTCTGTTGCACCGTTTGCTCGAAACCATTGATATATTTTCATTTCTTCTTATATTGCTTCAACTATATCTCAACAATTTACGAAGGGGCGAGTATGAATTCAATGTACAATATTTCGATTTGGAGCGCTTTCCATCTACAGCGCGTTGGGTGAGGGTGGACAGATAATATTCGATGCGAATGGATTGGATGGATGAATGTAATACATACAGACAAATAACAGCAAACAAATACGAACGATTTGTTTCTCAGCTTGTGGAGCATCCTGTGCAACCGGAATTGTTGAAGATTTGTTTTGCGACAAACATTACGGCAAAACAGAGACAACGATGAATTTCATTCCATTGGTATCTGAGCATTTGGTAGTGACTGCTAAATCAATCTTGTGCCTGCCCTTCTCTTCTCTATTCGTCTCGTCACGTCTCGTTTTTTTTTCGTTTTGTTTTCAGTGGCAATAGAAGGTATATGCAATATTTGTAGGTGTTTTTTTTAAATCTTTACCCTACAGGACAGGCAGATTTACATTATTTGTTACAACTGCAATTGGTTACCCTTTATGCTGCATGTGAGATATGACTGTGAATTAAAGTCAAACTTTTTGGGATTGTTTTTTAGCACAACGTTGACCTTTTGAAATTCGTTTTTAGGGCTCGTAGAAGCTTTAGAGATGTACCGCAATATGGGAATTGCATTCCATCTCCGACCTGATACATGTGCTAGTAATTTGAAGAATATCAATTGCGGTTCAATATGATTTGCACTCGCGAAAGGGTCTAACAAACATCAAAGTGTATTATCATCACCGAAATATTAATGCATTTTCGACCCAATTAAATGGATTAATACCGAACACTGACCGATAATGGTTTAAAATCGTCTGTACGACTCGTATCGAATAATAAGTTACATACTAACCCATAGCCAGGGCAGGCCTTGGAGACAGTTTAATAATATGAATTTATTCGGTATTATTTTTAATTTAGTTATCCTCCTTAATTATTTATTTCCCTTAACATTCCATGATGGAACAAACGGGGTACTTCTCAAGAATCTGTGAGTTGTGCGCCATTTTTGAGATCGAAATTCACATAATTTTGTCATGCATTATGCATCTCTGTATATCGTGATAGGACTATTTATTATACTCCCCCTTCAACTCCAAAACGAAGTACAAAAGGTTTAATTTCCAAAAAAAATGTATAAGACTATTTATTATGATCCCCTTTTAACTCCAAAACGAAGTACAAAAGGTTTAATTTCCAAAAAAAAAATACTTACTTTACCAAATTAAACAAATCCGAAATTGCGCCCTATGGCGTAGATTCCCAGTGGGGATTTCCCATATCATACACAATAAATATCGTTACCTTGATATAAAAGGCACCAACTTTCTTTCTAGAACACATTCTAGTAAAATAGCAATCCAATTTGATAGGAAATAAAAAAAATACCCAAAAACACACCTAACGAAAAAAAACTCTTACTCACACTTTTCTGCAGAAACGTACAAAGTCAACACAAATCTGAATTCCGTTTTTCAGTTGATATATGTTTGTGTATCTGAAATTCCTCAATTACCCCAACTCTCTAATCAATCAAACTACTGAGTGTGAGGGTACATGTAAGTCGGTTATGTCGACTGAAACTTTTCACTGCTTGTTAACGCGCATTGATCTCTGACAAGAAATTGTACGCGTAAAATACCGGAAATACTTAAGATGTTTCTTCCTTTTCTTTCTTTATTTTTTTTTTTCTTTCTCGGGGTAACCATTGTGTGTCTGTGTAAATTTCCAATAATGGTGATAAAATCTTGTAAAAGCATATACATTAAAGTGAGAAGAAGGCATCGTCGTAAATGGAATGGCAAGCAGTTTAAGGAGACGACCGACCGACCGACAATTGTTGGATATTTGATATTGATGAGTATAAATTTGTCTTAATAAAAGAAAGGTTAAGTTTTTGGTAATTTATTGTTTATTGTAGAGCAGACGGGGAAAAAAAATAAACAACCATTTTATATGTAAATAAAAAGCTTTTGCTATAATTAATAATCTGGCGAGGCATACAAAATATCGTATATTTTATTCAAGAGGAAACTCTTGAAAATTTGCATTTTTTTTTGGTGGGATAATTTAGATATCACAGCAAAACGTCTATAAATCAATGTTAAAATTGGACTTTAACGAAAAAGAACCAAACAGTGGACAGAGTAATGTGTACATATTTATTTTAATATATCAGTTAGGTTACTTTTTGTGAGATTACAGGGTAACTTTGGACTTATGGCTCATATTTGTCACACCGAGGATATTTGAGATCGATTTTCAATGGCATCAATTCTACTGCCTCAGTATTACCACTAATTGTTAGATTTATTATAGGGTTTGCATATACTTTAGACGGACCAACCGACACACAGATATCCATAAATAGAGTCTTTTAAGTAAATTAGGAATCGGTGGGACATTTTCATGCCGTTGTTACTGAAGCCAAATGTTAGCCTAAATATTACCAAAATAAATATATATCTTTTGGTTATCTTACAGTCCCCCATTTTGACTCCCGTAAGAAGGTCTCTTATTCCAAACATCCATTAGCGACTGAGCCCTTTTAGGGATTAAGTCTGGCCCAAAAGAACGGCTTATCTTTCATGTTTGTTTAGAATTACACCGTCGTCTCGTTATCATATTTGACTAATGGTCAATACAACTTATGCATGCTTATGCAGGAGCTTAACGGATCACTTTTCGATTCAGAGAACTTCAAGGTTTGGATCATTATGTGTTTTGAAAATAGTTTCTTGCTACGTGTTTGCTTTGATTCAGAAAAATAGTTATCTTATTCAAGTTTTTAGATCATGGTAAGAAAGCTCAGATGAAACTCTCGAAATACTCCTGAAAACACGTTTTCCGGAATGCACGGACTTCAGAAACATTGAAATTCACCCAGTGTTAGAAACTGCTAACAGCTATGAGGTTTACAAAGTCATTGAATAGGACAAGCTTTCATCATGCCGAAGAGCGGAGACTGGTTTCATACCCTGTTTAGTTTAGTTCACATTTACAAAATGTATCTCACTACATCTCCAAAGTTGGAAAGCGTAGTCACGAGACGGCAAAGGACCTCAGACCAATCAATCCATCCCCTTTCTCATGTGTAGTCTTGAGAGTGTGCAGGCCGGTATCTTATACTTGTTTGTGAAAAGGATTAGTTCGATTTTGATCGGGTTGATCCTAGGCCATTTGTCTCCTCAATCTGCGATAACACTTGTTGTGACTGTTCCGTGATCTCGCTGATCGTTATGGAAAATGTTGACTTTACCAGATTCGTCAGATTCGTCAGAGATTGGGGAATATGGCACACACTTGAGGAGTGTTCTGTCTTTTAAGTGCTTCTTTGCTTCGAATTATCTTTCCTGATATTATTCATGTGTCCGTCCATTGAGTTATGCTATTAAACGCTCCTTCTACGTCCAGGAATTCGGATAGATAGAGTTCTGATGTTCAACGTTCCTTCTATGTCCAGGAATTCGAATAGAGAGAGTTCGTAAAATGTAAGGGCTTCTTTGATGAAGCTTACCACCTCGTGCTGAGCTGTTTCCACTTACCTGCCATTCATGTTGGCGAGTGGTGCCTTGCTGACATTGTCTGGCCTTAGATGTTGCCTTACATAGGAGTATACTAGTCCTTGCAGAATTTTCAATAAGAACGACAATAGACCAGTTCGCCATTAGTCTTTTGACGTGTTGTGGTTTATTTTACTCATCTTGGTGATTAATACCATTCATTAGGTAAAGATAGAAACCGTCGTCAAGGTCTTGGAAAATTGAGATAAGAGTCTGCCTAACTGCGAAGTCAACCGAGGCAGATACAGAAATGAAATTGTGTGCGAAAAAATTTGTAACAGCTTTATAAGTTTTTCTGAATATAGCCAATAGAATTATGATCATTGTTATCAATGAAAAAAAAGTATTTGGATTGTCGTAACATTCTAAGTCCCAACATCTTTAATGTCCGACTATAGTACCGGTTTAATAACTGACACATATTTTATTTATTTATTTTATTAATTACAATACAAAGTAAATTTATATTCTAATTTTGGGTCCAAGGATAAACCGAGTGACAAAGACTATTTGGCTTGATGTTTGCAGCGACAGACCAAAGCCTCTGGTGGGAATCGAACCCACAACCCCCACGCTGATAGGCAAGCACGCTACCAACTCGCCTACCGGGGCGCTTAACCGCCACATATATTCACTGGCGGTTTAACATTTTGATTTTCTTATGCACCCCATGAATTGACTGGCTGGCAAAGGGTAACTCTACAGAGTAGATGTTCATAAATGACAAACAAGTGGCAACGCTCTGCACACTCAGCTGTTCAGTTTATTATTGTTTATGTTTGTCGAAGAAAAGCTAAAAGCTAAAAAACGATGCAGTGCGTCAAAAATTGAAGTTAACATTTGATAGTTGATGTGCGCCGTACTTTAATTTACATATGTATGTATGTACGTATATGAAATATTTCGCCATGCTTTACGTATGTATCTCTTTACAAAATGCACTTCGAAGCGGTGTTGCATATAACTGAAATCTACTGTAACATTATTAGCCAAAAAAACTGTGTTGGCTTGGTTATTTCACGCCATTGCCTCATACAATAGCAACGCTCTGCCAACCTTTCCAAAGACAGCAAAGAATGCATTGAAGTAAGACGTGAAAAGAAGGTGTAAAGCTTCTTGTGAATTGAAACATCTTGTGTCTATTAAGTGTAAAATAACACTTTAGCAAATACCCACCAACTCTCACACGTACACACGTTGTTCTCGCTGAACAAAAAGCTACATCTGTCCCTGTCCCTATAGATAGGGAAAGTTTAAGCGTAGTGGGAAATAATGCAAGCGTGTCATATTGATAAACGTGTTTTGTTGGCTGTACACGTGTAATGTAAACGTTAGAAGTTTTTACCTCATAAATGTTTATTAGTTAATTTCACGGAAAAACACACTTGACGGTTCGAAAGGCAAACGAATATCAGGAATTCCATTGGTGTTGAGGAAATGAACGGAAACCGAACCGAAATGAAATGAACCGTACATACAATGTTTGTTCTTATAAAGAATCACATTTCAACGAATTCTAAACCATTTGTTAAAATTAAAAAAAAAACTTTTTTTTTATTAAAAAAAATCGGTTAATTAGAGGTTTAAGATCTTCCACAAAAATAATCCTCATACAATTCCACAATACAGCTCTGACCATAAGAATTCTGTCAGACATTAACTTACAGCATTTTTTTCATATAGTATAACTAGTAAGTTGTAATGCGCCTACGGCGCCCGTTAATTTGCTTGAGAAAGTATTTGTTACTTAATTTTAAAAATTTTGTAAAAATATTTTGAGAAAACTATTTTGTAAAAAAAAATAAAATTGGGAACAAAAAAATTTGTGGAAAAAAAATTTTTGCTGAAAAAAAAATTTTTGTTGAAAAAAAAATTTTGTTGAAAAAAAAATTTTTTGTGGAAAAAAAAAATTTTTGTTGAAAAAAAAAAATTTTTTGAAAAAAAAAGTTTGCTGAAAAAAAAAATTTTTGTGGAAAAAAAAAATTTTGTTGAAAAAAAAAATTTGTGGAAAAAAAAAATTTTGTGGAAAAAAAAAATTTTTGTAAAAAAAAAAAATTTTAAAAAAAAAAATTAGGGGAAAACACAATTTCTGTACAAAAAAAAATATTATTTTTTTTATTATTATTATTTATAGAATTATTATAGAATGCCTATTTAAATTCCTACGTACTGCGTGACAGAGTCAGTGAATCAGTGAATCAGGGAATCAGTGTATCAGTGAATCAGTGTCGAGGGTAAATATATATTAAGATGCTCTCTTCGACCAAAAAATTAAAACTTTGACCCACTGTAAAAAAAAAACTCAGACGTGCTGGACCATAAGTTTGTTCTACAAAAATGATCTACTCTATATACCCTTTAAGAATTATGGGGTCGCTATTCTGTTCCATTCAAAAAGTCTTCATTTGTTGGACAGTGTTATTAATCGATGCACGAAAATCGGCTTTATTGAAAAATTTATTGCAATTTTTGATTTATATTACTCCTGTAGTATTCTGTATAAGAAAATAAATAAATCAATAGTTCTTCATGCAGTTCATTAAATTACATACAGAATAATAGATGAGAATTGACAGACCAAGAGATAATGGAGGAGGTGACGTATATTGCCAACGTAGACGTTAAAAATGCTATAGTAGTTTCAATAGAATTTACTATGAGAAACATAATAATAAATTTGTTTAATCATAGACTTTAGAATCAATTGATGTAATGGAAAACAGATTATCTCAAATATTATGTGTCAAACACATTTAAGACATCTCAACAGAATGAATATAAGTGACTATGAACCAAGCTCATTAATATTGAATTTACATTTAACATACAACCTACATACATATTCAAAGAAAAATTGAATTTTTTGAGATAAATGATCGGATGTTTATTTCATAATAAAGAGGAAGCTATACCGTTAACAATGAAAAACAACATCAGCCAGCCGTGAGCCAATGAGCAAAAAATTACCTCTCATTCGCACAAGCACTGCTAAAAATGAACCATTGTGTTGAGCATTGCAAATGCGACTGTAATAACCTTAAGTGTGGTTTCCTCCAAACAATTAGCTATTTCTGATGATACAAAGCCAACCACCAATTGATCATACCATATGTGGCGTGTAGGTGTTCACGACTCTGTAACGGTGTTGCCCCCCAAAGCTTAACATATACTCGTATGCATTTTGCCATCTTGATATAAAAAAAAAAGTAATACTGCCATATGGGTGGGTGTTAAAGTCAGCCAATGCATATAGTTTGCATTTGAGTAGATTCCGGTTCAACGTCATTTCACTACTTGCCACCAAGCCAGAAACAACAGTAACCATTAGTGCAGCGCTATGCCAAACTTCCAGATGTGTTGCAATTATTTGGCATTACTTGTAAAACTTTTCGTTTTCCATTGTCAGTTCGACCTTATGCGTTTGTTTGGATGTCCTCGCCTTCAATCGAAGTCATTGCGGTCGCGGGTTGTCACACGCAAATAATAAGCACGACAGACAGCGCAATAATAACCAAGTGACAGGAAAGACGAAACCAACAAACGACAGGCAAACGTACCTTTTGTATCTGCACTTACTTGTATCTGGTATTATAACTTTAAAGTTGAAGGTTGACATCGCATTGACGTTCACGCAGAACTTCCCCCTTCATGACTCTCTTAGCCATTCTGTTGGGTGCTATGGCTTCGTGGGTGATTGCAATTCTTCGAATACTTAAAAAAGTTATTTTAAGAATGAATTGCATTTATTAGTTGCAGCGTAGGTGTCGGTGCACTAAAGTGGTGTCTGCACAGCCATGAACAATTCTTTAGTACTCGTACTGAGTATTCGGTTATGCACGACTAATAGGGTGGAGTGAAATTCAAAAAAAAAAAGTTAACCTCGGAAAGAGATGTAGTCTGGGGTCCCAATGAGGGGAAAAATAAAGAAACAAATTTTAAAAAATTTTTAGGGGTCGCGCCACTCCCTCGAAATTTGGAAATTATCGCTATTTTGGCGTTGATTTTAGAAAAATCCTAAAAAGTTTTATGTCAATAAATGTTTGCAATAGCGTAAACAATGAAATAAGGGCATGAAAAAATTTAAAAAAAATTTTCTCATTGTTCAAAAATTTTAAAAAGTAAAATAAGTCAAATCGTCCCTTCTTCAGAAAATTGACTGAACAATGAAATCGCCACCAAAGCTACAAATATTAGTCGATTATCCTCATATTTGCCTCAAATACTTTTGTTTGGGCACTGAACAAGCTCAAACTTTTAAATTTCGAATAAGTTAAGTCGTTAATTTTTAGGATTTTTCTAAAATCAACGCCAAAATAGCGATAATTTCCAAATTTCGAGGGAGTGGCGCGACCCCTAAAATTTTTTTAAAATGTTTTTCTTTATTTTTCCCCTCATTAGGACCCCAGACTACATCTCTTTCCGAGGTTAACTTTTTCAAATTAAAAAAAAACATGTTTTCACTCCACCCTAACGACTAATAAAGTATCTTCTCAGTGCTACCCGACCGACGAGAAACGACTGCACAAATTCCAGGGAATAATGTTCCGAATAATACTATTTATGCATGTACATATAGATACATATATACAGAGACATATATACAGAGAACAAATTTTTTGACCTTGAAATTTCAATCACAAATTTAATACCCAAAAAACGGAAAAACTTATAATGAAAGAATTTAAATCAATTACACTTTAATTGGCTTAAATTTTAACTATTGTTTTCCCCTTTCTGCAAAAATAGAATGGCAGTCCCGCAATCGAGTTACAATTTTTAGCGATTGATTTTAAGATTTTCGTCACAGCAGCAAAACTAAGGAATAAAGTCAGCAAATATACAATTTTCGGGATTGAAAACGATTGAAAATTGTGTCTGTGTGTTAGAAGATAAAACTAGAAAAATTCTTTGCATAGTTTTGTGCGTTGAATTTTTGGCCTTAATGCTGTTGAGCTGTTTCATTTGTATGCAAATTCGTACCCTCAGGTATGGCATTTCTAAAAAAAACACACACACACACCTAGACAGAAAGACAAGAAGAAAAAAATAAGTGCAAGTACAGGTGTGTAGTATAGTTTCAGGAGTATGAATAAATTATCGTAGAAAAGAAAAATCAATCGACGAAAATTCAACACATACGTCAGGCACTTAAGTATGTGTGCAATCTTCGTAAAAATTTCTTCCATCAACTGGCATAGTGACAAATAAAAAAAAAATTAAACATAATCGGATTATTACGACTATTATGTTGTTAAAATCAATGATCACATTTCTCAATCGGTTGTTCCAAGAATTTGTATGTGTTTTGGGAAGGAAATGCCTGACGCTAACTGATGACAGGCATGTATTTGCGTATTTGTTAAAAGGGTCTGCGGCACCGAGGTGGAAATGGGCGTCACCAGTCAAGGTGATTTTACGACGGAATTCCGGATCATTTTCATGCATTTCAAGGCTCGAGTTTTTCCATCCATTTCGGTACTGCGGTCCCCCAAGGTGTTTCACGACGACCCAAAAATGTTGTAGTTTTGCGAATTTTCGTAGTGAGTTTTAATAATTTCAATGCATTGTTGAAGCGTGTATCGTTTCATTTTTAGTAATGATGTAGTTTCTGCTTGTCAAATGTCACAGAATAGAAGCTTCAAACGTGACAGCTACCGAAATTAGTCTTTCGTCTTTCCATCAGGAGACAGATATGTTACACGTAACCTGTTAAGAACATAAAAGCAGTTTTCAGTGGACACTTAACCTCGTAAATACATTAAGCATATGAAAGTAATGTCTAAATCAGTAGCAATAGGAAGGTCTCAGTATATCGTACACAGCTTACTGATTTGCGACAAGTCCCTCACTAAATGTTATTGGAACACTTATGTCCACATTTTGTAAAACGTAAATGTAAATTTCTTTTCCGTTCGAAACGCCAAGTAATTTACGTTTCTTTAAGTTTTATATATCGTAACGTTTATCTACTTGTTGATTATGACAGTTTTTTTCCACGGAAAACATGTGCTGTTGCTTGGATGAAACGCAAATTTCCTTTTCAAACCAAATATAAAATGTTAAATCTGATGTTTGTGGACACATTTTCTACATTACGTTTTACGAAATGAGGCCAATTATTAAATGCGTTTCAAAATACTTTTCATTATTTACAAATCTTGTGGGTATGTGAGATTATTGTGGTTTGTGGAATTAAAAAATTTCCACAGAAAATTTTAACAACAAGTGCTGCATCAAACTAATGTCTCTCCAGCTGGCACAACTTCGTGTAGATATGAAAACGCAACTCAGGTTACACACATATCCGGTGTACGGTGGAAAAATATTTCTTTTTATAGTTTTCAGTAGAATAATGTTAACCTGCAGTGTACAACCAGCACCATTCACAGTTGATGGTATTGAATATGCCCTCTTCTAAGCCAAATTAGCTAAACTCCGACTTAAGAAGAATTTTGCTGCTAAAAGGATGATAACTTGGAATGAGCAAATAATTCAAAAACTGAGCCTTATATATAATGAGTACTGATTGGACTACCTAGTCAAAGGAGGTAGTCCTTCGCTACCACAGGCATCACCGCTCACCATTGACTTCGCTACTGATCTACGACATATTGAAAATATTTTTCTTTTTTTTTTTGTACGGTGGCTTTAGTCGAAATTGTAAAAGTTCAGCTATAAATAAAAGTGGATACTATTTTGAAATTAAAAATGGCTAAATCCAATATTATTCTTTTTAAAAATTGCTTTATTTTAACAACATTTCCAGGTACAGTTATCGTTGAAATATAACAAAAAAAAAACTCCACACACAGCAGATTCATCAAGAATTTCGTGGAGATATTGGGAGGTTTTTGTCAGTGGAACATTCTGTTTTTGTAAATAACGAGAGACGGAAAACAAACTCCATCATATACTCTATACTTGCTGTGAACTGTAGACTTGCGTACGGTAATGTGAGAAGATGGAAGCTAATACAACTCTAGCATGCTAGGGGTGTCCAAAGTAGGTACACATGCTTTTCGTATACGAAATTCCTACTTACTTGGAGTTACTGATTACCACTGCCGTTGGCGAGTAGAGTGGCGAGCAAAACCGTTCGGGTGTTCACCACTTTTGCACATAAATTGCTCTAAAATTTTTAACAATAACTCAACTATCATCAAATTTCCAGTGAAAGTTCGTTGTTTATTGTGTAACAAAATAAGAATATTTATTAAACTTCATTAACAAAAACAAAAGAGTTATTATACAAAAACTAAAACAAAGTCATTCAGTACAGTTTTGCTCGAAAAAAAAAAATAAATTACATGAAAATGTGTTTTGTTAATATTTTGTCCACAGACCCTTGTTTTTAATAACGCTATTCAGACGTCTCGGCATACTTAATAATGTTATTAATTCTATTAATTCATGGTTTATCAAAGTTTACATTTCATATTAAACTTCAGTTTAATCGACAAATGCTTCTCTTAAAACGTTATACAAATAATCGTGGATAGAGTAATAAATGAAGAAAATATATCCCTAAGTAAATAAATAAATAAAATCCCTTAGTAGTAGCAGTGCAAGCAGAAAATATTTTGGAAAAATAGTCAAATTTAGAAAATTTTCAAAAATTTGTCATAAAATTGCCACCAACACAAAAAGACGCATTTCTATTTAAAATAAGAAAACAATGACTTTTTATTAAAAACAGTAGCACATTAGATTAAATGAAAAAATGAAGAATTTTATTCAATTAAAAGGACTAGGATTTAAAAAAATATGTTGTTTTGAAATTGTTCTAAATGGTTTTCCAACAAGAGGTGTTATTTTGAATCACCCGGTATTTCGGAAGCTGTCACTTTTGACATTTGACAAGTAGAAAGTACACCATTACTAAAAATGGAACGATACACGCTTCAACGCAGTTGGACGATATTGATCTGGACAACGTTTACTTTCAACAAGACGGCGCTATGTGCCACACAAGCCACGAAACCATTGCTCTTTTACGGAAAAAATTTCCGGACCGTGATATCTCTCGAAGAGGTGATCACAATTGGCCACCGAGATCTTGTGATTTAACAACTTGCGACTTCTTCCTTTGGGGCCACGTGAAAGATAAGGTCTACGCTAAGAGCTCAGCGCCGATTGAAGACCACAAACATATAATTCGGGAGGCTATCGAGGACATTGGGCAGCCATTTTGCGATTTGTTTATGGAAAATTTCATGAGAATGATATGGTCCTCTTAGCGTGGGTGTGGTGGCCATTTGTCGAATGTTGTTTTTCATTATTACGGGATACCTTCCTATTTATTATGAAATAAAAATCCGATCATTTATCTCAAAAAAATCCATTTTTCTTTGAATACCATAATAACACCTCATGTTTAAACATGATAGAAACTTGTGTGACAAATATTAAAATATAAATATGTCTGTAAGAATTAAATTCAAAATTATTGAGCTGGAATGAAAATGGTCCTTTATTTTAATTTGGTTGAGTTGTCTTAAATGAGGTAGACACATAATTTTTTAAGATCATTTGTTATAAAGGGGGTTTTAAAAATAAACTTTTTTTTAAAATAATCGTATAGTATATCCAATCGGGAAAACTAGCCCGGCCAAATATTTTTTGTGTCAGTAATTTCATTTAGATAAAAAAAAATGTTTCTGAAAATGTCATCAAAAAATACCAATGTTTAAATATCTGGAAGTTAATCGGTTTTTATTCTTTACAAGACAATGTACCATCTAAACTTACTATTTCAAGGCATTCGTCACGTCTGGCACCACTGAATATCCCGATACTGGAAGTCATCTCTCTGCATAAATGTTATTTTTGTTGCCTTCAAACTGAATAAGTACTTTTAGTTTTCTTATAATTAAATTCCATATTAATTCACTACAGGCACAAAAATAAAGTCCACAGAAAAAGCGAAACTATTTACATTTTCTCATAAAATATTCCAGTCGAAGAATACTAAATAAAGCAAACAAAAAGTAACTGTTGACGCCAGCGAAGAAAAACACTTTTCACAAAGTGATGATAAATCATCAAATCATCTTAAGCAAATCATATAAACTTCATTGATGCACTTCTGGCCTATGTGTCAAATACATTTTTTTTTCAACGTTTTTTTCCCCTCCGCTCTGTTCATTCTTTCGCCGTTTGGCCAACTCATTTGGTTGAAGCTGTTGGAATAGCGGCGACATGCTTCAGTCAAAACCATTCACAAACTTCAAACCAACAGTCATTTAGTTGAGTATATGGGCTATTTCGCAAACAATTATTCGGATAGAAAACTAGTGACGTGTTTGAATATAGTAAAGGAAGCAGGGATTTTGAACGTACGTATGTATAGAGAGGGTTGTTAGTTTTAAACATCGATGTGGACGGCTGTGGTGTGATATGCAATGTGTGCGACTATTAAGCAGTAAGCCCAGGTTCGAAACCTTAAATGTTATGAAGAAGTGTGGCAGCCACCGAAACGGATCCGGATCCTGTAATCAAACACAATGCCTGAAGCCTATTTTTGAACATTTCTATTTTTGCAACGAAATACAAATAATCAATAATCTCAACATTGACTAACAGAAACAAAACTGTAAAAAGAATAAGGATTAACAATACATAAACAAATTTAAAAATTAATAAAAATAAAACACATTATACGAAAATAAAAAATATCCTAAATTTAAGTTTGGGATTAGTGCTGCAAGTTCTCTGTAACGATGAAAAACAAGTATTTTTTACAGATTAAAAAAAAATATGAAAATTGTGTTTTTCTGAGTCCATTCCTTAAATATCAGGCATCAGTAGGGCTCACCTTTAACAGAAATAGTGTTGCCAGCTACATTTTCAAAAAAAAGGAGCCAACAAATCTGCGAACTGTCAATTTCTGAGGATGCTTTGGCTTCCCGATGATTTCCCATACCCAGATGCAGTAGTTGTACTTGTTTATAACGCCGCCGAGATACAAAGATGGGGTTCGGACCAAAATCGTTGACCTTTATGAGTTGCTCTAACGTTCAAGCTGATATTCGTATGGCTTCAATTGCTGAGTCAAATGGACCTTGTAAGCGAAAAATAACACTAGTCAACAGTCAAAATGTACTCGGGATGCGATAATTTTTTCTGTGTAGATAACCTTGACATGAGCTCGAAAAACGCAATAAAAAATTTTTTTTTCGTTTGGTTTTTGTTTTATTTTTTTTTTTTTAAATTTTAAAAAATTTTTTTTGGTTAATTTGTTTCGTCCGGCATAATTCGGGAACCACTAGCCCGATTTAATTGAATTAAATTTTAAAAAATTTGCTCGACATATGCACATATTTGTCTATGGTAAGGTTTTTTCTTTTTTATTACAAAAAAAATTAAAATTTGTTGGGTGACAAAAATATATGAAAATTTGAATTTGAAATTCATACCTTTACTCAATTGCGAATAAAAGCGAAACGCGTGCATCGATTTTCATGATCTTTGTCTCATTTTGCTCATAGGTTATGTGACTTTACGTAAAAGTAATAAGATTTGACATTTTTTTTCATTTTGGATTCTTTATGGATTTTTTAAAAAAAAAAAATTTAAATCTTTAGGCAAAAAATAAGTTTTTTCCTTTATATATTCATTTTTAACTTGAAAACTGTTACTTGTATAGGAAAACAATATATGAACAGATTAAGGGAATTGTAATTTTAAATTTTTTAAAATTTAATTCAATTAAATCGGGCTAGTGGTTCCCGAGTTATGCCGGAGGAAACAAATTAACCAAAAAAAATTTTTTAAAATTTAAAAAACAAAAACCAAACGAAAAAAAAAATTTTTATTGCGTTTTTCGAGCTCATGTCAAGGTTATCTACACAGAAAAAATTATCGCATCCGGAGTACATGAAATTTTTTTCATTTTGTTGAGTAGTGTAATCAGTGATGAAGGAGAGTCGATATTCCAGGATTGGAATATTGTCAGTAGGCATCATACGACGACGGGGACCATGGCTCTCTCAAACAAAGTTTTAGCACAAACTTGAATACAGCAGGAGCGGTGGGTGCCTCATTTCGATCAATAATTATTTTCAATAAACATCCGGTCTGAATTTTCGAAAAAAGGTTGCATTATTTCCTAACGTTGTTCAATACTGAAACGATATTCATGGAAATATTTCTGTCAGTATCAAAAAAAAAAAAACAAGGAAACTTATATTTGCCGAAATTAATAAAAACTAAAAATAGTAGTTATCATATTGAGTAAAAGATTAATTTTTAAGTCCATGTATTAATACTGTAGATAATGCAGATGGCTTGAAACTGCACAGCATACGTCATGGCTGACCATGGTGAGATAGGTAAACCAGTTCCAAAACCTGGTGAGACCATCAAACGTCTTCACCTCGTAAATGCTGGAGATTTTCTGAGTAAGACAGTGGTTTGCAGGCAACAACTTTCAATCGCCAAGAGTAACATCAATAATTTTATTTTTCATATTACTTAGAATATTCCACCTTTGCCGTTTTATTTAATTTTTCCAAAGTCATAAAATATTTTTTGTTTAAAAATCTTATAATTTTTAAAAATTAATTACACCTTCGGAATTTCTTACAACCAAACACATTAGCTTACCTTAGTGGGGATAAACTGATTCATACATTTCGACAACATAGCGATATAAGCTAATTCAATTAAAAATTTGAAATATTTGAATCTGTGAAAGTGACGCCAAAGATAATATTGGACATTTGCCGGCCAACGTCTCTTATTTATGCAAGTATATGTGTGCGAATAATTCGGTCCACAGTATATGCACATGTATGTATGAGTGTGTGAGTCACAGTGAATATAGTAAAGAGCTTATAATACTTATCAGCAGTATTAGTTTTGCTACTACACGAGTAGTATCAGTAGTCGTCATCAGCAAAAACCAAACTGCAAGTTTGCCTCCATTCCCGGCGCACTCCTTTACAACAAACTATTTCCGCCTTCTGCCACTGCCAACATGTGGCAGCTACAATCATTTATCACTGTCTCATTTAGTTCAACTGCATGCAGCAGTGTAAGCCTTTTGGCTATAACGTAATAAGTGTTTATGACTGGATATGAGTTACTGGCTCTGTTGTTTGTACGCTTGTGTCGTTCCTTACGGTCTTTTTTACTCGTTGTTATTTCTATTTTTTTCCCCCTTTCTCGACATGTGAAAGTTGTGCAACAACAGTGCCAACAACAAAATCATAACTGTAAGTCAGTGTCATTAGAAACACGTCGATGTCATTTGCATTTAACATCATCACATCATTTATGACACTTTCTTTAGAACAAAAATGGTGATGGCTCACAAACACAAAAGCGGCGTGGGGGGTAGCGATAACGGTGGCAGTGCAGTGCTGCTGCCATTGCAAAGGACTTATAACCAGTGTGAAGCATTTTCTGTATTTTGATGCTTATTCAGTTCAAACATGAGCCCATGGCAACTTAGATGAGGCTTAGATGAAGGGCGTGTCGCAACCCGTGTAACTCATAATATTCAACGGTCGTATCTTCCAAATTATTAGAGGTATGAAAATGAGATTTTGTAAAGGATCTAGGAAACAAATGGGAGGTGACTTCGAAAAAATAGATATTTCAGCCAAGTCGATATAGTGACATTAGAAAGATGACTATTTGTAGATTAAAATAAACAAGTGGACAAATAGTAAGTTCGGCCGGGCCGAATCTTATATACCCTCCATCATGGATCCTTAAAAAGTCAATAAATAAGAAAACTAACTGAGTTTTTGGGCCGCTCGTGACCCGATAGTCCCAGGAACCCGATCACAAATTTTATCCAAATCATGAAAATAAATGCATATTTGGGTTCGCGAGAAAATTTCGTTGCATTTCGATACCCATATGTCCATGTTTGTCAAGGGACGGTTTTTGGGCCGCTGGTGACCCGATAGTCCCAGAAACCGGATCAAAAAATTTAGGAAAATCGTGAAAATAAAGGCATATTTGGGTTCGTGAGTAAATTTCGTTGCACTTCGATACCCATATGCGCATGTTTATCATTGGCCCTTTTTTGGGTCCACGGAACCCATGAGCACGCCATTTTTGGGATTTTTTCCCCATCTATAAATTATATAAACTTAGTGTAGATGTAGTGAAAAAAAATATTTGAAAAATTTGATTATGGCCGGAATATATTTTGTCCCGTAAAGGGGAACTTTTTCCCCTTTGGTCCGATATTGCCCATTCTCGAACTTAACCTGCTTATGGGCAGAAAACATCTTCCTACAAAATTTCAGCTTCTTAGCGTTGGTCGTTCGCACTCTATCGTGATTTCAACAGACAACAGACGGACGGACAGACGGACATCGCTAGAATGTCTTAGAATGTTACACTGACCGATAATATATATACTTTATAGGGTCGCAGATCACTCTTTCGAGGTGTTGCAAACGGAATGACAAACTTAGTATATACTCCATCCTATGATGGAGTGTATAAAAAGGAATTGGCATACTATTTCTTAGACAGAGGCAAGGCAGCTGCAATAAATGTTTTTGTTAAATTGTATGCTAGCAAATTCGAATTTACTAGCAATGGAGAACCATTTTGCACGAAACTTCATCATTTCTGATTAAGTGCATTTCCGTCTCGGCCGCTTTGTTAACGGGCAAAACGCCCATGTCATCGTCGAGAAGCCAATGCATCTTCAGGATATGACAGTCTGATGCAGATTTTGGAGCGTTAACGTCATTGGCTCATTTTATTTTGAAAATGCTACTTTATACACCATTTTGGTCAACGATGAGATTAACAGCGAATGATGAACAATTTTATATAACCAAATAATGAATACATGAATTTTGACGATGTTTGATTTCGGCAAAGATGGCGCACCATGCCCTAAAGTTCATGCCATAATCGACATATTTCGCATAATGTCAATTCATTCATTGAAGCAATAAGAAATGTTGTATATTGGAAAATAAAGTGATACCAATATAATTTTATAATTCATCAGGTTGATGCGATTTTTTCATTCGGAGCTTCCGGAAAAAGTATAAAACCAAACATATTAAAAAGTCATGGAAAAACATGTTTCCCTCATAAAAATAATCATTTAGTGGACTTGTTGTAAAAACACGATAAGCCACAATATCAAAATACGGAGAAAATCGCCATCGAAGGTTGAAATAAATGTAGAAAATATTTAGTGTTTAAAGAAGATAACTAAAAAAAAACCTGCCTTTTTTTTAAGGTTTACCCAAAAGTAAGACGCGTATTTGGACTTTGTAGCAAGTAAAGCTTATTTCCTTCGACACAAAGCTTGTTTGAATGTAAATATTACGTATTTGCTATTAATATTATGTATTTATGTTTAAGCACTAGCGTGTTTGGAAAAAAAACAGAATATAAACTTTTTAAGTTCAACAAAGTACTACATACAGCTATTTTCGATTTTTTTTTGCCTTTACGCTCTTTAAAATAGAAGCAATAACCGAGAGAATCATATATAGAAATTCACAAATTAAAAAAAGTTTAACATAAAAATGTATATATTTGATATTCATCACATACAAATAAGTTAATTTTTGTGGTATGAAAAAATATATATATTAATTTTTATTTTATTTAAGTAAATGTATGTTCAAATTTTGAGTTCAAGGGTAAACCGGGTGGCACAGACCATATGGGTAGATTTTTACAGCGCCAGAACTTCACGCTGAAAAATACGCCTTTTTTTGTTTACACACAAGTAATACGCGTGTTTGGTGTTTGTAGCAATTAAAGCTTATTTTCTTCCTATTTATATTTGGATGTAAATATAACTCGTTTGCTATAAGTATTACATATTTGTGTATAAGCAATAGTGTGTTTGGGAAAAACAGACAACGAACTTATTAAATTCAAGAAAGTACAACATTTGGGTGCGAATAAGTGTGTATTGCCAATTGCTTTCGTAATTTTTTTTCTGCATTTACGCTCTTTAAAATAAAAGCAATACCGAGAGAATGAGATGGATTTTTATATTGAAATTCACAAATTGAAAAAAAATAAAAAGTAAGTCAAAAATGCATACATTTGATATTTATCACCTACAAACAAGTTTATATTTGTGGTATGGAAAAATCTTAATATATATTTACCCTCGACACTGATTCACTGATTCACTGACTCTATCACGCAGTACGTAGGAATTTAAATAGGCATTCTATAATTCTATAATAAATAATAAAAAAATAATATTTTTTTTTTGTACAGAAATTCTGTTTTCCCCAAATTTTTTTTACCAATATTTTTTTTTCCAAAATTTTTTTTTTCCAAAATTTTTTTTTTCAAAATTTTTTTTTTTACAAATTTTTTTTTGTACAATTTTTTTTTTTTACAAAATTTTTTTTTCCAATTTTTTTTTTTTTCAACAAAATTTTTTTTTCCACAATATTTTTTTTTTTTCCACAAAAATTTTTTTTTTCAAGAAATTTTTTTTTTTCAGGAAAAAATTTTTTTTTCAACAAAATTTTTTTTTTCAACAAAAATTTTTTTTTTTAAGAAAAATTTTTTTTTTCAACAAATTTTTTTTTTCCACAAAAATTTTTTTTTCAACGAAAAATTTTTTTTTAAGAAAAATTTTTTTTTTCAACAAAATTTTTTTTCCATATTTCAACGGGCGCCATAGGCGCATTACAACTTACTAGTATATATATGTTTGATGCGAACTTGTTTGCTTAAATTTGTTAAAATGGCAATTTTTTTCAGCGTGTACGCATCTGGTGGGAATCGAACCCTCGCCTTCCTGGTCAAATATATAGGGTGGCGCAAAAGTAATCCTCCTATCAGAAAATGCTATACATTTTGCTAATATCAGTGGCAACTCTGGCGGCGGCCATTTACAAGACATCATATTCCCGACTTGATGTCGTTTTATTTTAATTACAGCCAAAAACCATCGGAAGTTTACTTTTGCGCCACCTTTTATTTGTTAAACTGATTGGAAGCGAAGAGGGCGAAGGTGGCGAAGGGGATATAGAAGGAACAGGGTTGTCAAAATAGTCACGAAATGTAAATTTTTAATTGAAAATATAAAAAAAAATTGATTTGACATTTTTCCAACAAGAGTTATTATTTCGGTATTCAAAGAAAAATTAATTTTTTTGAGATAAAGTGGAAGGTATATAGTTTATAATGAAAAACAAAATCAGCGAAATGACCACCACGACTACGCTTACAGGACCATATCCTTTTCATGAAAATTGCTATAACCAAATTGCAAAGTGGTTGCTCTATGTCCTCGATAGCCTCACGAATTCTATGTTTGTGGTCTTCAATCGACGCTGGGCTCTTGGCGTAGACCTTATCTTTCACGTGGCCCCGAAGGAAGAAGTCGCAAGGTGTTAAATCACAAGATCTCGGCGGCCAATTGTTATCACCTCATCGATAGATAAAACGGTCCGAAAATTTTTCCCGTCAAAGAGCAATGGTTTCGTTGCTTGTGTGAAACGTTGCGCAGTCTTGTTGAAAGTAAACGTTGTCCAATCAATATCATCCAACTCCGACCATAAAAAAAAACATTAATTATCTCTCGATAGCGCAATACATTCTCCGTAACTGTTGATCCAACCTCAGTTTCGAAAAACTAAGGTCCAATCAAGCCGTGGGACCATATACCGCTCTCAACAATAACTCTTCGGTTTTCCGAGCCCCAGATGCGACAATTTTGCTTGTTGGCGTAGCCACCGAGGTGGAAATGGGCCTCGTCAGCCAAGATGAGTTTTTAATGGAATTCCAGCTCATTTAATGGACGCATCATTGCGATTGACAAAGGTATATTTCACAATAATACACATCGCTCATTTACTTCAACAGTGCCACAATTTAATATTCACTTTTTTTTTGTTGCTCTAGAAAAAGCTAGTACATCTCTTATTTTAGTTGACTTTCGTTCTGAGTGTATTGTACAGGTTATGCTCTAGTTTATATAGGAAACCTATGGGTAAGTCAAAACCAATTGAAAACTTTAAATAACTCTCTTAAAAAAAATCGTATTTAAGTTGTGATACTATCGAAGTAAATAAGCGATATGTACTCGTACTTGCAAATATTGAGGTCGTTGATTTGTTTTATTTTATTCAATTCAATCATCAGAAGCTATTCAGGCATGTTAATCAAGACCGGATGACATTTATTGGATATACGAGGAATGCAGCAAATTATCATAATGACTATGTATGTGAATGCAAAATGTTTCAAAGTTTTTTTTATTAGGTCGCACATTTCACTTAATTCCAAAAAAAAGAAAAACCGAATGGAAACTTCAGTTAAATGTCATATATATAGAAATAAGCGATACACGGGATGAATGCAAGCATTGACACATTGAAAGTTAAGTGGATTTGTGCAGCATTGCAATTAAATTGGAATTGATATCAAGTCGGAGAAATATTATTTGTCATAAGTAAATCGTAGAGAGTCAGACTTTTATGACTGTATTTTCACATATCCGGTTGTGTGCTGGTTTTCGCTTTCAACGTTGATGTAAAACTTTTCACGTAATGCGTTTGCTCGGTGTCACTCACCCCATATTTTTGGGTGTATCTCCGTCACTTTAAATTATACGTTGAAATCCAAGTGAAAGCTAGTTTTTTTTCAAAATGCACATTGAAACCGTAAATAAGTATCTCCAATACAAAATTGAACACTATTTTATTAATTTTTGTAATTTGAAGTAATATATTTTGCAATTATTAGGTTTAAATTGCTTTTTTTTTTTAAAAAAAAACTCAATTTATTTATCAGCTTTATGTTGAATTTTCTGGCATTTTATTCTCATACTCTCGTTCACATAAAAATGTCTTTGACATGTTTTTTGACACACATAATTCACGTGAGTTGGTAAAGTGAATGTGAAGTGTAAAAAAACTACAACCATAACATAACCGATAAATTTTGTTCGAATCAAAAAATCGCTCATTTACTTCAATAGTGTTACAACTCAAAACACGATTTTTTTAGAAGAGTCTTAAATTTGTCGATTGCATCTTGCTGAGAAAATATAAGAAACTATTCCTTTGACACATGTATGTATAACACCGTGTTACACACATTCTGTCCTATGAACCAAATGCACATATTCGGAAAGAGGGGAAAAAAAAAAAAATACACGTGTATCGGCGATTTTCATGTACACGTCAGAATTTTTTTTTTAAGTTTGAAGTATGAGGCTCGTTGTGGCCTGTGTGAAAGCATTTGGACCGATTTTTCAGTGATCCAATCGAGCTGATTTTTTGTAGGCAGACTCGTGGAAATGTCTGTATCACGTCAAATTTTTTAAAAAATAGATTTTTATCAATTCTCAGATTTTCCTATTTTTTTTTTTTTTAAATAATTAGAGATTTACCGATTTTTCTTTCGCAAATAAAGCTTAAAAAGTAAATTATTAATCGTAACAATATTGAAGTAAATTGACGACGACAGACTTTGGTTTTCTTCAGTGGGCTCTAAAATTGCAATAACCAATTTCAAGCAATCAATTTAAGATATAATGAAAAAAGTAATCTCAGAATTTTCAGAATCAGAATTTTTGTTGGTTTTATTTTTCCTCTTTTTTAAACCTTCTAGTAACATATGAATTTCCTAGGAATTATTCTTAAAAATGCATCAATTCACAATTGCTTTCTGGAATAACGTTAGTTTAAAGAACCACCAGTACGTATGAGTGCTAGGCTTTCAAATTATTATTACTCATACGCTCCAACAATTGGCTAATGTAGAAGGGTTCTCCAACAAGAGGTGTTACTTTGGTATTCAAAGAAAATTTTTTTTTTTGATAAATAATCGAATGTTTGTTTTCTTAATAAAGACGAAGGTATGCCGTTAATAATAAAAAACAACATCCGTCAAATGGCCAACACGACCTCGCTAAGAGGACCATATCCTTTTCATGAAATTTTCCATAACCAAATCGAAAAGTGGCTGGCCTATGTCCTCGATAGCCTCACGAATTCTATCTTAGAGGTCTTAAATCGACGCTGGGCTCTTGGCGTAGACTTTATCTTTCACGTGGCCCCAAGGGAAGAAGTCGCAAGGTTTTAAATCAGAAGACCTCGGTTGCCAATTGTGATCCCCTCTTCGAGAGATAACACGGTCCGAAAACTTTTCCCGTGAAAGAGCAATTGTTTTCTTGCGCCGTCTTGTTGAAGTTAAACGTTGTCCAGATCAATATCATCCAACTTAGTTCATAAAAAAATCATTAAATAGCCCTCGATAGCGCAATTCATTCACCGTAACTGTCGATCCAACCTCAGTCCAATGACCCCGCCTGAGCATAAACCGCACCAAACAGTCCCACGTTGAGGATGGAGAGACCTCTAAACAATAACTCTTGTGTTTTCCGAGCCACAGCTGACACAATTTGGCTTGATGACGTAGCCACCGAGGTGGAAATGGGCCTCATCAGTCAAGATGAGTTTTCGATGGAATTCCGGCTCATTTTTATTCATTTCCAAGACCCAATCAGCAAAGACACGACATTGTTAATGAGCGGCCGGCTTAAGTTCCTGTATTAACTGAACTTAAGACCCAAGTCTTTATGAAAACTACGGTGTAATGACGTTTGTGGAATTCCCAATTCCAAAGAACGACGAGGAGTGGACAAACGTGGTTTTTCTTCAACAAGAGAAAAAATTAGTTTCAATCGAGTTTTTTAAAGTTTTTTGCGATTTTAACCTGGAGTTGAAGTATTTTTGCTGTTATATGTTCACAATTTTTGTGAATTTTATGACATATAGATTTCGAATATGATTTCCGCCTCGACTACCAGTTACACGGTGCATTCGATTAGTCTGAACATCCCATTCCCCAATGTAACACCAAAACACAAAGCCCCAATACGCCCCTGTATCTAAGGATAAAGTGTTGTAGTACTAATTTTGTGCACCACAATTAGTTCTATGGTATGAGAATTTCCCAAATGGTTAATATTTTTTTCGGGATGTAATAAACATAATTCACTAATTAAATAATTCTATTAGTGGGAATACACATTGTCCATCGCTCCGTAGGGACGTCATCACATCATCCGTAGACATGCAAACGACAACGACACAAATATTTTATTGCCATCAATTATCTCTCACTATGCGTATAATTTCCCATATTGTCAGCATTGGTGGAGACAAAAACATTCTTTTGAATCACCCATACATTTGGACAGCTGCCAGTACTTGCCAAATGTAGTGTATTTTTATAGAACAAATGTGGGCTGCACGACTGTCAGAGCTCCGCACCCACTGCCGATGATGATGATGATGATGATTATCCATTTTATGCATCGCTCAAATAAATTTATGCGGAACATTTTTGTATCCGGCATGGCTGTGCGAGGCACTTCTCTAAGTTGCCATCAATCTTCGATACAGAAATATTAGTTGTGCCATATTTTCAGTAGATATCCAATTAAATGATCCGCACGATTTTGATTTGCATTTTTGTGGTGCCGAACGATTCATTTGAGT
Source organism: Hydrotaea cyrtoneurina (assembly GCA_958296145.1). Taxonomy (NCBI): domain Eukaryota; kingdom Metazoa; phylum Arthropoda; class Insecta; order Diptera; family Muscidae; genus Hydrotaea; species Hydrotaea cyrtoneurina. Next base: position 39,747,946 of record OY282515.1, on the reverse strand, counting down.
GTGCGAGGACAAGGCAGAAATTAATAATAGTATCCGTATATCCATAATGTATAATTTCGATGTATTGTTATAGAAATGATAGAACTTTAAAAATCGTTGGTAACGTTTATAAAAAATAATGTTTAAATAATTTAAAATTTTTAAGATGATTTGAATTACTTTATTAAATTTGGTATTGGTTTGGTTGTTGAGTTCTGTAAAAAATCTATTGTAGCCAAAGAGTCACGGAATAATTGAGTGTCTTAGCATTCCTAAATAGAAAATTGGATATATTTTAAAAATAACTCCAAAGTTTTTTAGTACAGAATTAAATGTTATATTTTACGTTTTTAAACAAATTTAGTTTTTTTCATATTTGAAATTTCAAATATGAAAAAATTTAAAATTGACTTTTTCCCAACTCACACGATGTGTTTTTGGCATGACTTTTTGTTCAACTCCCTTTTGGATTTGCTTCCCAAAGCCATAGGAATTTATACGTTGGATTTTCGCTTGTGACTCCGTTTGGTTTTTTTTTTTTTTTTTACTTGTATCTTGTTGATTCGTAACAATGTCGAAAGAGAAAATATGCGAAGTCAAACAGAAATGACAAAAAACTTCATATTTCTGATTTGTGACTTTTTTTCTACCCAATCTTCTCTACACCGTTCGCCTAAAAAACTAGAAAATCATGATTTTGAAATGGAGCAAAAAGTCATCGTGTAAATCGGCTTTTTGTCGAACTGTTTCTCATATTTTTATTGTAAAATGTCTATTCTTATATTTATTATGACGTCAGAATGTCGTGTGGTTGTAGTAACCAAATATTTTTAACAAAAATTGACTTTAGTCACAAAACGCTAGTACTCGTAAACTATTTTTTCCCATTAACGTTTTAAAATAGGGATATTTCGTTTCTCCTAATGCCAAATTTTATCCAAATCGAAATCTATTCGTCGCATGGGCGAATTTAAGTAAAAAACCCCAAGAGATGTTCCCCATTTGTTACTTCATGGAATGTTAAAGGAAATAAGTAAGTATCAAATTTTTTTTACGAATTGTAAAAGTTTATTTACACAGACATGCTGAAAACAATGGTACAAAAAACGGATTTTTTTTTCTAACTTGAATTAGGCCATTATACCTAGTGTCCACTGATCTGAAGGTCGGTCCAAGCATAAGTTATTTTTAAAAAATTCTGTCTCACGAATGCCTTGCTCGATATTCTCCGTTAGGATCTGAATCGTTCTGAATAGCCACAAATCACGCTAACGACGTGAAATCGTGAACCGAGGTGGCTAATGACCTTAGTCTGATACCAGGACTATTGAACCTGGTTCCCAAAAGATCGACTATGCGGAAATAGTCAGTGTTTGTTGAAAATGGACTAACGGAATTATTTTCAAACATTTTATGACACGTTTCATTACTTTTACCAGAAATTTTTAGTTTTCCTCCTGTTCCGAGAATTATTTGTTTTTAATCGGAAGAACATATTTCCTCTTTCCTTGGAGAAAAGTGTCAAAGTGATTTTGCCTACATGAACAGACAAAAACCACCACCATTACCGAAAGGGGATTGTATCAAGCCACAGATAGAGAGTGTGGCTGGGTCGGGAAAGTACATGGTCCGCCAAATAACTTTTTTTTTTTGAAAATTCTATAAAAAAAACTACTGAATATTTTCCCAAATTTCTTTTTTTATTTGAAAGTACAATCCTTCCGGTTAATAATGGGCGCAAAACATCAAGTGTAGCTTCGGCTGTGTGGCACGTAGCGCCGTCCTGTTGAAACTAAATGTTGCCAATATCCTCCTCTTCAATTTTTGTAAACAAAAATTCGTTCAACATGGCCCGATAACGAAAACAAAAAAAAACGTTAGATGGTGGATCCTCAGACTTTGTTTTGGTGCCTTGACGAGGGAGTTTTTTCTCCTTTTGTTCTGAGTTGGCCCACTTTCCATACCAATCGACATAGAACACAAACCTCTTAGACAACCTAGCTGACATCGCTAGACTGTCGGGCTAATTTACTACGATATGTGAAAAACTTTTACACATTATAGGGCGGAGGATGTAAAATAGTAATGTAACGAAAGTAAACCCACGGAAGAGAATAAGAAAGTAAATATTGAAATACAATTTTTGCGAAAGCGAATATTGAACTATGTTTTTTTTCCGAAATCGAATATTCCACAATGAGGCGAAAATCGTTGCATTCCTAGTTTATATTATTTCCAAACGTTGTGAGATTCCTAAAAATTATTATTTTGCTGAATTTAGTATTTTTTAATCATTAAAAAAAATTCTAAATTCGATATACTTGAAAAAGATCGATACAAAATATTGAATATTAAATTTATTATTTTGTTTATAAAATGTCTTAAATAATCGTTAACCCTATAACCGGTCATAATTGTGTTTAATTTCATAAAAAAATACTATCCCTCTAACCGGCCAAATAGAAATACTGGAAAATCATTGCAACTAGTATTTTTATACCAGTTATGCATAAACAAATATTTTTTACGAAATAAAACACAATTAATGAAGATATCCTCAGAGTGGTATTGCCGGTTAGAGGGTTAAATATTTGTTTGCGAAAGCGTATACTCAAAATAATGCGAATAAATCGCATTCCCATATTTCAACCTGAACTTTGTCACATCCCTAATATAAACATGCATATTCGCCAAACCAACCAAACCAAATCATATGTTTCAGACACGCCGTGCAAATCGGTCTTTAACATGAAGTAAATATTACGAACACCATAAAACTATTTCGGTGTGTGTGCGTGAGAGATTCAGCTTTCTAATTAAAAGTGAAAACTTTTCGCCTTTACATCATTACGATCAGCTCTGCAAATATAAATTCAATTACGCCGTAATAATCGTACAAGTTCGCCAACGAGAGTTTCTTAAATTCTGATTTATTTTGTTCTTAACTTAATACGAAAAAGTTTCTAAATCATTTGCTAATTTATGATACAAACCAAAAATATCTACTTTACGTGTATCTAAAAAATATCCGCCACATAGACGTTACATGCATTCAATGAACGACTTCCACCGCTTGGGAGAACTGGACAGGATACACTAAAGTGCACAGGTCTTTGGAGGACATGTCATACGGACACACACGTACACATAAATTCTTATTTGCAGAATTTATCTAATGGCAGGGAAAGTACAATGAAAGGAGAATATTTCCTAACAATGCGTACGTGAGAGCTGTGGAAAGTATTAGGATTTCATTAATGGATTTTAACGAGAGACCATTGGACTGCTAACGGAAGATTATACATATTTGAATAGTGTTTATGCGGCTTGTGGGAGAAGTATAAAAGTATCGATGAGAAGAATAATATACTAGCAGAACAATACTAGCCACTAGTTTTTCAGAAGACCAGTAGACTCTAGATCAGGGCTTCCAAACTAATTCAGACTTACGTCAAAAGGCAAAAGGGTAAATATGTACCAGAACTGTGCTGAAATACCATCCGATTTGTAATTTACATTGAGTTCTGGAAGAATCCTGTTCGAAAAAATATCTAAGACAGATATTTTATCCAGAACGTTAGCTTTTTTCTCTAAGCAGAGGTGTTATTTTGGTATTCAAAGAAAATTTCTTTTTAATGGGATAAAGAGGAATTTTGCCGTAATGAAAAACAACATCAGACATATGGCCACCGCGACCACGCTTACAGGATCATATCCTTTTCATGAAATTTTCCATAACCAAATCTGAATGCTTCCTCTTTTGATTCTACAACTTCTTGCAATGTCTGAGTAAAGTAATAATTCTTTAAAAGTTTTACTTTGAATTATATAACTCTGTTTTTAATAATTTCTGTTAGAAGAGATTCTATAGTTTTTTAAAATTGAAAAATTTCTATTTTTAAAACATAGAGAAGAAGATTCATGGATTTTGATAGAATATTTGGGGTGTTTTTTTCTAGCGGCATGAGAACTATCGATATCGATACCTATGCTTTGACAGCTGATACTGACAAGCTGTCTTAATATTTCTGTTCAGTAAGTTTTGGAGAGTCATAATAAAAAAGAGCAACGCTTCCAAGGAAAGTTCGTTCCAGCAATATATTTTATGTTATCAAGCTCTTAAAAAACACCCTATATCGTTTCCTCAATATAAAAAATCCTAATGTATCAAAAACGGTTTTAACAGGAGAAATCGAAAAAATTAAACAATTGGTAGGATTTCAATCAAAAATTACCAAAATTGGGATTTTCGGTAAATTTGATGTAGTAGCTGATAGCTGATGACGGACAATTGTTAAGAACACAAAGACATAAGAAAATAGAGCTACCTTTTGGAACGTTTTGTTTTTGCTTATAAAAATGGTCAACATAGGAGGGGACTGTGGGAAAACTAGAGATGTAACCCTATTTTAATTCATCTACTGTTTGTTATTTTTGACAAAATAGTTTATAAAAGATGGTACCTTTTTTTACCTAAAAATTCACTTTTTTAATTTTAAAGTTCCAACGACTATAATATTTTTCTCATTAATGATATTGTTCCTTAGCGTTTTTTTTTTATTAATTCTATTTCCAAAACAAACCATTTTCATATGACTGAAATGACTTCAAATAGTTTAGTTATAGCCAATAAACTTATCTTAATTTCCATTTTTAATACTTATATCTTCAGAATCAATGTTATCTCCTTCTGATCCATATGGCCTGTACTATACTTATAAGACCGAAGAAGGTCTTGTTGTGCAGTTTAATCATAAATAAATCAAATCAAATTAAAACGGAATTGTCATCGAAGAAATTCTTTGTTTTGATTGTTTAAAATGCGCACATCTAGCTATCTATGAGATGCAACTATAGTCTTAACCTCCACCTTAGTCATGTACAATATTAGCCATATTGGACGATTAAAAAAGGAGGTTTCCAACTTAGGACCCTTGTAGCTCATCTCTGAACTTTTGAATTAAAAATTAATCGGTTTTATGCATTGGTTCTGCAGCAAAGAAATTGGCTTGAAATTTTAACAGAATGTGTATCAGAAAGCATTCCACAAGGATCAATTAAAAAACAAATTTCTCAAAATAATTAGTTGGGGTGTTTGTATGTATCGTACCAATCACCAGATAAATACTTAGGGCTCTATGCCCCAAATGAAAAAAGGATAAACAAAAATGAAGAATTCCCCAAAAAAAAATCTCATACAATATTCGGGAATTTTTCATAATATGTATTATTATTTTTTCGTTTCAAATGAAAATTTGCCCTATTTTGTGTGAGATTTTTTTGGAATGAAATATTAAAATTTATTTTTTACCTTTGGGGAATTTTTCGTTTTTTTTTATTGGAGATATTTTTAAGCCAAAGTGAATCAAATACCGCGCCTAATTATCACATCTGAATAATGAACTATGAATTTTTCACTTTTATTTTGGGATGGTTTTTCATTTTTATTTGGGGTGTTTTTTTACATATCAGATTGGGGCCATTTTTCATGCAGCCATTTTAGACAATATGGATAAAATGAACACGTTGCAGATATTTTGATACTTCGTGTGTGAAAGCAAACTATTTATAATTACTATTAATATTTTTCTCATATTTACAATTTCTTTTTGTTAAAAGATGTCCTTTTTCAGTTTACAAAAACCTATTAATGGCTTTTTGGTATATTTTTCATATCTGGGGGATTTTCCATTCAGTAGTTTTTCATAAATTGTTTGGTAGGTTCTTTAGATTTTTTTGGTCACATTTTCATATTGGGCTTTTAGAGGATTTTTCATTTATTTTGGGGATTTCTTTATTTTAGACATACTTCATTTTTTTGTGGGGAATTTTTCATTTGGGGTAAATATAGGGCATCAAATTTCCCTAGGACTCATCACTTGCGAGAATCGTCTGTTTCAATTTACACGTGTCTCATTGGCCCTAATATGCCCACTGCTATGCAAAACATGTTACTTAATATTACCACAACTTCAATAACATTTCATTTTCCACACGGGCCTAGCACTCTCGCAGCCACTGTCGTAAGATGATCTGGAAAATCACAGAATTACTTTACTCCCAGAAGGACATGGCAAACAACAAAAATGTAATAAATTGAAAGATTTCGTAAAGATTTGATTGGCTTATATCGCATTATCCTTTATGTTGTAAATGTTAGCATTATTGGTGCTACAATGTGTCTGTGCATCAGTTTGATCAACTTACAGGAAACTGGAGTTGTAATGCCGCATGTCATACACGCACACATTCGCCCCCAACTACCCAGTAGTTTCCACAAATACGCATTAAAATATTTGTGGTACAATCGCATCAACACTGAGCGGCATAAGTATGCGTACAGTGTGATCCATTGAATTAACTATCATTTTGGAATCGAATGAACATTTTTCTAATAAGAGACTAATCTCAAAATACATATGTTAACTGTAAATAGTCGATCTCGGCCAGTAAGTATGGCAATTATGTATTGAACACTTATTGATTTGAGAAAAGTACCAAGTTTTTTCTTTCAAGGAATGTTGGGGAAATGCGTATACACCGCTTGGTCGATCCAGTGATATGTTTTCGAGCTCGAAATCTTTATAGAAAAGTCATCTAAACAAATATCGTGCAAATCGAGCGATAAGTGTATGTGAAATTCTTGAATTGTTGGTTATTAGAAATGAAAAGCAAAGTGAACCGCCCGAATTCATTCCCTATGTGTGCTACCACTGTGTCCATACTTTTATCCTTCGCTGTATGGAGTCATTGTCGTTGGCATGTCGTTGGTGTTGCTGGGTATTGGTTGGTCCTTTCCTGTCCTTGCCACTGTGGTAATACATGTGCATACACACACACACACGTATGTGCTTATTTGTATGTGAGTTCTTGTTTTCTTTATGTTTGTATAACATTTATTTGTTGTTGTATCATAGTGTTACCGTTATTTACTATAAATAACATTGTTACTCTGCCACACACACACACACACACATATTGCCATACAAAAGCGCGCTCTGTCCATAAGAGCTCACTCTAGTGTTAGTTTATGTCTCTATATTTTGTGTGACTTCATGACAGAGACGGAATTGACAGGCTGTCAAATAACGCGGCAACCAATCAAAAGGGAAAATTTCCATCAGAAAATATTAATATAACAGCGTCTTCGTAAATATTTACACCACCTTCATCCGGCCTAAATTGTAATATAACTCCCATACATGGGCAAGGGCTCCAAAGAGAATAGGGGATAGTAGGGTATCGCACTCTTTTGTCTCCCGACAGCATCTCCGAGACATCCGTCGTCTGGTCCCTGAATTTAGAACATTTAGCCAGAATATGCGGCTATCCAGGGTCTCTTACCCGTTAACTGTGAAATGGCCGGTTGGCCGGACGACGCACTATAGAGAAAATTCGTTCTTCCGCCCGACTGTTTGTAAGCGGAAAAATCTTGCTATGACATTATTAAATATTTCCAATCGATAACACAGTGCATTGCATTTATAGGCGCCATCCCATTAGTTTTAGAACAATAAAAAATTAAGATCCGACATTCTTTCCCCGGTTCAACTTGTGGAAGGACTATTAAAATAAATGAATCGGAGCTGCCATTGACTTCTAACAATAGTCCATGTCATTTGAAAATTTAGTTGCAAAGAGATATGCCCTTCTACCTATTTGGGAAAGCCTTCTACGTGTTTATGGCCTGCCATATCCCCATTTCCGCCACTGTGTGTGTGAACTTGTATCATGTCGAACATAATAATATCATAGAGTGAATTCATACATACGTCTGTATGTACATATATATATATATATATGTATATGTATATATATATAAGTGTGCATATATGTCTGTGTTGGGTTGGATTGCCACTGTATTGATTTATTCGTACAACGTCACCAAGTTATGCAATTGTGGCAATTTGGCACGTATTTCTAAGATTGTCACGTTCGCGTTGTAAACATAAATCAGGCCTATTTTGTCATTATTTGTTAGAGTTGCTGCTGTTGCCGTTGCCACTCATACACACATACATCTCTGCAGTACGTTCGGCAGGACTCTGTTTGCCATACAGTGCCTGCCTAGTGGCAGTGCCCATTTAATTGTGTATGTATGCACACTGAGATGGGTCGCTTTTATTTTTTATTTTTATTTTTTCCCTTTTTTGTTCCTTTTTTACCCTATTTTGGTAATATTTTCCGTTATTTTTTCATCCCATTTTGGTACGTTTTGGATCCATTTTCGTTCGATCTCTAACATTTCCACATCGTGTTAATAAAAATTTGTTTTTTTTTTCCTTTTTCCCGTTTTACTATTTGTATCCCTTTCCTATCCGAATTTCGAAAAATCCGTTCATGATTTTTGCTTCAGCCATTAATGAGGACAGGATAAATCAGTCAGTCAGTCACACTAGTATTTTATATACTCGTTTGCAGTTACTCATACGTATATTATTTCTCATTTATATTATACCAGTGTTGGGTCCGTTTTGGACCATTTTAGTCCCCTTTTCTATAACTTCCAATTTTTGGCTCATTCCTGCCGATTAAAACGTTTTCACACACTATTATCCTTTAACTATTATCCACAGGTGTTTGCTAATAACTTGTTTCAACCTTTTTTTGTTCTTCTTCTTCTTGTCTTATTTGACTGGGCTGATTGGTCGGGTTCCTGTTTTATGAATTAAATAAACTTCTTCAGGGGTTATTTTTTAATAATCCTGTTCGCCTTGTTTGTCCATTTTTTATCCCCTCTTGGGATGAAAGGATTCCCTATACACGAATAATACGATTTCTATGAAATACATTTTTAAAAAATAATCACTCAATTATTTGAAATGTTTGGATGGTCGAAATTTGCTATTCTACGAAAACGTTTTTTTTTTAATTTAACTTTTTTAAAAAAGGCAATTTTTTGAGACCTAAATTAGCATATTTTTTTGAAATAAATTTTAAAAATTTGCTACTAAGTTATTTTAGTACATTTGAATACGAATGATTGTTTCAAAATTATTAACAAAGAAAAGTCGGATTTTTTTTTGTAATTTTCTTCGTTGAAACATGTTTATAAAAAATAAAAAAGTTGTTTATCATTTTATCCCCTTCCCAAAATCCGTTCTTAGCGGATGTTTAGGATGCAAGGGCTACATACTCCCCGCCGTTTGGTCGGGAGATTGATGAGAATGTGTGGTCATTAATGAGCAAAGGGACTTGGCTCCGCCCATGTGTCTCAAAACATTGAGGAAACGGTTAAACTTGTAAGGATGCGTTTTGGTATTTATGACATTGGAGCTTTATCCGAACTTAGGAAATAATATATAATCAAATATATAAAACTAAAATATTATAAAAAAAAAAATAATTAAAAATTATAAATATAAATATCTGTCAGACAGCGAAGCTCACTGGGTAACACCTAGTATATTATAAATATCATGTTCATATAACTGCTACTTCACGAAAATGTGTTGTGCATACGAAAATCATATCATGTTCCCGTGAATGTTTTCAATGTCAAACCCACTCTAATGTGTTTACATATTTGTTTGTATACAAATACACAATGATGTTGATGTTATTATTAGTAATAGTATAGATGATGTACATGTCATTATTCACAATTTTATTTATTCCCTCCACACTCCATACGAGGGTGGTTTACAAGAATTTCTATTACTGATTGGCAAAAAATTCGAACACGATCTTACAGTGGTCTAGTCTGTATGTGGAAAGTTAGGGTACAAACGAAAAATCTACTACTGGGCTAAATTCATTTGGCAATCGAACTGAAGAGGATGCCAATTGTATATTATAATAACACTGGGTGTCATTTTTTAAGTCATGGTAATATAAGCATATACGGCTAACACTAAGTGTTAAATGGCCAAAAAAGACCCATGTCTCCCAGTTTTGCCCAAAGTCCTTGGTGTAATTTTTGCAAAAAAGTGACCATTTTCTCAGGTTCATAGTACTTGTCACAAAGAACAAAAATTGTGAACATATAAAATCAAAACAAAAAATCGCAAAAAACTTGAAAATATTCCATTTTTTCACCTTTTTTGCCCTGTTCAGGTCCATCGGTAGCAAACCATTCCTAATTCAAGGATCAATAAACATATGAACTTCTTGGGGATGATTCTTAAAAGTGTATCAATGCACATTTGCTTTCTAGAATAGGATTAGTACATTTTTGGAGCGTATAAGTAATATTAATTTAAAGCCTAGCACTCATACGCACAGGTGGTTAATTAAATTTAATTGATGTTATTTTTTTTAAATAACTCGAACGAATTTTATTAGTTTATTGTTCTATTGAACAAAATAATGGATTTCATTTTATGATTTTTCCGATTAGTGGAATATAAAATTGTGCTAAGCGAATGCGAATATTCCAAAATGAAGCGAATCATTTGGAAATTCGTAACATATTTGATTTTTTTCAAACGAAAGCAATTATTCCAAAATTTTTTTTTGCGAAAGCGAATGTTCAAAATGATGCAAATAATTCACATACTCATATGCGAAAGCCAACTTCGTTACATCCCCAATATCATGAATGCCATTGTTAAACTGCCAATATTTGCAGCTGTTAAATGAGTTAAATCTTTTGAGAAGTGTTCACGAATGTGGGATCAATTCCAAAAGAAAAAAATAATTCCTATAACAAATGGAGAAGTGGACGACTACAATTTGTTAAATTAAAGTTTTTATAATATGAACCTTATACAATATATGTTTTATATTTTCCCACTAAACTTTGTAGCATTCACTACTGACGTGCTGTGACAGTGACCGAACATTCCAAGAATTCACAGAAATACCATCTGCATTCAACGATTTAAATATTAATTAAATTATTTTAATTATTTATTGCAGATAAAACACAATACAGGCAACTCGCGGAAACGTGAACATTCAGAACATGAATGACCCAGAATCGTGAACACCATATTGTCTAGACAGAGGTCTCTAATAATAGATAACTGACATTTTTTTTAATTATACTCGCATTAGACAACGAGTTTTAGTTCTTCTTTACACAAAATGAATTTGTTTTTAATCAATAAAACATTTTTTTTAAATACTGGGTATTGAATTAATTAATAGAATTATCTTGTTTCAAAATTGCAAGATTCGAAAACGTGAGAGAAATCGTAAACTAGAACATCCTCAAAAATAATTATTTCACGTTTTCGAGAGCTGACTGTACATATATACAAATTTTGAGATTTTACATACAAGTATTACATTAAAACTATTATTATAAATTTTATCCACATTGCAATGAATGAATCTAGCAAGGCAAAAATTTAGAAAAAAATACCTTTTGATATCTAAAGAAGCAAATATAAAGCAAATATGTTTTTGGATAAATTAGATCAATCTTCAGTCACAAATAATTACAGATCATTTGTTTAGCGATGGAATCAAAATCGATCCGAAAATTATTTGTCCAACAGGAAAATGTCCACTTTCCCGTAAAATATATGAAATATATACGAGTATACAATAGAAATTCCATCCACAAGCGTCCTGGCTAAACATATACGTAATTTCGCACCAGATATTGAAATGTTTCACAAAAACCGTGTTTTTACAATAAAGAAAATACAAATTATAAAAAAAAGTGTTTTAGTAGGAAATCCACAATTTCGTATTTGAAGTAAATTGTTGGTATTACTAGGATTTTTTTCGGCTGTGTAGTTTTTTTTTTAAAAAATACACGACAAAGAAATGTAAATTTGTAACTTTAATGTAAAAATGGCCCCCCGACCAAAAGGAAAATCAATTTTCTTCCAAATTATTTGTAGGATCTAACAAAAACGCCATTGGGAGCAAAAGACCAGGCATGTAGGTATCTCTTTGTCCTATTGAAATTAGGTTTGGTCCCTGATAAATAGGTCCAATGGCCCACAAATGTTGCCCTGAAAACATGGGTACTCAAATGTTGTGATTATGGAAGCGAATACATTTATGATTTTTTTTTTAAGATTTGGCTAGAAGTGGAGCTAGGAGTCTGAGCAGCAAATTGAAGCACCGATTTTCAGCAAATTTTCCATTTTTACTCTATACGAAAATCTCATTTACTCGCAGCAAACTCCAATGTAGAGAACTCGTTATTTATTTTGCTCAGCTGGCATGGCGTGCAGCTTCGGTCAACTCCGACATACGCTTACCAAATTTCTTTTAAACTAGTCAATCTCCCCTCGCATGTGAATGTAGAACATACAAATGTATGTCATATCCACCATACATGGAATTCTAAACGGAATGTCCGCCGCATAGATCAGATGATGGAAATGGAGAAGCTATTTAAATATTAGTTCCGCCGCTGGTGCTAAGTGCTCAATTCCTGTTTGTTGGCGGTTGCCAGTTATTGCCTGCAATTTTCTATTCTGTTGTTGTTATCGTTGGGAAATGTTTTTGTATTCCCGATTTCACGTTGCCACGGTTTGACTATGTACGAACAAGTCTGTTTTGTTTTGAATTGTGTTTTGTTGGCTTTTTAGGGGGGGGGCACGCTTTATAATATTATTATTTGTCTATTTGTTTAGAGGTTTTTGTTGTCGTTTGGTTTTTATTTATTTATTTCGTTCCGTTTAAATCTGTTCCAATATTTGTGTTCACATTGGTGAAAACTTTTCAGCCCAATGTGACATTAAGATAAAACATTTATGAGGCCCTAGACACGAATAGAATTGGGGCCTCTACAAAAAATCAGCAGAATAAACATAATGCTTAAGTAGCGTTAGACCAAATCATACCTCATTCTTATAGATTTTGAATGCAGGGATCTAAATCGGATTTTTTAATTTCCATTATTTTCAAACCACTCGCAGAATTTGAGATTTATAGGCTCGAATTTCTGGGATAGAGATGGACCTGGCAAATGTTTTTCCGAGAGAACTTGTAGGTAATCTTAAAGTTAATTGGATTTATGAGGGGGAAACTTAGAGTCATGCAGTGATTTCTTCAACGATTGTGAAGTCTCGAACGTGGCTTGAATACTCAAAGGAAATCCACCAACTCTTACCTCCAGGCAACCTCAAGCTCAACAGGGTCTTCTGAATGATGATCAACTACATCACAGAGGATGCAATTCCAGACTTGGAGTACCACAGATGTGTTAAGCGGAGGAACCTTAAAAGAAATATCTATAGTGTCTGCCTCGGTAAACAAGAAAAGTGCAGAACGGGCCGAACTAATAGACCTGACTTATGAAAACGCTAGAAATGCTCAAAAAAAATCTCATATCAAACTCATTCATAATCACATTTTTTTCCAATAATATTTAACAATTCCCGAATTTTTTAATTTCTGCGGAATTTTTTTTATTTGGGATATTTTCAAGACAATTGTAAATCATATGCAGCTCCCTAATTATCACATTTGAAAAATGGTCCGATATATGAATTTTTCACTTTTGTTTGGTGTTGCTTTTCACTATTCTTTTTTTTTTTTTACATTTTACATTGGTGTGATATTGCATAATGAAAAATCAACCCAAATTTCGAACGATTCTTCATACTTTTTTTTTTTTTTTTTGTTAAAAATACACCATTTCCTAATTACGAAAATCTTTTGTTGAATTTTTGGGGTTTTTGCAATGGGTAATTTTTCATAAATAGTTTGGGAAATTTTTCAGAATTTTTGGAGAAATCTTCATCATTGGAGTTTGAGGGGATTTTTCATTTATTTTGGGGAATTATTCATTTGGGACATTCTTCTTTGTTTTTTTTTTGCATTTTTCATTTGGGTTGATATTGCGTAATGAAAATCACCCTAAATTTTGGGCGATTCTTCATACTTTTTTTTTGTTAAAATATTCAACATTTCCAAATTAAGAAAATTTCATTTTTGAGATATTGTTCATAATATTTGGAGGACTTTGCGGTGGGTAATTTTTCATAAATTGTTTGGGGGAAATTTCAGAATTTTTTGGGCAAATTTTCATATTGGGCTTTTGGGGCAGTTTTCATTTATTTTGGGGAATTCTTCATTTTGGGGGGGTGATTAATGAAAATCACCCCAAATTTGGAGCGATTCTTCATACTTTTTTCTTGTTAAAAAAATTTACCATTTCCTAATTAAGAAAATCTACTGTTTAATTTTTGAGATATTTTTCGTAATATTTGGGGGATTTTGCATCGGGCAATTTTTCATAAATTTTTGGGGAAATTTTCATATTGGGCTTTTGGCGGAGTTTTCATTTATTTTGGGGAATTCTTCTTTTTTTTGTGTATTTTTCATTTGGGGTGATATTGCGTAATGAAAAATCGCCCCAAACTTAAGACGATTTTTCAAAGTTTTGTTTTTATTTTGTAAAAATATAAAGCATTAAACCAAATTAGGAAAATCAACTGTTGACATTTTTGGGGTATTTTTGACAATATTTGGGGATTTTGCAATGGTTAATTTTCCATAAATTGTTTGGGATATTTTTCAGTGTTTCTGGGGAAAATTTCATATTGAGTTTTTAGGATTTTTAATTCATTTTCGGGGAATTCCTCATTTGCGACATTCTTCTTTTTTTTGGGATTTTTCATTTGGAGTGTTTTTCATAGAGCCAAAAAAAATTATAGACAAACCGTCGTTCTTATTTGTATAATCCGTCAGAAGTTTGTGAAGTGGTAGTGTTATTGATACCCAGTGTTCCTGTTCATTTCTCTTGGTCGATAATGACAAAAATTCTAACCAGGTTTTTCCTAAGAAGATATACATACCGAAGAAAATGTACAACAACAGGTAAGTTTCTTCGCTGACCCATCATTTCTCTCCATTTGACACCAACAAATCATACTCAACCCTCGCTTGCATCCCTCGTACCAACATACTCTTAAACAAAACATAAAATTAATTTACATTTTGTCATGATCTACCGATCATTTAACACAGTCACCTTAAATTGATCGATTCGTATAACTGTTTATAATGTTGCGTTTTGATAGTGTTAAATGAGAAAGTGTCTCAGATATACATGGACTACAAAATAAAGGTCTCAAAATATAGGCCGTTTATTGCGGATTGCACAATCCGCACCTGCTGAGGTGCACACATTTATATATCTATATATATGTATGTACATACATTTGATGCCGTTTGCACCACATGCGCTATTGCGAAATAGGCCAATAATTTTGCCAATTTCTGTTGTATTTATATCATTTATGCGTTCTTTATAAATGACGGGAAAAGTGTTATATTCCATATTATTTTCATTTTCCCACATTTCACGCTTTGAAATCATTGTGTATTTTGATGTTTTGTATGGTTGCAAAATATTGATGTGGAGTGTGGTTTCAGTAAATTTCATTCAGACGACCCAATTTTTTGGTGAATCTAAATTGTTTAATATTGTCGAAAACATGTACATGTGATAGCAAATGCATAATGTTGCCTAATGTGTGTTTCTGACTATTCATGCGCTTTTAATAAATCTAATGATGTCGTGGAAATTGTGAATGCACTTAATTGCTCTTTTGATTGTACCTGGGTGAACACTCTCAAATTTGTTTCTGGAATCAAGTAAACATATGACATCCATTAAGTGTGATATTGGGTGACTTTTAACAAATTATTCATTGACTATCCAGAATTCAGATAAAAGTATGATTAAAAATAAATTGTTATATGGCGAGATCTTGACTTGATGTGCAGAAAATTCTTGGTCGAATTGGAACTATTCTCATCTGATTCAGTTTTTATCAACACGTTAGTTGAAAATCTGAGCTTTGGTCGATTATAGTTCGACAGATATTATTAGTGCATGTTATGTAAATTTAATAATTTTTTAATTTCCAATGACAAATGTCACAGTATTTCTAAGTATTTCTAATTGCTCATCGTTCAATTCAATTAATAATACATAAACTAATATTTAAGACAGAGCCTATCTAATTCAATCAGTTTCCCACTTTTAACATGGTTACGCCAACTATCGATTTGGTATCCAATAGTAAAATTTTAAAATGATATCAACATATACGCTTGTCGGAGAAAATCACGCTGGGACTGATTTTCAAGAATTCCCAAATATAAATGAAAAATCTCCGCAAAAGCCCAATATGAAAATTTTCTAAAAAATTCTGAAAAATCCCACAAACAATTTATGCAAAATTACCCAATGCAAAATCCATCAAATATTATAAAAAAAATACCCAAAACACAAAAAACAAAAGCGCAAAAAAACTTTTGTTTTGAAAATATCCAAAAAAAAAAAACACAAGAATTATAACAAGTGGACAAATAGTAAGTTCGGCCGGGCCGAATCTTATATACCCTCCATCATGGATCCTTAAAAAGCCAATAAATAAGAAAACTATGAAGATTTGGGTTCGTGAGTAAATTTCGTTGCACTTCGATACCCATATGCGCATGTTTTTCATGGGCCCTTTTTTGGGCCCCAAGGGTCCACGGAACCCATGAGCACGCCCATTTTTGGGATTTTTTTCCCCATCTATAAATTATATAAACTTAGAACAATTTTACCAAAAAAAATCAGATGTAGTGAAAAAAAATATTTGAAAAATTTGATTATGGCCGGGATATATTTAGTCCCGTAAAGGGGAACTTTTTCCCCTTTGGTCTGATATTGCCCATTCTCGAACTTAACCTGCTTATGGGCAAAAAACATCTTCCTACAAAATTTCAGCTTCTTAGCGTTGGTCGTTCGCACTCTATCGTTATTTCAACAGACAACAGACGGACGGACGGACAGACGGACATCGCTAGAATGTCTTAGTCCCCTTTTCCACAGGCAAATTGTTATTTGGCAAATTTTTTGTTTTCTCTTTTGAAATTTTCGCTTGCTTTTCCACTAGCAAATTTTTCTTTGCCAAATTTGCGAATCAAAATACAAAAGAAAGAAAGAAACGTCAAAAGTGTTTACATTTTAAAGAATTTTTCGAAGAAGTGTATACATAATTTAAAATCGGTGCAATAATGGACAAGGAGTGTAAACATAATTTAATAAAAGAGATTTTGGATTGTACAAAATCCGCGTTTGATATGGAGTCAGCCGGCTGTGTGTCAGTAAAACGAATAGGTTAAAAAGGAAATGTCAACAAAATTGTTTGCAACGAACAGAGCAAAGCAGAATTTGCGTGTACCGCAAATTCTGAACAGGCAAAGTTTTGTTTCTCTTCCTCGCACCCCTCTCGCCTACAAACTCAGAATTTGCCAAATAAAAATTTGCCTGTGGAAAAGGGGACTTAGAATGTTACACTGACCGATAATATATATACTTTATAGGGTCGCAGATCACTCTTTCGAGGTGTTGCAAACGAAATGACAAACTTAGTATATACTCCATTCTATGATGGAGTGTATAAAAATTGGGGAATTTCTCATTGTTAATTTTTCATACGATAAATGCCCGAAACCAAAAATGAAATATTCCTGCAAAATTATGAGGAACTCCCCAATTTTTTGGGGGAATTTTTCATAGAGCCTTATACAAGGTTTTTAACTAGAGGTGTTATTTTGGCATTCAAAGGCAATTGACATTTTTTGAGATAAATGATCGGATGTTTATAACATAATAAAGAGGAAGATATGCCGTTAATATTGAAAAACAACATCAGCCAAATATCATTTTCATGAAATTGTCCATAACCAAATCTTAAAGTGGCTGCAGTCCTCCATAGCTCACGAATTCTATCTTTGAGGTCTGGAATCAACGCTGGACTATTAACGTAGACCTTATCTTTCACGAGGCCCCAAAAGAAGAACTCGCAAGGTGTTAAATCTCAAAATCTCGGTGACCAATTGTGGTCACCTCTTCGAGAGATAACACGGTCCGGAAACTTTTCACGTAAAAGAGCAATGGGTTCGTTGCTTGTGTGGCACGCCGTCTTGTTGAAAGTAAACGTTGACCAGATCAATATCATCCAACTCCGACCATAAAAAAACAGTAATCATCACTCAGTAGCGCAATCCATTCACCGTAACTGTTGATCCAACATCATTTTCGAAAACGTAAGGTCCAATGACCCCGCCGGACCATAACCAAACAGTCACACGTTGAGGATGTAGAGGCTTCTCAACAATAACTTTTGGGTTTGCTGACGTAGCCACCGAGTTGGAAATATGTTTGATCAGTCAAGATGATTTTTCGATGGAATTCCGGATCATTTTCATGCATTTCAAGGACCCACATAGCAAAGACACGACGTTGTTGATGATCTGCCGTCTTGAGTTCTTGTATTGACTGAACTTTATAAACCTTAAGACCCAAGTCTGTATGCAAAATACGGTGTAATGACGTTTGTGGAATGCCCAATTCCAAAGAACGACGAGGAATGGACACACCTCGGTTTTTATTCAATACTTTGGGCTAAAGCAGCAATATTCTCATTTATTCTTGAGCGACGTGCACGGGTTATATTCTTCACATCACTAACTTATCCCAACAGCTGGAATTTGTCCACCAATTTCTGTATTGCGGTGCGACAAGGTGCTACACAACGATCCTAAACTGCTTTAGTTTTGCGAACTGTGACTGCAATATTTTCACTATTTTTGTAGTAAATTTTAATAAAGTGTATTAAAGTGTATTTGTTGAAAAGTGTATCGTTTCCTTTTTTGTAATGGCGTAGTTTCTACTAGTCAACTGTCAAAGAATAAAATCGTTAAACGTGACAGCTACCGAAATACCGGGTAATGCAAAATAACACCTCTTGTTGGAAAACCTTTCAAATAAGATAATTTTTTTTTAAAATGTTGACATTTATTTATTTATTTTTATTAAATTACAATACAAACTAAATTTATATTTACACAGAGTATATGGCTAGATTTTTTGCAGCGACAGACCAAAGCCTCTGGTGGGAACCGAACCGACATCCCCCACGTTGTATTCTCAATTGATCAATGGAGTAAGTGGTACTCCATATCAAGAATGGTATTTCGTACATAGAAGCCGTTCATACATAAATTGGGAAATATAACTAAGTAATACTAAGAAAATTCACCTAACAGAATGACTACCGGCAGCAACATATCGCAACAACTGTCGCAATTTAGTCTAGACGACCCTTCACAGAAGTCTGACTTCGACAGACCGGCCAAATATATCACTATGGAAAACTATAATGCACCACAGTGCGCCATTCGATGCCAACTTTTCATCACCGTACAAATGCTGGACGAGATTTACAGAAGTCACCTTAGCCATGAATGTCGTCTAAATCCCACCATAAATATCTTAATTATACCATATCTTAATTGTATCAACTACAATAGAGTGACGAACACTATAATGGCAAACAAGGCCCCCGGTACTGACCATATAAATCCCATGATGCTACTATAGCTTCAACTGATTGCGTGAAGCTATTACAAATGTCACGCATTGCTTACCGGCGACAATCACTTTGGAAGCTACGTATTTCTGAGTCGATTATCTTTAAACTATGTAGAATTTTTCACTAGAAATTTGTTATATTTCCTGTATTTTTTTCCCGATGTGCCAAAACAAAAATTGTATTGTTGTCTCTTTTAGTTGTGAACCGAAGAAAGGGCGAAAAGTCATTTATCATTGTTATTCGAAAACTCAGTATACCATATTTGCATATTGTTTAAGTGACATTTATGTATACCATTTTAATAAATGATGTGTAGTGTACAATCTAGGACCTGTAACTCAAAAAAAACACCAACGTATTGCCATTGACAAACAGCATACAGCAGAAATGATTTAATATTATGCACCACAGCAACAACGGAATTTGCATTCCCTGCTGGGATAGACGAGAGGATTTCTTGGAATTATGCAATACCAAATAATGTATTCCTGGGAGTATGAAAGTGAACAATTCTGAAATGGATTGCCATTAGTATTAGACGATGTACGTTCACCTTCCCCCCAGACTGTCTATGGATAAAAAACATATGTCAGTGCCATACAAACATCGAGGTGTCATCATCAATATGCATACATAATATTCTGCAACCAACAACGTATTGCTAAGCAATCTATAGGAACCAAGATGATTATCTTGAGGTGCGGAAGTGGTCGTGCATGTCCACCCATTTTGTACATTTCTGAATCTGATATTCAGAAGATAAAAAGTCTAAACAATGTCTGATTTCTTCCGACAATTCTTACTGATTTCGTTCCGAATTCTGTTCGACTTTTCTGAGGGATATTTTTTTCTTCCGACTGGCCTGAACGAATTCTGAATGATTTCTGTGCTACATGAGGAATATTTTATTCAGAAATAAAGTCTGAAGTATATACCATACGGAGTTTTTTTTCCAGAATAGCTGAGGATTTCTTTTCTTTTTCGTTTTGATGTTGGGTCTTGTTCTCTGCTTGTTAGTTATATATTGCATGGAAATAATTTTGTTATTGTTGTTTTATTTCAAAACAAACTGTGAAATGTATTTCATATACCACGTATTCGACAATGGATATTTTTCAATTCAGCAAAAGGCAGACTGAATAATTGTAGACATAACCTTAGAATTCATTTAGAAAAACGTCCAGCTCTGAATTTGGCGAGAATTCTGAACGTAGAGTCGGCAAATCCGAATTGCATGAGAAACCACCATCAGAATTTTGAACGACATTTCGAATTTCCCTTCAGAGGTATTAATTCAAAGTTCGGTCCGAAGATTGTAACACGTGTCGGCAAAAATATCAGATCATTCCATATATTTTTCGTACCGATTTCGGACACTGACTTTTCGACAATATTTTAAGAAAAGGTGAATAACTATGAAGAAAGCATACACTTCGAAAGAATGACCATTTCCATGATCACATTCGTTCGAAAGAAGTATGAGAAACAGTTGAGCAATGTCGAATGTGTTAAAAATGATATATACCCTCCTACCCGTAGGGTGAGGGTATAAATATATACATATATTTTCACAGGGTAAAAAATATAAATACACATCATCAGGCGCCCCGGTAGGCGAGTTGGTAGCGTGCTTGCCTATCAGCGTGGGGGTTGTGGGTTCGATTCCCACCAGAGGCTTTGGTCTGTCGCTGCAAAAATCTAAACATATGGTCTTTGTCACCCGGTTTACCCTTGGACCCAAAATTAGAATATAAATTTACTTTGTATTGTAATTAATAATAAATAAATAAAAAATAAATAAATACACATCATAGAAAAAGTCTGAGTACATACATTTATTTAACATAAGAACGGTGATTTCGCCAAAAAATTGTTTAGAAAAAGTCTGCGTACATACATTTATTTAAAATAAGAACGGTTATTTCGCCAAAAAATTTTAAATTTTTAAATTATTGGTCAAATATCTATAAATGGTTAAGCAACAAAAGAACAAGCAATGTGAATAGAAATGCTCCTATTTATAGATGACATTTACAAAAGTCCCATAATTAACAAAGAAAAAGTCTGCGTACAAAAATTATATATTGGTTCCATGGTTTTTATTTCACTTTAAACACCAATTTTGTACCATTTTCAATTATACTCTTTTGTCAAACTGACCAAAGAACAGATTCTAATATTTTAAAAAATGTATTCGCAATAAATTGCTATGGGAATGAAATTAACGATGTCGAAAGGAAATTATTCTATACTAGTAAGTTGTAATGCGCCTATGGCGCCCATTGAAATATGGAAAAAAAAATTTGTTGAAAAAAAAAAATTTTTGTGGAAAAAAAAATTTTGTTGAAAAAAAAAATTTCGTTGAAAAAAAATTTTTTTCTTGAAAAAAAAATTTTTGTTCAAAAAAAAATGTTTGTTGAAAAAAAAACCTTTGTTGAAAAAAAAAATTTTGTTGAAAAAAAAAATGTTATGGAAAAAAAAAATTTTTGTTGAAAAAAAAATTTTGTAAAAAAAAAATTGTAAAAAAAAATTTTGAAAAAAAAAATTTTGGTAAAACAAAAAATTTGGGGAATACACAATTTCTGTACAAAAAAAAAATATTATATTTTTTATTATTATTATTAAATTAAGATTTGTGGAAACAATGTAAAACCTTGAGAGAAGTTGTTAAAATAGTTGAAGGGTCACATTCCTCTGTTCAAAGAGTAGTTAATACTTATATGGAGGGAGACAGCAAATGACTTATCAAAATCTCGCTCTGGCCGAACTTTCATATTAACCGAAAGAGAAATACGTTATATAGTCCAGTTTATCCTACAGAATCCCTGAGTTCCTGCATCAAATTGGAAACAATTTTTAAGAAAACAATTTGCCATGACTCTCTGCGGAAAATCATTGAAAAGGCTGGTTATCGAGGCCGAGTTGCACCTAAGAAACCTTTTAATTCACAACAAAACTGACAAAAAAGAATTAAATATGCTTTTGCCACATAAATAAGTCACAAGAGTTCTGGAAAAAATATTATACTCTCTGATGAGAATATATTTTTCATATTTGGAGTAAAAGGACGTGAAATGGTGTGGAGATCATCATGCATCTGTGACATTTTTTTTTTTTAAAGAAATAGTCAACAGCCTTTAATTTCATCAAAAAGTATACTGAAAATAGTAAATGCAGAAGAAATGGGGAAATATAACGTCAGAGGAAACCTCAAAACTGGTCCAATCCATGCCGAAGTGATTAGCAGAGTGTCTCTAATGAAAGGCTACCCCACTAGCTACTAAAGTTCAACAAATAATGCAGACCACTGCATCTCATTATGAATATATATCTTCTAATGTTTTTTTTACTTTAAAAGTTCGTTTTTGATTTGTTACGGTTTTTTTTTGGTTTCATTTACTTTACTTTTAAAATAAAAACGGAATTCATAATCTGAAAACCAGTTTTTGTATGTGGTTTTTGTATCTTTCTTTGATTTCTCTACTTGTACACAGACTTTTTCTAGTGAGTGTTCATATGTAGTATTAATACAGTTCAACCTCGATATAACGGCCCTCAATATAACGATTTCCTCGATTTAACGAATTTTTTGAAATCCCCAACAGC
Source organism: Hydrotaea cyrtoneurina (assembly GCA_958296145.1). NCBI lineage: Eukaryota > Metazoa > Arthropoda > Insecta > Diptera > Muscidae > Hydrotaea > Hydrotaea cyrtoneurina. The sequence goes on along the minus strand of OY282515.1, from coordinate 39,725,072 downwards.
GCTCCATAATATCTAATACAAATTAAACCTCTCTATTACGAATACGTTTGTCAAAAACCTCGTTATAACGAATTATCAACCATTGCAGTGACACAGACACACACGAAATTATTGTGTTTTTTTTTGGCTTAAGCAAAGTTTTCCAAGTTTTTCGATAGAAAATCATATTTGTTTGATGCTTAGTAAAATAAGCACTGATAGTTGTCGTTGCTGTTAGCTGTAAAGTTCTAATGGCAGGGGAAAAAAAGAGATGTTCAAATTTGCTTTAATTTATTAGCGGAAATCGTTCGCTATAACACGGTATGTAGATGATGATTAATAAACAAGGTTTATTTATCTCTTTATAATGAATGGACGTGCAACTTCACCTCGATGTAACGAACCTCATTTTAACGAATTATTCAATATAACGTTTTTTTTCTGATCCCCTTGAGATTCGTTATATCGAGGTTAGACTGTATATGTTTACATACGAGTATTCCATGTTTCATATGAAAATGTTTCAAATATGAATTATGAGAATTCGCACTGATTTGAATTCTATTAAATTTAATTTTATGCTTAGGAATGGTAGGTATTTTAAAATAGATTAGTCACTAAAAATTGAAGCAATAGAATTTTCGAAAAAGAAGATTAAAGGCTTCACATGATTACTGTTTACTGAGGCGTCAAAATATCGAGACATAGAACGACTTTTCCCAAGTTGGACAGTTACTAACTGAACTCTTGTTGATCTTGGTCTGCTTACGAAATGTTACTAAGAATTATAGAGCGGTCTCTCCAGTTCGCAATGTCAATGTCTTCCTTGATTCTTTTTTTTTAATGACTAACACTAATGGGATGCAACCTCTTATAACATTTACTGGTGGCAATAGGAAATTAGGGGAATAATACAGCTACTTATGAAAAACGCTTACCAGAAGATAATTCGACAAAAGAACCGGTCGGCTGAAGAACTGTTTGACAAGGAACGGATGATAGTCCAAACATAAGGAATTCGACGACTTATTTACGAAGACAAGATACCAATAAAATATCTTGAGAACAGAGAATATTTCCTATTTCCAAACCCAAAGAAATAGCTCGGTGAAAAGAGATTCAGCTTCAACGATGAAATTATTTGTCAAACAAATGCCTATTTTATGGAGCTCGAAAAATCCTATTTTTTGGAAGGGATACAGAAATTGGAGAAACGTTGGACTTAAAGAATGTTTTGTTCAACAATATTTTGTTCAAAAAATATGTTTTATTCGAAAAGTCACAGAGTTATTTACCTTCCCTCGTAGATGCGATTTTTGGAATTATATAATATCATTATTAATATCAATTTCCAATTGCATATGGAAGGAGGACCACAATTAAAATAAAATTGCGATAGAAATATAAGATACACCAATAATTTATTTTTTTAATATAAATACATCATTCCTTGGCAATATTCAAATTTAATACTTGATGGGTTTCTTGCCAGTTGAATATTTGTCGATAACAACGACAAATATTTCTTTGTAATATCTTTCCTGCTGCACGACGAATGCATCAAATGCCTGACTATCGGAAATGCTCACGTATATTTAGACAATGCCGGCATTCCATTCACCTTAGAAGCATTGGTATTATTGCCAAGACGTTCATGTCATCAATGACGTGATATTCATTTACCTTCACAGTACGGATAATACGTATTTTTGCATCATTGCACTTTGGCTGTACGACAACCTAACAATTATTCATGAAATTAACATGAAGGTTAACAGTCGATTCGAAGCAAAATTGTCCTACCAATCAATTTGTCTCTCTGTTCAGTTATTGGGTGAATGTCTTTCCTTTCTGGATGCCACAAACAAATGCGTACAGTCTCATTCATGTCACCCCGTTTTGTAGGGTATACAACTTCGGGAAATGGCGGTAATAGTCAATGTGAAGTAAAGGTAAAGTAGTAGACGCACAAACAGACTAGACGACACACCTAGCATGCGGAGATGAACGAAAAAATTCAAAAACATTCTTCATTCATTCCTTGGCAGTTTGCAAAACTAGTCAGGAATCATTCCTTTTTTTTTAATTCTTAACTACATTTCCTATTTTCCTCACCGTCATATAAATTCTCATACAAATAAAGGGTAGGCCATCAAGAGGTTTCATTTCGATTTATATCATAAATATGAAAGATATTTTCCTTTTATGTGTTACAAACACATTTCTCAATTTAGTACTCCAGTCTGGTGTGGTCAATGGCAGAAAGGATTGGGAACACTATAATGTGCTTTATACGAATTTAGATCAATCTTCCAAATGGAAAATAAAGCATCCCTTTGTATTAATATTTTTTTTTAGTCTAATACATATTTTTCTAATAAACTGGGCTGCCTGATAAAAAAAAAGTTCAATTCCTCAAACAGTTGATCATGACAATAAACCAATAACATTTGACAAAATACATTCGTAAAAAGAAACCACTTGATGGTTCACACTTTACAAAGGTTCCTAAGCAGAAATACATTAAGATGTAAATATTTACATGTATTCGCAAATACACGAGTACACTTGCTCTCATATTTATGCGTACATCGTAATAAAAAAAAACGTCGTCCCGAAGTTATCCTCACGTATATGACAATATCTAAAAAAAATCGGATGAGATAAATTTGAAAGACCTATCGATTTCTTCAGTCCTCTGGTCCCTATCTCTTGAGATTTCTGAGGTATAATGGAGACATTTTCTTGTACAGGGTTTTCCAACAAGAAGTGTTATTTTGGTATTCAAAGAAAAATGGAATTTTTTTTAGATAAATAATCGGATGTTTATTTCATAATAAAGAGGAAGGAATGCCGTTACTAATGAAAAACAACATTAGCCAAACGGCCACCACGACAATGCGTACAGGACCATATTCTGTTCATGAAATTGTCCATAACTAAATCGCAAAGTGGCCTCACGAATTCTATCTTTGAGGTCATGAATCGACGCTGGGACCCAAAAATGCTTTAGTTTTGCGAACTGTGAGTGCAATATTTTAACCAAATCTCACCCAAATTCTGTATTTTGTAATGCTTTACTTAGATGTAGTTTTAGAGTGAAATTGTATACTCTAGCCACGCCCCTTGTGGTAACTCCCATACAAATGTACCATTCCGCCCTCTTTGAACATCATGTAATGTTTTGAATTTTAAATCCAAATTTCAGAATTAACACGCATTAAAGTGTATCTATCGAATCGAAATCGGGTGTTTCTTTGGCTACAAAGAATCATTTGAACTATGTATTTGTTTGAGTGTGTTCTTCATAGATATACAATTTTCAGGAAACTTGCAAACATTTATTTATATCGGATTTGTTTGAGAACTCTTTTGAACCCAACAACTTTCTTACTTTCACTACAAAGAATTTCTTAATAACAATTTGTGGACAATTTAACAAATTATTATTAATATTTTTACTTGTAAACAATTTATTTTTAAGTGACAAATTTAATTGTTGCAATTTCGTAAAAAGCGAACATTGCCTGTGTACTTCATAAATGTATACGTACATTTACAAAACTTTCAGTTTACCGACATATTTTGCAAATTAGCAAAACTTTCAGTTCACCGACATAATGCTGCGCTAGCTGATGTTCGGTAGGAATTTAACACTTAGTACATTTGACGTCGACGTCAATTTCATTCAATTACTGTACGTTACATGCTCACAAAATGTTCAGCATACATACATATTTTAAAAGCCGTGTACGTGTAAGCACCGTTTGTTACGCCAAAGTTTCCCATCGACAGAAAGCAAATTGTAAGAAAGTTAAAAGAAATATGACGGCAATACATGATTGAGTGGTCAATACCTGTGTAAATCGGTTAACGAATTACTTATAAACAAGTGAGAAGGTTTCAATCTGGCATATGCAATTTTTCATTGGAATTCTAATTCCAAAATATATATATTTATATGGAGTTGTGCCAAAATTGCTCGGCAGGCTCGCATTATTTGCCTATAGGGAACAATTGAATCAGTAATTGAAGGAATATATCCTAAAACTTTTCGTTCCAAAAGAGTCAAAAAAGCAACTCTTACTAATACAAAAATAATCTTAATATATATTTACCCTCGACACTGATTCACTGATACACTGATTCACTGACTCTGTCACGCAGTACGTAGGAATTTAAACAGGCATTCTATAAATAACTAGTAAGTTGTAATGCGCCTATGGCGCCCGTTAATTTGCTTGAGAAAGTATTTGTTACTTAATTTTAAAAATTTTGTAAAAAATATTTTGAGAAAACTATTTTGTAAAAAAAATTTCGAAAAAAAATAAAATTGGAAAAAAAAAATTTGTGGAAAAAAAATTTTTGCTGAAAATAAAATTTTTGTTGAAAAAAAAAATTTGTGTTGAAAAAAAAAAATTTTGTTGAAAAAAAAAATTTTGCTGAAAAAAAAATTTTTTTGGAAAAAAAATGTTTGTTGAAAAAAAAAAATGTTGTTGAAAAAAAAATTTTTGTGGAAAAAAAAAATTTGTTGAAAAAAAAAATTTTTAAAAAAAAAAAATTGTAAAAAAAAATGTTGGGAAAAAAAAAAGTTTTTGGTAAAAAAAAATTTGGGGAAAACACAATTTCTGTACAAAAAAAAATATTATTTTTTTATTATTATTATTATTATGCGTGACACGCAGTACGTAGGAATTTAAATAGGCATTCTATAAATAATAATAATAAAAAAATAATATTTTTTTTTTGTACAGAAATTGTGTTTTCCAAAATTTTTTTTTACAAATTTTTTTTTTTTAACAAAATTTTTTCCAACAGAAAAATTTTTTTTTACAAAAATTCTTTTTCCAAATTTTTTTTTTTTTTCAACAAAAATTTTTTTTTTCACCAAAATTTTTTTTTCATCATTTTTTTTTCAACAAAAATTTTTTTTTGAACAAAAATTTTTTTTTCAAGAAAAAATTTTGTTTTCAACAAATTTTTTTTTTCAACAAATATTTTTTTTTTCCACAAACATTTTTTTTTTTCAACAAAATTTTTTTCCCATATTTCAACGTGCGCCTTAGGCGCATTACAACTTACTAACAAATAAAATATTTTCAAAAAAAACTAAACTAAAACGCTGTATGTGGCCAACCTTGTAGATCATATAGGAGGGTTATATAGTTACAAGCAAAGGTCGACTTGTCCATAAATTTAAACAGTCGATTTTTCGACTTCTCTCCTTTTTTGAATGTACAAGTGGACTTTCTATTTGAATATAAAAAGAAAATAACTCATATGTATTAATGAACAAAATACAATACAGTATTAAGTTTAAAACTTAACAAAAAAAAGTTAAAATGAGAACAATTCAATGCCTTTTATGGTATACGAAACAAACAGATTTTCCTAGTACTCAAAAATATAGTCCTACCGCGAAAAAAAAAAATTAATAGGCAAAAACAAATTAATGTGTATTATCATATTTATGTTAATGTATTTATATCACATATTTTCCAATATTTGCATTTAAACTAAAAAAGTCGACAACAAAAGTCTCGACTTTTTCGTAAACAGAAGTCGACTTCATTTTTCAATATTTTTCTAAGACGATTAAATGACTTTCGTGAGCTCCTATCAGATAGATGGCCGTGTTGTGATAGGCAGTACGGGGGACATTTTCAGCGGCTGGTTTCCACCTCGGAAATGCCGGCGACTTTACGAGTAAGTGAGTGATCTCTAAGCCGTGTAAAGCATCTCTAGAAAAGCATCAGCCTTTGGGAGCCGACCCTAACAGTAGGTCCGGTCAGTGTGCATACAAATTATATAGTGCAAAGGTCAGTGATTCGAGAGAAGTTCCTGCATGACATTTTAAGGGAAATAATTAAGTAAGTAACCGAACTTAGACAGGGGTCTGGCCAGACCATTTTTCATTTTAGTTGTTATTTAAATATATTAATAATTTAGCTAGAGACATGAAACATTAGATGCCTCCTAGAATTTGTGTTGCCTGTCGATGTATGAAAAATTCAGGACAAATAAATGAATACAAGGATATCCCTAGGGATATCATGTGTTTCGAATGTGACTATTGAGGCATGTGTATGACGTTGGTTTAAAATACTCCTGCATTTTAGACATGGGACGAAAAGTCGGTCCTATATATGAGCGAATACGTACTCCAAGTAGAGAAAGCTGCTCAGAAATTTATATATCGCCACCAGAAATCCAAAATTACTTGACAAGCTTTTTTATAAAATTATTGGAGAAACTAAACACTGAAAATCTTCTTGATATGTCGTTTAGGAAATCTTAATATATATTTACCCTCGACACTGATTCACTGACTCTGTCACGCAGTACGTAGGAATTTAAATAGGCATTCTATAATTCTATAAATAATAATAATAAAAAAATAATATTTTTTTTTTGTACAGAAATTGTGTTCTCCCCAAAATTTTTTTTTCCAAAATTTTTTTTTTACAAATTTGTTTTTCAACAAAAATTTTTTTTTTTTACAAAATTTTTTTTTCCAAGTTTTTTTTTCAACAAAGGTTTTTTTTTCACCAAATTTTTTTTTTCCACAAAATTTTTTTTTTAACAAAATTTTTTTTTTTCCACAAAAAATTTTTTTTTCAACAAAATTTTGTTTCCATATTTCAACGGGCGCCATAGGCGCATTACAACTTACTAGTTTTAGATATTGAAGTGTAAACTTTTACAGAGTTTACCACAATCAAAAACACGATTTTAGATTTTTTGCTAATTGATCATTTTTGAATATTTGGTGGTGTGTTTATACGACAAAATACCCATGACCATTTGCCTACATTTCTACAGAAGTATGATTTGGAACTGTCATATCCAGCTATCCTGGCAATGCCTCACTGTAAGGCGAGCCGACCTAAATGACAATATCGCGATCGCTTAGAAACCCCATTAACTGTTCTTAAAATCACGCCAGTATCGAAATGTATACTCCACTTTTTTGTATTTATTACAAGACCGGTAAAAATTTTAAAAAAAATTCCGAAACTAAAACAATTTTTACTCACAACCACCGAAACATTTTGGCATTCCAATTCCACACCAAATAGCTCTGTTTCATATATCTTCAATCACCGAAACAAAGAATAGCTGGAAAATTAATGTGCTGCTGGGACAAACAAAAAAATGCTTACAAGTGGTTGCAAAACAATTCCGCCATCACTCGGATACGGAGTACAAGGAGGAGCCTCAACTCCTATACCAGGAAATTATATTCCCCGAAACGAACAGACGACAAATGCAAATGGAATACAATTATATTTGTACAACAAAAAAACATGTACGGACACACTTGTACAGTGTACAAAAAAAAATCATCCTGCACAGGACAATTCCAGTTTTAAGCATTTAGCCTACAATTGTTGGTCTAAACTTTCTGGTAGATACGAGTACGGCACGTGGACACCAAGTAAGGATGAATGGAGAGCACAATTCAATGTCTCTTTCGTGTAGCAAAGAGAAAGAAATATGAGGTCCTTGTAATTTAATGGCAGCTGTCTGACCGAGTGCCTCTTGTCCTTACTTTTTTTTTTGCTTTTGGTTTTGTTTGTGTTGCCTTACTCATTCGCTTTGTCGCTTCTCGTGCTCCGTACATGGATGTAAATTTAGATGGTTTTGTTTTTGTTGGTTGTCTTGTAAGTGCAACAATGGTTTAATTGTCGTTGTATTTGTTTGTTGCACTCACTGGTCGACTTGTGTATTCTATGTCCTTTTGTCCACTTTTGGCAAATTGAATAGCTTTTTGCTGCTGTTTGCTATTTGGTTCTTGTGAGCTGTTGCTGTTGTTCTAATCATGACAGACATACAGTGTTTTCATCCATTGAAGCGAGTTTTCAAATTCTAAATCAAGAGATCAGTGGAACGAGAATATTTAAAAAAGACCCATGAGCCATGGTGTTAAAGCGATAGGAAATATCGTCAACAAATTTTGGGTTTGAACGGAGAAGGCGGCGAGAAATCTTCTAGCTTCTAAAGAGTACAGTTTTAATAAATGTAAGTGAATATCGCAGGTAAAGGGTGTTTTTTATTGGGGTATAGAACTTTAAGTTGGCATCACTTTTTTAACTGGCGGCCATTTTGTCAGCTGTCAAGTGATTAATATTTAGTTTGGTTTGCCATTTCATCGTGAACAGGTTGACAAAAGAACAACGCTTGCAAATCGTGCAAATTTATTTCGAAAGTAATGGTTCAGTTCGCGAAGTTCACCGCAAGCTCCGTCCATTTTATGCCATTACATCCACAAAAACTGACTGTTTGGTGTGCTCTATGGGCTGGTGGAGTCATTGGGCCATACTTCTTCCGAAATAATGCTGGAGAGTCAGTTACCGTTAATGGAGACCGGTATAGAGCCATGATAACCGACTATTTTGTTCCCGAATTGGATGGCATGAATGTGGATGAGTTGTGGTTCCAACAAGTGGTTGAAAATTGGACCTGTAGAATTGGCTTTATTCGAGCCAGCCGCGGCGGCCACATGCCCGAAATCATATTTAAACATTAATGGCATAAAATTATCCTTCCAATAAAGCCAAATTGATGGACATTAAAACGATTTTCTTGTGTTCTATTTCAATTCGAAGTTCTATACCTCAATAAAAAACACGCTTTATGTACGAACATGGTATAGTTGGTAGTGTGTGTGACTATCATACAGTTTACCCAGTTTTGAAACCTGGAAAGACAATCAAACATTTTCAACGAATGTCGCCAGCATTTATGATGTGGAAACAGAGAGTAATCTCTAAGCTATATAAAAACTTCTCTAGCAGAAGCATTAGCCGTTCTGAGACGTCTTTAGAACATCAGATCTCGGTTCGTGGCGCTCGTAAAACTTGTCTTTGGCCTCGTCGTCAAAGAGAAATCACAGATCAGGATTGTCGCCAGCTGCCCGTCTACTCTTTGGCATGGATGGGAATGAAGTCCAAAAAAAGTTCACATTTTTTTTTGCAAGTTTCACATTGGACTACAGACTCTAGGAATATCTGGTTATAAAGAAAGTAATTGTAGAATTTTATTGAGTGCGAAGGGTGTAAAAATCAAAATCTGGGTGAAAAACAAAGTTGCCAACACTCGGTGCACATTGAAAACATGCTTTATGGACACAATGTGTTCCTTGGGAAATGGGTCAAGGCCTATCTAACACCTGTGTTGTTTTATGTGAGACTAACAAGCTCTACCTGTTCCGAAAGGTGTACAATGCACCAGCAACGGGGACTACCGGCCCCTTCCAGGAAAACTGTCTATGTACAGAACCCAGTTCCGATACAACTCAACTGATCGAGATGTACAGTTGGTTCCAAATAGCAATTGAATTGGAAATGTCCCCGAAATCGTGGGGCAAACCTCCATTTAATTCGGGCACCTTATCTACCACACCATTTTGTTAAATTTCGCAACTACCGCGCATTGTAACACCGATACCACTGTTTCCATGCTTTGTGTACGCCACCTCGTCAATAGTCCGCACGGAGTTCGTTACTACAAATAAAGTTTACTTTTTTTTTTTTAATTAATTGTTTTAGTGTTTTAATTTATTTTCGCGTTAGTTTGGATATTTTTTCACACGGCACAACGAACTCGCAAAAAAATGTTTATATAATTTGAAGAAGTTTTTTTTTTTACGAAACGAATTGTTTTCCGAGCTTTTGTTAAAAACGAAAGTTGAAAGCAAAATAAATGGAATCTAAAGTATATTACAATCCAATTAGTTTCTTGTAGTTTGACTGCAACTAAAAAACACCGGACAATGGAAGATGAAGTTAAACTAAATAACTAGTAATTGAATTGTTTTCAAATTAACTTAATTACTTTCAAATATTGAGTTTCTGCTTATTACACATTCAACAAAAGGAATTAGAATAGCAGCAACTCATTTGTGTGTTTTTACATTGTAGATTTTGTAAATTTTAATTAATTAATAAATCACAGGTATCGTATGGCATTTCGGGTAAAAACTAAAAAAAATAAGGAAACAGAGCATTTACAGACATATGAACATGTACTCGGTACTGATGTACACACATCAGAGATTTCACGCCATTTTTAAGTAAATCGAGAACTCTTTAGTTGATTCCATAATAGTTGGTGGACAACACCCGTGGAGTTTGCCCCTTATGCACATTTGTATATGACGTTGTCCTACGTTGTTTCTCACTGGTTTTTCTTAAGAGGGAAATAATTATATTTCATAGCAAAAAACTTCAAGAACTGAAGCTTTCTCGAGTAGACATCTTTCCGACAAGTGATTTTGAGATGGATTTCCATTATAATTGTTATCTCTATTTGGAATCCATAAAAAAAAAAAAAAAATATTTCACAAAAAAAAAAAAATTGTAATAAAATCATCTTTGTTTTAGTGCATATTTAAAAGAAAATCAAATAATTTTCGTAATTAAATAGAATTTTTTTAAATGTTTTTTTCTTTTCTTGTCAAATTCTCACCTGATTTTTCCTAGGACGATTAGTTTATATCAACCGAAGAAAAAGTACAGCAACAGATCGGTACTACTACAGCACAAATGTATTGATAAGTCGCCTAACCAACGACGATTGTGATTGTGTATCGTATATCTTCGCTGACCCATCATATCTCTCCATTTGACAAGAACAAACTCTGCTCATATTCGCTTTCATTCAAAAGCCAAAATGCCAAAATACTCTTAAACAAAAAGTAATCGTGTTTACCATTTTTGTGATTTATCATTTATTATTGAATATTTGAAAGAAAATCAATCATATTTGTAATCCAATGTACAATTTTTCAATCGATTTGTAATTAATTTATATATTCAATTTTCTGAAAACTAAAAAAAGGAGTAATTGAATATAGAATTGAAGTCGAATTAATTTGTTTTGTTCTTCAGTCGAAATGTTCGTTTGTGGAATACTCTTCCAGCAAGTGACATTCTCAAATGCAAGGCAAATGTCTGCCAACACCATCCCTCTTTCCTCCTTCCAATGCCCTTATTTCGCTATCACTAAGCATTGCATTACTTATTGGTTTATTAGTGTTAGTCCATTTGTACATGTACAGGGTCAGTCAAATAACTTTTTTTTTTGAAAATTCTATAAAAAAACCACTGGATATTTTCTCAAATTTATTTTTTTATTTGAAAGTACAATCCTTCCGGTTAATAATGGAAAATAATTTTATTCAAATGGCTGCCTCGGCTGGCCATGCAGTAGCCTAACAACATCAGCTCTGCGGCTGATAATGCGATCTTCAAGAAAAGAGCGCAAAACATCGAGTGCAGCTTTGGATGTGTGGCACGTAGCACCATCCTGTTGAAACTAAATGTTGCCAATATCCTCCTCTTAAATTTTTGTGAACAAAAATTCGTTGAACATGGCCCGATAACGAAAATAACGAAAACGAAATTAGCATTAGTTGAAAAAAAAACGTTAGATGGCGAACCCTTTATTTCAAGCCTAGTCCTTAAATGTCAACTGACATTACTGTGGACCTTGAAAATGTAAAGTGGGAAGATTGTGTGTTTTCTATATCTGAGGTCTAGGCAGAAAGATACATTAGATTGAAAGTAGGCCTGATATATCAACGCCTTATTATAATCGTATCCTCCATACACAATTCAAGTAACCCGACCAAAGACAACATATCTGATCAGCTTTAAAAACATTTCGGTAACAAATGTTTCATTTTACAGAAAACAATATACACCATTTTGTACTGATTTATTAAATTTTTACCAGTCTCCACCTGACAGATAAAAAAAAGTGTTTTTTTTTTTTGATATTCACGTATTTCGATAAATCTCTCTTATAAGTCCATCTTCATCCAGGTATGTCCAGCCTGGCAGTAGCATTATAAGACCGGTTTTAATGGACATTTATTAACGAGAAACAGGTGAAGTTTTGGTTGTGAATTCGTAATCTTTATTATTTTTTATTAGACTTACAGTGCTATTCTGAAATCTATAACAAGCTACTTTTTTGTGAAAAATTAAAAATTCTCCCGATTATGTAGAACAACCAAAACAATTGGCCCATTTGCCATTTATTGGGGTAATTTCCGGGGACCCTTTGTATGTACCATATGTATGAATCATAAACTTACGTGCATACATACAAAATACAAACCAAATATGTGTGTATATCAATTTTTTTTTTTGGAATTTCAATTGTCAATGAAAAATTTTAAAACAAAATTTGTTGCCAGATTAAAATAAATACGAATTTAAATTGTTTTCACTGAACACAAAAGTTTTTTAGGTTGAGTTTTTTTTTTGTTAATGACACAATTTTTAAAATAAAATAGTTTCCCACTTATCATTGAAATTCCAGAATAGGCATTTGAAATGCCAATAACAAGAAAAGTTGTTTGAACAAATCATGTACGATAGTTGTTATGAATTCGAGAATAGCACTGTTATCAAATGATATTTTTTATTTCTATTCAATGAATCCTAAGCAATATACATTAGTACACTTTAGTACAACAGGAAATTGTGGGGGAGGTGGGACATTCCAAGCCAGGTTCATTATAGTGAAACCCCAAAGGCCAAATTTTTTGTTATGACCATTCACATTTTTCCTCACCTTGAGGCTTTTTCGCTTAGTTTTACTCGTTGTGAATAATGAAAAAACGTCTGCATATTGCCCGGATGTAGAAAAATTGATGGACGCAATGGAAATAAACATATGATGCACTAGAAAATATTTTAAAAATGTTTTACTATGCGAAACATGTGTGGCGCATATGCTGAGATTTAAAAGTTGGAGCAATGCTTTGCGGTCTTCCAAGCGGTTATATAAAATGTGATTTTTGATTTACCGGAGTCGAATATGCAGGCCAAGAATGTAAACTCAGAGAGCATGGCCAATATTATTCGTGAGCTTCAGGTGATGAAGGAGAACATATTGCTGTCTCAAAAAAAAAAAAAAATATTTAAATTAGAACTGCTGTGAATTTCGTCAAAAGAGATGAAGATTTCGGTATTTGAAATTAAATTACCCGAGACTCAGCGAAAGCTAAATAAAATAATTATTATTGTGCGCCTAATATCGTAATGATAACATTATGCAACAACAACAAAATACGAAAGTGTTCGTAATAAATAACCACTTTAAAATTCTAGTGTACTGTGGTGCCCTGCATACAAAAATGTTCGAACTATTCCTTTTCAAAATGCATTTTTTTTTAAAAAATTTAAAATGATTATTACAAAATTATTTTAAATCTTCGCTTTTAGGACATTTGAATGCAAATGTCTCCTTCGGATTTTTTTGTTATAAAAATTTCATAAAAAAAAATCAAAAATGACCAAAAATTTAAGTTTATCATAAATCGCTGAGTGGCCGAATTTTTTTTTTTTTTGTTTGTTTTCAAAACTCGTCGTTAATTTGTATACTTGAAAACAAATTGTCCTATTTCTATGAACTACGGGTTTTCCAACAAGAGGTGTTATTTTGGTATTAACAGAAAAACGGCATTTTTTGAGATAAATGATTGGATGTTTCATGATGATAAATGATAAATGAAATGATGATAAATTTCATAATGAAGAGGAACGTATGCCTTTAATAATGAACAATAAAATCAGCCAAATGAACACCACCACGACCACGCTTACAGGACCATATACTTTTCATTAAATTTTCCATATCTAAATCGCAAAGTAGCTGCCCTATTTCCTAGATAGCCTCACGAATTCTATCTTTGAGCTCTTGAATAGACGCTGGGCTGTTGGCGTAGACCTTATCTTTCATATGGCCCCAAAGGAAGAAGTCGCAAGGTGTTAACAGCTCGATTAAAATGATTATCACAAAATTATTTTAAATCTTCGCTTTTAATGCGAATACATTTTCAGAGTTAATAACAACGCTAAGCCAGGCAATGAATTTTTTCGTAAAAAATGTTTATAAATTATAAAAGGAAATAAAAAATCAAAAATGGTCAATAAAGTAAAGTTCATCATAAAGCCAAATATCTTACAATTTAAATGAGGTATAGGTTCTGTAAATTGATGGGCTAGTTTCGGTTTTATTCACAATTTAGTGAAGGGCCCTTCTGTTATATATTTGGTCTAAATGTTTGCATGTATGTGAAACAACATCTGCTTTAAACTTTTGAACATTTTTTTTTTGTGTCAACCAGTAACAATACTTCCCCATGACCGGGATCACTGGGCTGCAGAGTATAACATATTTCAAATAAAATTATCGGTACTCGTTGTTGTTGTTTTTTTTGGCTTTCATTTGTTTCCAATTGAATTATTAACAAACATTTTCTTACTTCATAACACTCAAATCTTGTAATAAAATATTTTCCAAATTTAATAATAAGAAGGAAAAAAAGTTTTCATCTTTATGTGTTTGCCGGAGATTTTTTATGATACCGTTTTAGTTGTCCAAGTTTTTTTTTTTTCTTTCTTTTTGTTCCTTTGTTCTCGTTCGTCTGTGTTCCATTGTTTTTGGGCTGTATTTGCGTTCGTACCGACAATTTTGTAATAACTGCAATTATGAGCATGCGGCACCGACAAGTTCACATAAAATCAACAGAAACAAGTTAAAGACTTGGAAAAACTTCCACATTTTTTTTTTTATTTATGTATTTATTTGTTTCGTTTTCATTTCACTTGCTATGAGTGTGTTGTTTGTTGTTCAACACGAAATACAAACACAATAAGGGAAGTCACGGTATGATGTGTCACGTTGTGAAAAATGTAAAATTGGGGGTGGAAAATATCTATGGAAGAAATGTCATTGTTTGGGAACATATCAGGAGTACATAGTGTAAATTGTCCCATTTATTTAACTGGGAGATAAACCCATAAAACTTGAATTTTATTTTATAAATTAGACCAGTAAGTCAAATATAGTTCAGCAAGAACGGTATTGAGTTTAGAGTTAGCGATTCGTAAGTTCGTATTTTTAAATTCATAAGCAAATTGTTGGTAAATCTTACAAAAAGAAAAAAAATTTGGATCTATTTTCGTACACGTTAATCTTCAAATCATACAAAATTTCATTGAAATCGGTGGCAAATATTAAAGGATAGGATAGTTTTTAGACCCGACAGTAGGAGCTGTTGTCCAGACAAAACTTAATACACATCTCCCTTGGACCGTGAGTCGGATGAACAGTAAAGCGAAACTTTTGTCAGATAGATGGCGGGATTATTTGCTGTTGTTTTTTTTTTTAGCTATTACTTCTTCTATAAAGTTTCACAGAATGTTGCTGTGTGCCTTGAATACATGTTTGCTATATCAAGAGGGCCTGCCCATACACGTTAAAATTATGGACCACCTCATCTCATAGCGATGAGATTTGAAAATGTTGAAAACAATTTTCGACATGAATACCCTTAATATTGTTCCTCTCCAGTATATTCATATTGTGGACAGGGTTCGAAAATATCCCCATTCCTGTCCGGCCATTCGTGAGTTGTACTATATTATGTGGATTGTTCATGGCTGGCATGGACAATGTCTCAAAATCGTTGCAGTTTATTGAAATTGCAGAGTTGGTTTTTCGGAAAATCAAATATCCTTAACCAAAATTTGTTTTTTTTTGTATGGCAATACTAAAGGGTGTTTTTTATTGGGGTATAGAACTTTAAGTTGGCATCACTTTTTTAACTGGCGGCCATTTGGTCAGCTGTCAAGTGATTAATATTTAGTTTGGTTTGCCATTTCATCGTGAACAGGTTGACAAAAGAACAACGCTTGCAAATCGTGCAAATTTATTTCGAAAGTAATGGTTCAGTTCGCGAAGTTCACCGCAAGCTCCGTCCATTTTATGCCATTACATCCACAAAAACTGACTGTTTGGTGTGCTCTATGGGCTGGTGGAGTCATTGGGCCATACTTCTTCCGAAATAATGCTGGAGAGTCAGTTACCGTTAATGGAGACCGGTATAGAGCCATGATAACCGACTATTTTGTTCCCGAATTGGATGGCATGAATGTGGATGAGTTGTGGTTCCAACAAGTGGTTGCAAATTGGACCTGTAGAATTGGCTTTATTCGAGCCAGCCGCGGCGGCCACATGCCCGAAATCATATTTAAACATTAATGGCATAAAATTATCCTTCCAATGAAGCCAAATTGATGGACATTAAAACGATTTTCTTGTGTTTTATTTCAATTCGAAGTTCTATACCTCAATAAAAAACACCCTTTATTACTTTGAATGGAATAAATACTGTTACAAACGACCAGTTGGTGATTGGATCAATTGTAATAGGTTTTCACAAAAAGTTTTTACAGCTGAAACATTTTTTTTTACATTTTCTACACGCTGACGAAAAATGGCCAAGTTTGAGCAAACAAATTCGCATCAAACATATATATACATATTTCCATACCGCAAACATTAACTTGTTTGTAGGCTATAATTTTAAAATTTATATCTATACATTTTTGTGTTACTTCTTATTTTTTTCAAATTGTGAATATCTTTACAACAATTCACCTTATTGTCTCACTTATCGCTTTTATTTTAAAAAGCGTAGATGCAAAAAAAAAATTACGAAAACTGCTGCAAAAGCAATCTTATTCGCACGCAAATATTGTGCTTTGTTAAATTTAATAAGTCCGTTGTCTGTTTTTCCCAAACACGCTATTGCTTATACACAAATATGTAATACTAATAGCAAACGATTTATATTTACATCCAAATAAGCTTTGTGTAGAAGGAAATAAGCTTTACTTGCTACAAACACGCGTTCCATTTAAAAAAGACGTCTTTTTCATCGTGTACTTTCTTAAGAATTAGTTGTCACACATAAACACTAAATGTAGGAAACCCCAACAGATTCTGCCAACTGAAAGTTTTTCCCCTCATCGTATTCTAGTAAGTAGGGAACATTTACCCAAAGTACAAAGACAGTGTCCACATAAATGATGGAGTATTTTGATTACCGGCAAATGTGAATTGATTCCACTGAAAGAATCCCTTTCCAATACAAACCCAAAGTATAGAATTATCTATCGCCAATTTGAAAATTCCAATCTTCAGAGATTTTACGAAACACCTTACCCGAAGTCGTATGAGTTTGTTGGAAAAAATGACTAATAGGGAATGAATAAACATTTCGTGGATATATCCGAACCCTGGCTAAAAAACAATACAGCAACTGTGACAGTGGAAGTGGCTGTGGCAGAGATTTCAAACAGCCATAACAGTTTTAATATCATCAGCAAGAAGCCTGAAGTCCACCGCCAACATAAAAACAACATATTCTATCAACTTTTGTGGGGGTGTATGCCCCGCAATGAAAATAATCTAAAGTACACGATAATGTTAGCGGATTCGGTGAAAAGTCTTTCAAGTATTGCATACATTGAACACATTTTTAAGGTTTTCCATTTGCATTCCACAGCGAATGGAATATAACAAAAAAAAAAAAAATGTAATAATAATCCAAAAATACTCGTGAGAATAAACATGATTAATACATATGTATGTATAGTTTCATTCGAGTCAACTGAATTTTATAACAAATCATTACAATGTAGATGTAATCTATATCATGATACATATGTAGGTTATTAAAAGTGATAAATGTTTAACTCAAAACCACAGTTATTCCATGATTCGTACATGAATGTCAAATTTGAAATGTTTGATAGGAGTTCTGCAACTCACGGTCCACAGAGTAGTATTTCAAGTGTTATCATACCAATAACCCAGTTCCACTGTAGGAGAATATTTTAGAGATATAGGAGCAATGAAGATGCACATTCGACAGCTAGAGTTTGTGCATCGTAATAAACGGTGATTTTTTTGCTATTTGGTTTTTCAGTGTTAAGTTTCTGTCTAGCTCCCGAGTGATTCGTTACATGTGTCAAAGTCGAAAATGTTCAGTTTGTTTGGTAATTTCATCATGAGTATGCTGGGTGTTTTTTTTTTAGACGTGGGTTTATCAATCTGGCCACACATTTTTCTGAGTTGGCCTTTTTGACAGCTGTCACTTGATTTATGCTCAGTTTGGTTAGCCATTTAATAATGAATGGACTTACTCCGGAACAACGTTTCAAATCGTGCATATTTCCCGATTCCGATTTTCAGCGATGAAGCTCACTTTTGGTTGAGTGGGTACGAAATCGAAAACTTCCTGGCATTCCTCTCATCCGTTCATTGTCAAATGGCCGGTTGACCGGACGACGCACTATAGAGAAAATTCGTTCTTCAGCCGGACTGTTCGTATGTGGAATAATCTTCCTGCAAGTGTTTTCCCTTTCTGCTATGACATTACCAAATTCAAGACCACCGTCAATAAACACTACTCCCTCTTTCCTCCTTCCAATACCCTTATATCCCATCGCTAACACAGTGCAGTGTTAGTCAAAAAAAAAATTCATTCTCTTAGAAAAATCTTTCAGCAAGATACGTCCATTTTATGGTCGTCATTATCGACCCACCAGACAGCCCAAGTCACTGTGACCAAATTTCGAACCAGTTTCACTCTATTGGACATGACTCCACTAACCCGTAGAGTGGGAGAAAAATAAATTGAATTTTACATAAGGGCCGCGTAATAAAGCCATACAGATACAGCTGGTGTAGGATATGAAGCCGGGCCACCTACCACTACTACCGATTTTCGGTGAATGCAAAATCATTTTTTTTATCGAAAAATGTTCTCCAGAGACGAGACTAATGTTTGGCTCAATGTGTACATCACTAGAGATAATTTCGTCCAAAGAGAGTAAGCACACTGACAGATTCACGTGTTGGTTTGGATTATGGTTTGGCGGCAGCATTCCACTGTAACTCTGCAAAGACAATGATGACCTTAACGTTTCGAGCAAGATAGCATTTGATGATTAGGGCAATGCTACCTCTGAAAATGTTGAAAAAGTAGCATAAAAAATCAGTTTTGTAAAAAAAAGTCGCACACTTATTTTAAGATTTTAAACCACACCTTAAAAATGTTATAAAAAATTAACAATTTAAACAATAAGAACAAATTAACAACACACAACCATAGATTCAACATATTTTTATATACACATTATAAACTTATTTTATTTTTTTTTTGAAACATCAAATAACGTTGCAAGCGAACATTTTTCAATACAAACTGTTTTTTTTACATTAATTCCTGTTAGAAATAATAATTCCAATGGAAGTTCATAAAAAAAAACAGCTGCCAAAAAACTTTATCTTCAAACGTTTTTTGCCAGAACGCTCCACATAATGATCATGTGGAAAAGTGCAGAAAAGATGTTTCAAAAAAATAAAATAAGTTTATAATGTTGTGGAAAAGTGCAGAAACGAAATTTCAAAAAAATAAAATTAGTTTATAAAGTTTATATAAAAAGATAGTTTATCCATAGATTGTTGGCAATTTCGTCTTATTGTTCTAATTGTGTTTTTAACTTTTTTTTAGTTGTGGTTTAGTGCAGATAAAATTGACTCGCAACTTTAACTTATTTGGTATTATTCATTACAATTATTTAAGAAAAAGTCGTTAAGCTAATTTTGAATTACCCTGTATTACCTAGCGATGTGTATTACCAAGGTCCAAAGTTGCAAACCTCGGATCTCAGAAAAATTTTAACTTCTACGAAATTTTTATTTATAGTTCATTTGCCCACTTTTTCACGTGAATAAAATAGTAAGTTAGATCTATCTTATTCAAGTAAAAAAGTGGGCAAAATTTATTTTTTCTTTGGTGTTGTCTTTCATACAAGGCGAGATATATAGCAATTTTAAACGAAAAAAAAGTATTTTTTTTTCTATCCCGGTTAAACTCTTCCCATTTTGGAAAATTATTAAAAAATAACCGCAAAACAATATTTTTAGTTAAGCGCCCCGGTAGGCGAGTTGGTAGCGTGCTTGCCTATCAGCGTGGGGGTTGTGGGTTCGATTCCCACCAGAGGCTTTGGTTTGTCGCTGCAAAAATCTAAACATATGGTCTGTGTCACCCGGTTTACCATTGGACCCAAAAATTAGAATATAAATTTACTTTGTATTGTAATTAATAATAAATAAATAAATAAAATAAAAATATTTTTAGCAAAAAAAAAGTTGAAACTTCAAAATTTAAAAAAAAAAAATTTAACTTTGCTAGAAAAATATACCAATATTGTTTAAAAACATATTTTTATGCACACAAAAAATTACTGTCACGTTTAACGATTTTATTCTTTGACAGTTGACAAGTAGAAACTACGCCATTACTAAAAATGAAACGATTCACGCTTCAACAATGCATTGAAATTATTAAAATTCACTACAAAAATGGTGAAAATCTTGCAGTCACAGATCGCAAAACTAAAGCATTTTTGTTATTTTATTATGAAATAAACATCCGATCATTTGTCTCAAAAAATATCATTTTTCTTTGAATACCAAAATAACACCTCTTGTTATAAAACCCTGTGTATCTAGTGTAATGTTTATCCTTGACAATATTTCGTCACACAGTTTTTGGCAAAAAAAAACGCCCCCATAAAGTAATAAGCCATCAAAAAATGATTTCAACTGGAGATGGTCATGGATTAATATGCTGCCAAAACTACATATGATATTACATATGGGCTACATGGCCACAACCCTTCGGGTACCTCCCATACAAATGTTCCATTCCGCCCACTTTAGAAATCGTATAATAACACCAATACCAATCGTATAATAACACCTTGTTCAAACCTTGTTCAAATGTTGTACTAAGTGATGCTTTAACTAGGTACAGTTTTCAAGAACATATGGGAAGTCTACCCACGTCTCTTCTGGTAACTCCCATTAAAAATGCCTCAATTTTAAGAACTTGCAGCTAAATTTTTGTTATGTAAATTTGGGTATTTTGCTATTATGACATGGTGGCACTTATGGATTTCGGGTACTTTGGAATACTTGCATGTTTTTTAAATGTGGGTGAGGGTATATGTAAGTCGGTTTACCCGACTGAAACTTTCTCACATGTTTTAAAGCCCTGGAGTTCGTTATCTGTTTTTCCCAAACACGCTATAGCTTATAGACAAATATGTAATACTAGTAAGTTGTAATGCGCCTATGGCGTCCGTTGAAATATGGAAAAAAAATTTCGTTGAAAAAAAAAAGTATTGTCGAAAAAAAAAATTATTGTGGGAAAAAAAATTTTGTGGAAAAAAAAAATTTTGTTGAAAAAAAAAATTTTTGTTGAAAAAAAAAAAAATTCGAAAAAAAATTTTGTTGAAAAAAAATTTTGTAAAAAAAAAATTTTTGTTGGAAAAAAATTTTGTAAAAAAAAATTTTTGTAAAGAAAAAATTTGGGGAAAACACAATTTCTGTACAAAAAAAAAATATTATTTTTTTTATTATTATTATTTATAGAATTATAGAATGCCTATTTAAATTCCTACGTACTGCGTGACAGAGTCAGTGAATCAGTGAATCAGTGAATCAGTGTATCAGTGTATCAGTGAATCAGTGTCGAGGGTAAATATATATTAAGATTATGATTAATAGCAAACGAGTTATATTTACATCCAAATAGGCTTTGATAGTATAGAATATAAAGAGATAGTATATCTTGTTGCATTTAACTGATCAGCAAAGGCGTTAGGTAAACTGGTCAACGAAAACGGAACATTCGACACAAACTCTGTGAGTGACAGTTTATTAAATCCGTTTTCTATATCTGCTCATTACTAACCCGCTGAAATGGTATTAGTAATTTCCCCTGCGACTGTACTTCAATACACATACGCCATGCATCATTGGTTCTCATAATACCCAGAAATATGCTGAATTAAAAGATCAAATCAAAACGATTAAAAGTGTCAAAGTTTTTCATTATTATCTTCTACACACCTGAAAAACCAAATCGCCACTAAAAACATTAGGATCGGCCTGGTCGAATCATATATGCCCGTCTGAAGTATATTCCAATAGAATGTGATCGTTTCAAAAACATTTTCATGGAATAACAATCCAAACACCACGAATTCATATGGGGTGAAATATTTCTTGCACCGTTTTCAAAAGCCTAAACACTTGAATGCTTCTTTCGACACTTCGAATATATGGCTAGCCCTGTATCTTCATGACCAAAACATCAAGAGTTTCTGATACGTCGATATCCACACCACCCATAGAGATTGACGACGTTGCTGGACCAGTGGAACGTTTGTGTGACAACAAACAGCACTGGGTCTTTTGTGCATTAAAGTCTACTCTGTTCCTTTGGATCCACTCACAAATCGTCGCCAAATCGCGGTTGAGTGAATCGTTCATTGTTTGCCTTTCGTACTCTACCTCCAAGGGACTTGTGCTTGGAAAAAAAAAAAAATATATAAAATTAAAATTTGTCTTCTTAATACAAACAGTTGTTTTCTCTTTTACATGACCCAAATTTCACACAAATCGGTCAGTCTGTTCCACAACAGCAAGATTTTCAGTGAAGCATAAAAAAACTCTTTTTTTTCAATTACCGATTTAATTTGTCTTAAACAAAACGACACAGCTAAATCTGCAGATCTCTTCTCCAAGGTGTTACAAACGGAATAATAAACTTAATATATACTCTACCGTATGGCGGAGAGTACTAAAGCACTTGAGCTAAATAGAGTGTTCATATAATTTCTTTGATTTTAGATCCACATGACGTATGCACCGTTTCTTTTTTTTTATGACACACATGATGTATCTACACGATAAACACACATCTACCCGTGCATACACACATACACTTTAGTACATTTATAAGATGATGATGATGATGGCGATGATATTGAAATATATAGACAAATATCCAAATATTAGCCAATTTTTTAAACAGATTCTGAGTTGGCCTCACTTTTTGTGAATAAATGTGTATACATATTTACGCTCTCATTCCTCCAATCGCCAGCCATCGTCTCTTATCACACGCAAACTTTTGTCGGTGTCCGAAAATAAAATGTGACACTTTAAGTTTCACCAAGTGAGAGCGTGAACATTTTCCGCTCATTGTGAATACGCCAACGTGCGGAATTTAAAAATATTTCCACTTCCATATAGCCAACCAATCGGAGGGGGTATTTTTAGCCCGATACGAAATAAAATCAACACAACATTTGTTGGTGGTGGCTGTAGAAAAACTTTTCAATGTAGGATTTTTTTAGTTTTGAATTAATATTAAGGTGTGACAGTAGTGATTTCGTAGAAAAAAGGTGATTGTTTCACAATTTTTTTTTTTTTGGTCGTCGCTTATAAAATTCGATATTTGGGCATGGCGAAATATTTAAATTGATTTTTTCTCCTTCTGACATACTACTAAAAACACCTCCATTGTATGTGTTTAAGTTTTTGTGTAAATAAATAAACAAATTGAATACGTTTTCATGCATCAAATGAAATATTTGCGGACAACAATAAAAACTGCAAAACAAAAGAAAACCTAAACAATTAACAAAAATTCAAATGCATACATTTAAAAGTTAATACAAAAAAAAAAATCATTATGAAATGCGCGTGGCCCTGAGGTCCAACTGTAATCTGAAAGGGACTAAAATCATCGAAAACTCTGAGATTTTGTTGTTGTTATTTGAATTAATTGTTCATTTTAGAGGTTAGGGTGAAATTAGATAAGATTCCCAGAAAGAAAGAAAAACACACCAGCTGCGTTATTACCAAAGGTAAATCTAATAATGGACTAAGTGTATATAAATTACTTATGGTTTGAAAACTAAACAGTGATTTTGTGCCATAAAAAAATGTTATTTAATTATGTTAAGTGATATGCAATTTTAAATTAATTTCGTTTCGTGAAGATCCCAAATTCAAATGACACATGTTGAGAATAAAATGCTCTCAGTTTGATTGGTCATGGCACATTTGTGAAATGGGCACGATATGAACAGTGGTCGGGAAATTTTTGTTGTTTTTTTTCTTCTTCTTCGTCTTATCTTGTATTTGTTATCCACAAGTTATTTGAAATTTCGGGCACTGTGTTTGTAATACAGCAAAAACTGTAATAGACTTGTGGTCTCTTAAAGAACTATTTTCTGTGACGAAAATAGAAAATGTTGAATAATTATTAACAAACAAAAACTGGTCTAGACTACACTACACCATTGAAATATTGCAACAAGTATGGCTGAGCATATTTTTAAGCAGCTAAAAACCAATTGATCCAATTTCTCGCTTAGTATTTTCATTTCAAATTTTCCAATTTTCAAAAATCGTTGTTATTCACATTCAGCTATGTTAATGTTCTACCTGTACAAAAACTAGATGCTGATATTCACCGATATCACAAAAAGCTAATGTAGATGTTATTGTGAAAATGTGTTGGATTATGTGTTCGTGGTATGTGGGAAAATGTGGGCGGCAGTGGTGTGATGTGTAGTCTATACGAATATCCCACTAAAAAGCTGGTAACAACATCAAAAACATTTTTCAGCTGCGATTTCGCAAATGCCCACGACCCTATGAGCAAGAGAGTAATCTCTAAGTCATGGAAAAGTTCTTTAGAAATGGCATTGGACGGAAGAGACATGGGATTTACAGTGAAACATCTCAACAGTGGTCAGCCACGGTTGACCGACATTTGGCCATTATAGGGAGATTACTTAAAAAACATTATACCGGGTGTTTTTTTAGACGTGTGGTTTTACATCTGGGCACATCTTATTCGGTGTTGGTCACTAGATTTATGCTATTGTTGCGACTATTCTAACACTACATCTGTTTGGGACATGCCACAAAGCTTGACATTCACAACACAATTCCAAAAATTCGGGATCTAAATCGTTCCATGCTCGCGACTCGCAAAAACTCCGGAAATGCTATCCGTCTGGCAACCCTATGTACATCCGCATATTTTGTTTAATAGAACAACTGGCCTACGATGGACTTTTTGTGAACTGAGACCCCTGAAACTTGTAAATATTTGCAATTAACTTAAAAATATATCAGGTTTCAAGGATTACTAACTTGTAAATCTATATTTCTGTCTTTTCTATGCAAATTCAGATGCATTTACTGACATTGTCGAAGCCTTCTCAACCCCGCAACGGTCACGGCGTTAATGACTACCAAGTACACAAAACATTCCATTCCGCATCGTCCACAATAGTCCTTTACAATACTTTAACAAAACATTAAAATAAACACAAGCTTGTTGTTGGTTCGTTTTTCCCCTTCTTGGGGTGTTTTGTTTTTTTTTTGTGTTCGTGTGCCTTCTTGCTAAATGGATGTCAGTGTAGCTGCATTAAAACATGGCCAACGGCAAACAAAGCCACCACTAACCACAGACAACAGCAACGATGAACTTAAAGAAAAACAAAGAACACACATTCATGCAAAAAACAAACACATTTGAACACTTGCTAAGAAAGCCATAACGAGTAATGGCCAAGAAAAATATGTATAAAAATAGACCAAAGATAATAACATGTGTACGTAGACTCGGGTGGTACGAAATTCCAGTTTTTTGGGAATTGTGGAAAATTGTCGCATATCGCATATGTCAATATTCTGACGAGAACTGGCTACGTTAGCTTTATTTTCATATCGTTCGGCTATGGTTTGAAGTTTTTTTTTTAAATGTCTTCAATTTATTGATAAAGTGTATGAGGGAATTTTTGATATAAAAGTGAAACAAGTACTAAACACTTATGTTACCAATTTAAAGCAAGAAGTCGATAGATCCAGAATGTTAGGTGAATATAGTTAAAGAGATATGCTCGTATTCATGGCAGCTCCCATAAAGAGAGTTTTCATGGCAAACTCCAACAAAAAGAGCTTTTATTGCGAACACATAACATAAACTTGTTTATACACTGTTTATACATGAAGACAAGTGGTGTACACAGAAAGACAAATGGCATTCTAAATTCCAGACGAATATTCTTAATTTGAACTTAATATCGTACTTAAAAATATAATTAAAAGTAAGTATAAAAGTAAACACTTAGACCGGATGACAAGGTACTCTCTTTAAATCCATTTCGAACTCATCCCGTTATTCTTAGAACAAGAATATTGTGACTTCAATTTTATATAAATTTTCCTTAGATAAAATCCCAGTTTCCGATTATTTCAAGTATTTATAAGGGCTTAAATTGCTCCAAGCGGTCTTACACATAATTCCATTTCGAACTTATTTCCATAATATTATGAACTTAAATAAAAATCAAGCCCTTTCGGTCTCAACTATGGTTAAAATTTGAATTCCGAGCGACAAAAATCCGCACTTAAATCAAGTTATTTAAATTGATTTAAGGAAAACCGTACTTGCCATACGTTTGACACTGCTACGGCTTAATTCAAAAACGGATTACTTGATTTTTGTATCAATGTAACAGCGTTGGCGTTGGCCTAAGAAAACCCGACTCTTCCAACTAGGACAGTTTTTTAACGAGAGGAGAATTATCGTCGACAGCCAAGAGTTCAACAGTTTATTAACGAAAGGGAAAGTATCATCACTCACACATTGGTCATTGACTTGGCCACTTAAAGTGTGGCCTGAGCTTTACTCGTGCATAAATTCAATTGATCTACGATCGAAGGCTGCAAGGGGTTTCAATGTGCTATCGCAAACTTTGCATAAGTACACGTTTTTTTTTAACACGTGTGGTTTTCAATCTGCCCACACTTTTTTCAGAGTTGCTTTTTCTAACAGCTGTCACACGATTTATGCTCAGTTTGGTTTGCCATTTAAAATAAAATTACAATGTTTGCAAATCATACCCATAACCACCGATCCTCATTTTCGCATGAACATTTTGTTCCGCGATGAAGATCACTTTTGGTTAAATGGGTACATTAATAAATAAAATTGCCGCTTATGGAGTAATGAAAATCCACAAGCCATTGTTGGGACGCCGCACTGTGGTCAATATTTCGAGATAGCGGCCAAAACTCCTTTTGGTTTTTGTTCTCCGATTTTAAAGTTATTAGACTCATATGAAAGTAGACAGTAGTAAACCTCGGGAGCCAAAAAATTAGAACTCTATTTTAACTATTTCACTGAGAACAGGGTGGTCCACAATGGGCTTTTTCAGAATTTAGTAATTATGATATTTTTAGTTAATTTTGGACGAAATAAATTTTGTGTTGTAACTTAACTTATTTCCTATCACTGGTAGAAAATTGAAGCTCTACTGTTTTCAGAACAATTTAAATATTTTTTTTAAAAAAGGTCTAATTTATCGGAAATTTCCTACTTCATAGAGCACAACTCCTGTGAGTCAAGCTGAGTCAAAACACAAATTTACTATTTTGTAGTCCTAACCCTCCCCTGCATTCCTATATATACATGTCCATGCATCGGGACTGCACTTTTTGAGCTACAGCAATTTTTCTGACCCAAGGTAAGATATTCGGTACATATGCACGTCATATTTTTTGAGAAGTTATTTGTATGTGAAAGTGGCTATTATGTATATATTTTGATGAAATTTTGTACAAGAGTTCTTATTGACCCAAAAAATAATTCTGTTGAAATTAGGAGAATTTGGCCCATATTTGGACCTAGTCCACATAGAAGGGTGTATCAAAATTTTGACAAAAATGACAATAGAATCTGACAACATTCGCTTTGCTTACAAACCAAATAGAACATTAAATTAAATTTTTACCAACATTAAGGCGCCCATTGAAAAGGAACATCAAAGTAATGTTGTTTACGAAGTTCAATGCAAAGGAAATGACAATGAAAGCTGCGTACTTATATACATAGGCACAACGAAGAGAACATTAGATGTCATAACTGAAGAAGTTGGCAAAATAAGAGATGAAATTAAAGAACTTCAACCAGTGATATTTGAATTTAATGACCAATGCATCGAAGTTAACTTTAAAATGTCACTTACAATGATCGATGGAAAAGTTGCACAAGCTTTAACCGAAACAAAGTCTTTGTCAAGCTGCACCATATGCCAAAAAACATCAAGTCAATTGAGCCAACCACCAACACAAACGATAGTTTTAATGAAGCATATGAATTTGGAATGTCACCTCTTCATGCTAGACTTCGTTTTATGGACCATATTCTTAAATTGGGATACGATTTGGAATTTGGCCCGTTAGGCGAAACAGTGAGAAACAACAAAGAAAATTTGGAAAAAAGAAAGCCAAAAAAAAAAGATATTCAAGAAAAATACCGTGAGATAGGCCTTATAATTGACCAGCCAAAGCAAGGAGAAGGAAATTCTAATGATGGAAACACAGCAAGGAGATTTTTTTCCGATCCAGAAACTGCAGCTTCTATAACTGGAGTAGATTGTGTTGTGTTCTGTATATAATATATCGAAATGGTATTGATATTGTTGGGAATTTCAGTGTTAGTTTTCAGTTTAATCCTCACAACCTTTGGCCCCTGTGAATATTGAGACTAAATAAATTTTAGGGGCCAAATGTTGGCATTTTCTGACCAAAATTAAGTTTAGGAATAATAAATAAGTATTGGTTGTAAAATACGATTGAAGAAAATAAGAAATTATAAAAAATATACCTATTTAAAATGTCAAAATATTCAAATTTTACATGGAAACTCAACAAAAAATTAAAATGCATTTTTAACTCCACATTACTTACGTTCCTATCAGTCGATTTTTACGTTTGAACACGCAAATTGAAGCTTAAAGTCCCTCCTATTGAACAAAACAAATTGCGTAAAAAAATACCAATCCGGCCAAAAGTTATACAGTTTTGACCGCTATCTCGCGAAATTGACCACTGTGCGCCGTTATATCAACAAAAAGCCACTGTTTTCTCTATGGGCAGAGGGAATAATTGGTCCATATAATGTCATAATGTCACAGCCAATGGGAAACGCTATAGACTCATGATAAATGACTTTTCGTACCTGAACTGGATTATGTTGATGTGGACGACATTTGGTTCCAACAAGACGGCACTGCATGCTATACAGCCAACGAAACAATCAATTTATTGAAGAAACCTTTTGGTGAGCGCATTACCTCTCATCGTGGGCCTGTGGCGTGGCTTCCAAGATCGTGCTATTTAACACCGCCGGACTATTTTTTGTCCCGTTATGTGAAGTTGCGTTATTGCTGACATACGGCCCCAAATGCTGCGAAAGTGGTCGACAATTGGGCCTAGCTGCTGGAATTTATTCGAGCCACTTACCCGAAATCATTTTTAAAACATAAGGGCAAACTCTTACCTTTATAATAAAGATACATTCTTGGTCCTAACATTAAATTATATGCGTTTATTTCTTCTTGAAAACCACACATCTAAAAATAACACCCTTTATTTTTAGATATTTATAGAGTTGCGTCTAAGACTATCGTCCATCTAAGGGATGATTTGAAGCAACAGACTGTGACAAAATGAAATATGAAAAAAGAAAAATCATGTTATCAGTCGTAAGTTCTAGACGTATTTTAAGATTTTCTACATGTTTTAACAAATAAATTAGTCCCTACCAAGCACTCAACGCGCATAGAGTTTATTCCTTACATTAGCTCGTTACAGGGTTAATCTTGTATATTCATTAAAACTTTTACCGCGATAACAGGAAGCCATCAATTCCATATTTTACATATTATAAATATATGTACGTTTTTATTCCCATAGTTTCTGTACTGTTGCAATTCCAAGTGCAGATGGACGAAACAGCCTAATGTAGGTGAACGTATTTATATGTGTATGGAGCCGAAGTTGAATAAGCCCAAGGAAAATACTAAAGATATCATTTGCCTTTGCAAAGATGAATACTCGTGCATGTTTTTGCATGCATATATTATGTTTTGTCTCTTCCGTTTCCAGTGGAAGGTAGGCTCTTGCATAAGTGTTGCTGTTGATGGTGGTGGTGGTGGTCGTGATGGTGGTGGAACACTTGTCTTTGATTCTT
Source organism: Hydrotaea cyrtoneurina (assembly GCA_958296145.1). Classification (NCBI taxonomy): domain Eukaryota; kingdom Metazoa; phylum Arthropoda; class Insecta; order Diptera; family Muscidae; genus Hydrotaea; species Hydrotaea cyrtoneurina. Next base: position 39,695,305 of record OY282515.1, on the reverse strand, counting down.
ATGTCGTTTCTTTGTGTGGCAGATTTTCTTTTTCGCAAAGGAAGTATGTGTTGATAGTAGTAGGTCATATGTTAATTGGCCTGGCAACACTCAATTGTTAGGACCTATTCACCCATACACACACTTATGTGTTTGGCCAACACATACACGGGTATGTGTACATATGTGTACGCTTGTGAATGAGCAGCATTTACTGCAATGTTTTGCATCGTTTATGCAATTGTAAACATTTCCGGTACATGTTCAGTATTGACAACAACGAACTTTGTTTGTGGCTTATGTTGTTTGTACAACGGGTATTGCATTAGGCGGATGTTTCACGTGCCAAAACTGCTAACTCTATCTGAAAAAAGGATATGGAAATTGAATGCAAAATATAAATTGATTAAATTCCCAAACTGTTTATGAATAGATTTTATTTAAAAAAAGAAAAACAACGTTTTCAACTATTGGGGCACAAGCGATATAAATGTTACTCAGACAAGTAGAGTTAATCGTTTTGCCAATTAAGGCATCAGTAAAGTTGTTTGGTGTGATCATATGTTTTTATTATTGCGTTATGTTAAGAGTATGTGATACTCGGATGCAAGCTAAATAATCAGAGTTGGTTTGTTGTCAAATGGGGAGCAATGATGGGTCAGCGAAATGATCAATGTTGTGCTTTGGGTGGTGGCAATAATATTTGTATGTCAGCGGTAATTTACAGTAGTGGTCAAATGTATTCGTGTTTATTTGATTTATTTGTCAAATGATTTCCCAGCCGGATAAATGGGAATTTATTACATTAAGAATTAATTATATAAATCACTATAAAAGTTACAGTATATAACATATTCTAAAGAATCGGCAGGGTAATGCCACTTGACGACAATTGCACATTGATTACCTAGATGATTACCTTGATCTGCAGATCATGGAATGTACAATTCATTCGTCGTATTATCTTAATATATATTTACCCTCGACACTGATTCACTGATTCTGTCACGCTGTACGTAGGAATTTAAATAGGCATTCTATAATAAATAATAATAATAAAAAAAATAATAATTTTTTTTACCAAAATTTTTTTTTTCAAAATTTTTTTTTTCCACAAAATTTTTTTTTTCAACAAATTTTTTTTTTTAAGAAAAAAATTTTTTTTCAACAAAATTTTTTTTTCCAACAAAATATTTTTTTTTTCAAGAAAATTTTTTCAACTTTTTTTTTTTTTTCCCACAAACATTTTTTTTTTCAACAAAATTTTTTTTCCATATTTCAACGGGCGCCATAGGCGCATTACATCTTACTAGTTATAATAATAAGATGCTTTGGAGTATCACGTATTCCTGCACGTGCATTTATTTGCCGAACAGCTGGCCACAAAGCAATTAAAAAGTCTAGAGTTATTCATTCTTAAAACATTGTCAAATAATGCATTATAGAATTATAGGTAGGTAGTAGGTATCACAAAGAAGAACCCGAGTTCGAAACCGGTTAAGACCATCACACATTTTTCGGCGGCTGTTTCCACCTTGTACATGTTGACGACTTTACGAGTAAGAGAGCAATCTCTAGGCCATGTAAAACTTCTTTAGAAAAGCATTAGCCGTTCGGAGCCGGCTTTAAACGGAGGTGCCGATTAGTGAGCATACAAATTATATCTTACACAGCTCACTGATTCGAGAGAAGTTCCCCGTCTGTTCCTTCATGGAATGTTAAGGGAAATAAGTAAGTAAGAATGCATTCTTTGTACACATTAAAATAATTATTTATTTCCCATGACATCTTACGTGTTACGGATAATGTTTTCTGGAATCAAAATACTGTACAAGATATGTATTACCTTACCGATTCCTATCGATTACCTATTCCTGCTGGGTTATATTGACTAAAGAACAAATGAGGAATTATTGACAAGTTTCTTTAACAGAATCATTTGAATTTCTAAAACTCACACGTTTTTTTATTCATTATACCCTCACCCTATATATCATTTAAAACGACTCAAGAGTGTTCCATATAGACTACTTCTCTTTCGACCCAATTTCGTGTAAAAGTGTAAAAACCTAAACACGATTTTTTGCAACAAATCGGTTTGTGGCAACTCCAAACCTTTTGCAAAAATCTGAAAAAATTCTCAAAAATACTTTACACCCCTAGCTATCAAATTGAGGTTAAGCCAAAAAAAAATATTTTTTTTTGACACCCTAAGGCCCATCTGTCTATACCGTTGTTTTGCACGATAAGTTTCGCCGGAATCATCCATTTGAAAAGGGGTTTCTAACAAGAGGTGTTAATTTGAATCACCCGGTATTTCGGTAGTTGTCACTTTTGAAGATTTTATTCCTTGGCATTTGACAAGTAAAAACTACGCTATTACTAAAAATTAACAATACACCCTTGAAATTATTAAAATTCATTAGAAAAATGGTGAAAATCTTGGAGTCACATTTCGCACAACTAAAGCATTTTTGGGTAGTGGTGAAGCACCTTGTCGGAACGCAATACAGAAATTGGTGGAAAAATTCGAGCTATTGGGACAAGTTAGTGATGTGAAGAATAAAACCCGTGCATGTCGCTTAAGAACAACTGAGAATATTGCTGCTGTAGCCCAAAGTGTTGAAGAAAACCCAGGTTTGTCCATTCCTCGTCGTTCTTTGGAATTGGGCATTTCACAAACGTCATTACATCGTATTTTGCATAAAGACTTACAAAGTTAAGTTAACACAAGAATTCGAACATTTATTTTAGAAAAAATGCAAATCCAAAAATCGGATTTATTGTGTATATAATGTGCTCTAATGAACATAACAAATAAAATTTTTTAAAATTTGTTCAAGTGACTCTCCTGAAGAATTTGATTTTACGACTGACGCGGTTGCTTGTGAAAACCACAGAATTTCGTGTATTGTTTGCATAATACTTCCATTAGGTTCTGAATATTTTTACCTAAAATTAGTTGAGAAATATATCAATGATTAGAAGTTTGAAGGATTAGCAATGTTGTGTTTCATTAATATGATTTTTTGCCAAATAGCATTTGGATAAATATTCTGAAAACATTTCAAAAGTATTTGGTTCAAAGTTTAATCGGAAATGTAAACATTAGGGTGGAGTGAAAACATGCTTTTTTTTAATTTGAAAAAGTTAACCTCGGAAAGAGATGTAGTCTGGGGTCCTAATGAGGGGAAAAATAAAGAAAAAAATTTTAAAAAATTTTTAGGGGTCGCGCCTCTCCCTCGAAATTTGGAAATTGTCGCTATTTTGGCATTGATTTTAGAAAAATCCCAAAAATTAACGACTTAACTTATTCGAAATTTAAAAGTTTGAGCTTGTTCAGTGTCCAAACAAAAGTATTTGAGGCAAATATGAGGATAATCGACTAATATTTGTAGCTTTGGTGGCGATTTCATTGTTCAGTCAATTTTCTGAAGAAGGGACGATTTGACTTATTTTACTTTTTGAAATTTTTGAACAATGAGAAAATTTTTTTTAAATTTTTTCATGCCCTTATTTCATTGTTTACGGTATTGCAAACATTTATTGACATAAAACTTTTTAGGATTTTTCTAAAATCAACGCCAAAATAGCGATAATTTCCAAATTTCGAGGGAGTGGCGCGACCCCTAAAAATTTGTTTAAAATTGTTTTCTTTATTTTTCCCCTCATTAGGACCCCAGACTACATCTCTTTCCGAGGTTAACTTTTTTTTTTGAATTTCACTCCACCCTAGTAAACATGTTAGTGGTAATAAAATTAAATCAACAAATATTTAATCTGTAATCATGTATTTTTATTATATTTCACAAAGTTCACACCTACTTTCAAGGTTTGTTCGATGCTGAGCCAAACGAATTCCAAAATTGTGTCGCAGACATCACTCTGCATTAAATGGAAAATCTTCTTCAGTCGATTTGACATAAATGTCTAATAGTGGCGGTATTATACACACATACAACGGCCTAACCGACAATGACTCCAGTATTTCTGCAGTAATTGCAGTATACAAACTCCAGTGGCATGGGATTGAAGATATTAGTCATTGGCTTCAAATAAACCACAACGATAAAGAAAAAAAAACAAAATTTCTATCATCTGATAGATGTCCGGAAAATCCACAACTCAATGAAAATGAAAATAGTTGATTAAATTCAGCATGATAAGAGAAATGTTACGTCAATTAAATAAACACGCGTTGACACTTTTATATTGATTTGATGTGACGTATTTAATTCAGACTGACACTCCACCCACATTTTGTAAACATGCGGAAGATGAGCACCCCAAAAAAAAAACCATAAACTGTGCCATGTATTCAGATGGCGGATCTAATGTTGTACTTCTTGTTTAAACAGATACAATATGTTTTCAATGTTCAGTTGAATTTGGCTTCACTTTGAATTTGGCATAAAATCCAATTATGGAACACATTTTCAATAACGATGTCTGCCATAATTAAATTAAACACATCCTCGCAATTGATAATTTTATTATATCGCAGTGCTCTTCAATTAGTGTACCTATAGTCAGTCGTTGATATCTTTTTTTTTTTTTTCAATATATACAGGTACTTTTACACGAACATATACACATGCCTATGTACATAAGGACTCTGAACCGAAAAAAAATACAATCAAAACCTACTGAGCGAACACAACAGGTGGACTCCGCAGAACCTACTTTATAGTCATATGTGTAATATTATTTTATTGATAGACATATGACATGCAATAACACCATTAGTCGGCGGCGGGGATTACAGCAACGGGGGATAAATGCATTTACACGTTTCCACCGCCGATATCCACATTCCCAGTGTTGCCTACTCGTGTGTTCATGGCCAATTCGGAGAATGCAATTACAGTTTGAAGTATAACGTTAGCGCATCCCTTTATTGGCCATAACATGAAGCGTATGGCCCGTACTGGAGTAGCATATGCAGTGGATAAGCACTCGTATCTATATTTTATTGAACTTAATAGGTTTTGTTGTAATTGCACCGTTAAATTTAATTATCCGACTTTGATAATAACTAAATAAAACATATAGTTAGTTGCCAACTATAGTTATAGCCTGGCAGAAGGTGACCAGATAAACATTTCGGAAACATTGTCATCAGCAAATTCTTTGCAAGAATTTCATTAAAGAAATATTTTTTTTATTTTGTTACAATACAAGGTTAATGTATTTACTTTAATTTATTTATTATTAATTACAATAAAAAAATAATTTATGGTCTAATTTTGGGGCCAAGGGTAAACCGGGTGACGCAGACCATTTAGCTAGATGTTTGCAGTGACAGACGAAAGTCTCTGGTGAGAATCGAACACCCAACTTGCCTACGGGGGCGCTTAAAAAAGAAATCTATTTTGGTGCATCGTGAAGTTCTGAACTGATCGGATAATGTCCATCCATCCTGTCGGCTGTTGTTTAAACCATCTCATTTTTTTATTGTTGGTGCCTGGCTCTGTGAGAACAATTAAATCTAAACGTGCTATCGATATCTGAAATATTCCCCAGTTGTTAATTCAAAAATGTTTAAAAAATAATGTTGATATACAGTGTACTTGCGGACACCTCTCTCTTAGGCGGACACTTTTTTCAGTACCAATCCTCTTCAGTCCTCTTGTATACGTTTTTCCAATTATAAGTACAGTGTACTCTCTCATAAGCGGACACCTAAGGGACTTAGAATTTTGTCCGCTTATGAGAGAGTACACTGTACATATAATTGGTACAGCTTCCGTATTCCAATTTCACTCTAATCGCTCACCAAGTTTTTTCTGCACACCGACTTGCTGAGATAATTACTTGTTTGTTTCGCAAAGATCTCAATGGAGCGTGTAAATAATATCAATACCGATTATAACTTATACGCCCCATATAACATTCTGCTTTTATCTCGCACAATCAGCTGGCCACTTTTACATTAAGTATAGAAACAAACATACACACTAGGGTGGAGTGAAAACATGCTTTTTTTTTAATTTGAAAAAGTTAACCTCGGAAAGAGATGTAGTCTGGGGACCTAATGAGGGGAAAAATAAAGAAAAAAATTTTAAAAAAATTTTAGGGGTCGCGCCACTCCCTCGAAATTTGGAAATTATCGCTATTTTGGCGTTGATTTTAGAAAAATCCTAAAAATTAACGACTTAACTTATTCGAAATTTAAAAGTTTGAGCTTGTTCAGTGCCCAAACAAAAGTATTTAAGGCAAATATGAGGATAATCGACTAATATTTGTAGCTTTGGTGGCGATTTCATTGTTCAGTCAATTTTCTGAAGAAGGGACGATTTGACTTATTTTACTTTTTGAAATTTTTGAACAATGAGAAAATTTTTTTTAAATTTTTTCTTGCCCTTATTTCATTGTTTACGCTATTGCAAACATTTATTGACATAAAACTTTTTAGGATTTTTCTAAAATCAACGCCAAAATAGCGATAATTTCCAAATTTCGAGAGAGTGGCGCGACCCCTAAAAATTTTTTAAAATTTTTTTCTTTATTTTTCCCCTCATTAGGACCCCAGACTACATTTCTTTCCGAGGTTAACTTTTTTTTTTTGAATTTCACTCCACCCTAATACACACGTATATAATTTGTATGCCAGGTATCCACCGCACACAGAGGCTTACATGTACGAGTGCATATGGCAAATTCAACTCGTCAGTATCAGTATCCGAATCAAAATCAACATCATTACCATCATCCCAAACATTGTCCTCAAACAACATACGTACATATGTATTAGGATGGGTCAATTGCTATGGTTCCTTCCAAATGAAATGTAAAATGCAAAATGTCACAATAAATAAATTGATGAATGCCCAAATGAAGAATTTCCTTATTAATTCTAAATAAAAAATCCGAAAACAATTTATGAAAAATCCCCCAAATATAGGGGTTTTCAACAAAATTTTGTACTTTGGTATTCAAAGACAAATTGCATTTTTTGAGATAAATGATCGGATGTTTCTTTCATAAAATGAAAAACAACATCAGAAAAAAACAAGATAATGAAAAACAACATTAGACAAATGGCCACCACGACCACCCTTCCAGGACCATATACTTCTCATTAAATTTTCCATATCTAAATTGCAAAGTGGCTGCCCTATATCCTCGATAGCCTCACGAATTCTATCTTTGAGCTCTTGCATCGACGCTGGGCTGTTGGCGTAGACCTTATCTTTCAAGTGGCCCCAAAGGAAGAAATCGCGAGGTGTTAAATCACAAGATTTAGGTGGCCAATTGTGATCACATATACATAACACGGTCCGGAAAATTTTCCCTTAAAAGAGCAATGGTTTCGTTGCTTGTGTGGCACGTAGAGCCGTATTGTCGAAAGTAAACGTTGTCCAGATCAATACCATCCTACTCCGACCATAAAAAATCATTAAAAAATATCACCAAATTTAAGTATTGAGGATAAGAATACATAAACTTGTGGCTAATTTTCATTTTCGATTTAAGGCCTTCTATCACTGGGGTCATTGTTCAAGAAGCCGGCAACTTCTCTCAAATCAGTGAACTGGACACGGATGTAATTTGTGTACTCACTGACCGCGACCTTTGACACATATATACGGATTTATCTTAAACGGTAATTTCCTGGAAATGTATCGCGGTTAATTTGTAGTCATCGCAGACCCAGTCTTATAAACACATATATGTATATTGTGTTTTTGTGTATATATATATATATATGAATGTATTTATACATGCGGGCTTTATTCATGACACACACAAACATATTTACATATCTATGAGTGCCTATAAAATTAATAAAAATAATTTGATTATGTCCTAATGAATTTTAAATAATTTAATCAAATTATATGTTATGTTTCTCCATTTATATAGTAGCAGCATATGTACATATACATATAGAGATATGTGCACACACAGACACACTTCTTTTTACTCGCTCATTAAATAATATATTTACGTACAATATCATATTACAATTTTACTAATTACGGATTATTTTGTATGTATGTTTCTTTTACTTTCAGAACGAATTGCTCAACGAAATAACGAATATCGAATATCGGTTACTTTGCGTAGATAACAGAATTCACATAGAAGATCAACAGAGTAGCCATAGTTAAAATTTTTAATATTTTACAAAAAAAATTACAGAAAGCAGGTTTACTAAATCAATTTCTTTGCATTCTCAGTTATAGGAAATATTGGGAATTTTAAATCTTAGAGTTTGTTTGTTTAATCTACATTTTTTTTTAAATTCAGCCCAGCTTATTTCCGCTACAGAACATAACTTGGTTTTGGTGAAAATTTTCAAATATTAAAAAAAAACGCCTTTATTCTTTTAATTGTTGAGAGACTTTAAATAAAAAAAAAAAAACGAAAAGCAGAAAAAATGGCCGCCGTTCAACGTAAATTGGTACATAAGCAATTCAACTCCCCCATGGGCTTGTACTCCCAACAAAATGTCCAGGCGACTTTGGATCGCGAACTGAAGGCATTCGGCGCAGAAGGGTAAGTGAATATTTTTAATAACAATACGAATGCAATAAAGCAATCGAATAAAGGGTTTAACGGTTTGGCATGATATTTATATATAGCGGGCTTCATTCCATATTATAATAACGGAGATATATTTTAAATTCTTTTTTTTTTAAATTCTTAAAATGAAGCCATCGATGTGTAGGTTAAGATGGTGCACTTGTCACTTGTAAAATACAAATTCCATTAAGAAACTGTCGAAGACCTCCTGAAATTCTTTGTATACTGACCATTCGTTCCACTCCCACCACCACCCTCTCACTTTATTCATTCCTCTAGGGATTATTGGGTTTCGACAAAATTATTTCATCTGATTCTATCAATACAATTTGGCATAATTTCTTCCCCTGACATGTTAACATTTTAATCTTTCATTTTGGATTGTTCGGCGCCATGGTCTTTTCGGTTTCCCACTTCCACTGCGTCCTTCCCATACTAAACCTCCTCACGCACATATGCTTTGGGATGTTATAAGTAAAGAATATTTCCATTTTCTAATAAAGTGTCATCGTATTTTTTTTTTTTTTTTTTTTTGTGAAAACCTACAAATAATGAAAACACTTATTTTTAAATATCATGCTTGGTTTCTTGAGGGGTGAATATGCAACTACACTCAATTTTTCAATTCCCACAAATTCGGTAGGGTGAAAAATATTTATAATAGAAAACTTTTAAATGGAACGTGATCAAAGATGAAGACATCTTTTTTTATTCTGTGTTAGGGTTACGTTGGCTTATCAGTTGAATATCCGAGTGTATGCATTCAAATTTTGTTCTTAGAAATCGAAATGCATGCACATGGTGAGGGGCACACAGATACACATGCTGCTACGCAGGGTGAAAAGGGCAGATTTGTGTAAACAATCCAGAGAGGTCACATGTCAAATTAGTATGATTCAAATGATAATCCAGCAAAAGCTCTGTCAAATCGCAGGCCCCAGATGGTCAATTATTATCGCCGAGACAGCTGATAACTCACAACACATCGATTGTGGCGTAGAAATTGAGTGAGTAAACGATCCAGGACTTACTGGCACTGTCTTGCCTACGATAGCTACCTTCTTACCAGTGCTCACTCTACAACGACGGGGACACTGTCATGAAGGTTTTGAACTTTTTTTTTTATATAATTTATTTCTTGGTTTATGGGCAATATTTCTTACGATGGAGAAATTTTAATTTTTATTTCATAAAATAAAGGAAGGTATGCCGTTAAAAATGAAAAACAACATCAGCCAAATGGCCACCACGACCACGCTTACAGGGCCATATCCTTTTCATGCGATTTTCCATATAAAGGGTGTTTTTTATTGGGGTATAGAACTTTAAGTTGGCATCACTTTTTTAACTGGCGGCCATTTTGTCAGCTGTCAAGTGATTAATATTTAGTTTGGTTTGCCATTTCATCATGAACAGGTTGACAAAAGAACAACGCTTGCAAATCGTGCAAATTTATTTCGAAAGTAATGGTTCAGTTCGCGAAGTTCACCGCAAGCTCCGTCCATTTTATGCCATTACATCCACAAAAACTGACTGTTTGGTGTGCTCTATGGGCTGGTGGAGTCATTGGGCCATACTTCTTCCGAAATAATGCTGGAGAGTCAGTTACCGTTAATGGAGACCGGTATAGAGCCATGATAACCGACTATTTTGTTCCCGAATTGGATGGCATGAATGTGGATGAGTTGTGGTTCCAACAAGTGGTTGAAAATTGGACCTGTAGAATTGGCTTTATTCAAGCCAGCCGCGGCGGCCACATGCCCGAAATCATATTTAAACATTAATGGCATAAAATTATCCTTCCAATAAAGCCAAATTGATGGACATTAAAACGATTTTCTTGTGTTTTATTTCAATTCGAAGTTCTATACCTCAATAAAAAACACCCTTTACAAATTGCAAAGTGGCTGCCCTATAACCTCGATAGCCTCACGAATGTGAAAGAATAAAAACTTTAAAGTGGCAGCTACCGAAATACCGGGTGATTACTTCGGAAGATGATCTACTTAACTGTTGGTTGCCACAGTCGCCAGGAGTACGTCTAAGAATATGTCTTCGTTCCCCGGGTCCAAACCATAAATTTCCTGGCCATACCATAATGTTATCGCAGATATCTGGTGGTTCAACCATACAAGGAATGATGATGATTTTATGAGAAAATGCTTTTCTTCAACAACATTTTTGTAGTAGCAACCAGTGCTGCGTAGTTTTGACCATATGGAGGAACTGCGAATCCAATTCCAAATCGTGTTTTTCAAAATTGTCAACATGACTCTTAAACATCGACTCTAAAGCCTTGGGTTCAAACGATATCTAAACGAAAAAAGTTAGTGCATTGCCTTGCAATCGAAGAAACATTTCGATCATGTACTTCGATAGCGTCACCATTCAAAATTCGCACTTAATTTTTCTGCTCAAGAAAAACCTGTAAATCTCTGATTGAAGTTGACTTTTCTTCTGCATATATTATGCATACTAGGGTGGAGTGAAAACATGTTTTTTTTAATTTGAAAAAGTTAACCTCGGAAAGAGATGTAGTCTGGGGTCCTAATGAGGGAAAAAAATTTTAGGGGTCGCGCCACTCCCTCGAAATTTGGAAATTATCGCTATTTTGGCGTTGATTTTAGAAAAATCCTAAAAATTAACGACTTGACTTATTCGAAATTTAAAAGTTTGAGCTTGTTCAGTGCCCAAACAAAAGTATTTGAGGCAAATATGAGGATAATCGACTAATATTTGTAGCTTTGGTGGCGATTTCATTGTTCAGCCAATTTTCTGAAGAAGGGACGATTTGACTTATTTTACTTTTTGAAAATTTTGAACAATGAGAAAATTTTTTTTAAATTTTTTCATGCCCTTATTTCATTGTTAACGCTATTGCAAACATTTGTTGACATAAAACTTTTTAGGATTTTTTCTAAAATCAACGCCATTTGCTCAGAAAAAAGCAATTGAAAGGTTCTAATGGCTCTCCTGTAAAATTGATTTTTTTGTCATTTAGTGCTCTTATTGAATCAATGTCATTGTACCATTTCCACAAAACGTCCTGGCATCTTATAACTCAAACGCTTCTCTGTTAAACACTGAACTATTTCGCAACGTTATTGAATTTTAATTTGTATTTAATCTTTGGCAACAATTGTTGTTGCTCCAAACCAAATACCCTTTTAATTTCACTTAAACTACTCACGTTCGTATCCACATATACAAATGTAAGTAATCCTTTTGATTTAAAAAGTTCTGATCGTTCTATGTGTATGTGTAGTATGTACATTCAGCCATATACTCGCTGGCAATAGTTTACGAACTAACGGCGAACTGGTTGCGTTTGCTTTAATGAAAATAACCAAAATAAAATTTCCAACCATTCTTTTCTTACAACAAAAGCCAACCTCGTCCACTTTGGCCGGATGCACTTCCTCCCACGGCCAACGGCAAAAGCCCAAAAATATTTTTTTTCAATCAATTGAGTTTTGTTGTTGCTTTTGTTGTGCTGAATACTCAACACAAATCAACGATTGCCAGCATGGCCAAATGCTTTGAAATAGCCAAACACACATACACACACACACCAACACAAAGGGTGAATGCAACAAAATGCTGTTCTTGATTTAGTTCGGAATCAAAGGCAAAAAAAAAACTTTTTCAAGAAAACCTCAAAATACTCGGAAAACGATAACTTACAAACGCTCTAAGAATGTTTTTAAACAAACAAACAAGAGGATAACGATAGCAAAACTAAATTCTTTCGAGTACTCAACCATAATATTGCAATGTATTACTTACTTCAAAGGATAAGAAAATAAATAAAGTTCAATGTTATCGTAAATGTTCGGCAATTGTTGGCAAATGTTTCCTATCATATTCCTAAATTTAAGAAAATGTCAGGCATGTAAATAATTTAAATGGCCAAATGAATGGGCCGAAATGGACAATTGGATAAAAACGAATCGCATGAAACTGCATTCAGTGCAAACGCAAAAGCAATTTCCAAACACATACGTATTTTATTATTAAATTTTAGGTCTTCAGTTTTCGATTCACTTTTTCCTTATCGGACATCACTTTTGACTTTTTATAAATTGAAAAAAAATAACACAAATCAATTTCAATGGTTTCTTTGAAAGCAAAAAAACATTCGCTTCATTTATGGCACACGATTTCATTTACTGGACTGCCTGGGCTGGCTTCGCAGTAGCGCATCCTGTCAAACTAAATTTACCAAGAAGTTAAACATTTCTGGCTCTCTCTCACAAAAGGATGGCTCTATGATAGCCTTGAGGACCTGAATCGCATAAAATCTGTCCTTGACGGTATCCCAGCAAAATAATTATAATCGCAGCATCCAGATAGCCGATTAAATTCGCCTATTTGGTAATAACACGCTTACCGTATTTGCTGCACTAAATCAACATTATTAAATCAAATTTAGTACCAGTTCAAACATTTTTCTTTTTGGTGGATATATCACTTATTACACCAATCCACTTGAACGTTCTCAGCTACTTACGTATTTATCCCTAACGAGGTGTTATGACAAAAGTATAGGGTGTTTTTTTCTAGCTTGAACTGAAAATGGCAATACAAGACAGAAATATTGTCCGAAGGATTTTTTTGTGTTACAATCTGGTAGATAATTTCATGACATTTATTTGTTGAAAATGATGTCTGGCATATTTACCACGCGGCTATGATTTACATGGTCCATTCGATCAGTCCAATTTCTGGCTACTTTGTTCCAATAAATCCGAGTCAATGGTGGCTTGATTATCCAATGCTTATGAGAAATAAGCCAGTAAATTAGCACAGTCTCATAAAAAGTAGTTCCGAGGGGTTAAATCTCACGATCGAGAGGGAAAGTAAACAGGACTATTTCTGGAAATAATGTTTTCACTATTTATTTTTTTTTTAAATAAATTTCCACAACTTAGAAGCGTTTTTCTGGCGTTGAACGATTCATGATGACTTGCCAAACCTTACTGAACAGAAATGTCAACGCAGCTTGACATTATCGGCTGTATAACGATAGTTACCGATATGGATAGTTCTTAACTCTACAGAGACCATGCAATTGACCGATATTGACTTACAGCCCCCAATAAATTCCCTCTCCACATACATTCCAATCACATTGTTATGGGTATCCCGCCATTCTCCAACTATTTTCGTTTATATAATTTTTTTTTTTTTTTTGGCAGGACAAACTTTAAATATGAATTCAATTTCAACATCATCAATCTTTCGAAGTCATTTTCAACTTTGTCTTAAGCATAACAAAGTGTTGCAAAACTCAAAGTGAAATCACAATAAACAAAAAGCGGAAAAATGAGGGAAAAATAATAAGAAGCAAACGCTTGATATAATTTCAAAAAGTGTTGTTCAATTCATGCTATTCGAGGTAACGAAGTGAAGAGGTGCTGAATAGGATGTGTTGTGTGACTATCACTTGCACACCAATCGAATTGCTTATAGTTAGTTAACAAGTTTTTGTTGCACTTTTTCCACTCTTTCGTTACTTTTATCAATTTTCGCAATATTCCCCCATGATTTGTAAACTATTCACAAAATCGTTGTTGTAATTTTTGTTTTGTTTTGCAAACAGTAAACGAGTGCCAACGAAAATGGATTCCCTTGTAAACAATTTAATTTCCATCGGCCACCCGCCCCCACAAAAAACAAGAAGTTTCGCAAATAACTAGAAAAATCAAATACAAAACTAAAATGGAAATATTCCCATTTTATAGTCTTACCCTACGGGTAGGAGGGTGTCTATCAAAAGTTTAACACATCGAAAAAGTCACTTTATACCATAACTGTCTTTGAACCAAATTTGATTCCAGACTTTTTAAGTCGTTTCGAGAACAAATTGTGGACCTCTACTCTATACTCCGTAATGACGTTTGTGGAATATCCAATTCCAATGAACGACGAGAAATAGACAAACCTGGGTTTTCTTCAACACTTTGGGCTACAGCAGCAAATATTCTCAGTTGTTCTTAAGCACATCACTAACTTGTCCCAACAGCTCGAACTTTTCCACCAATTTCCGTATTGCGGTCCGACAAGGTACGACGACCCAAAAAGGCTTTAGTTTTGCTAACTCTGACTGCAAGATTTTCACCATTTTTTGTAGTGAATTTTAATAATTTCAATGCGTTGTTGAAGCGTGTTACTTGTCAAATGTCAAATAAAATCTTCAAAATTGACAGCTACCGCAATACACGGAGATTCAAAATAACATTTCTTGTTGGAAAACCCTGTATTTACTAAAAATTTATAGTAGCCATTCTTGCAAACCGATAGTCATATAAAGGAGGTTGTCGGTAAATCTATTCCATCAATATTGGACAAACTTCTACGTTGTCAAAATAATAGACTGTACGGACTCAGAAGTAACAAATGGCAAAGATTTGTCACAGACTTGCCATATTTACTTACTTATTTCAATCAACATTCCGAGAAGGAACAGATGTGGAAATTCCATTGAATCAGTGAGCTGTGCGCGATATAATTTGTATGCCCACTGACCAGAAACTATTTTTTAAAGCCAGCTCCGAAAGGCTAATGTTTTTTTCTAGAGAAGTTTCTACATAAGGGTGGAGTAAAAACATGCTTTTTTTTAATTTGAAAAAGTTAACCTCGGAAAGAGATGTAGTCTGGGGTCCTAATGAGGGGAAAAATAAAGAAAACATTTTTAAAAAAATTTTAGGGGTCGCGCCACTCCCTCGAAATTTGGAAATTATCGCTATTTTGGCGTTGATTTTAGAAAAAATCCTAAAAATTAACGACTTAACTTATTCGAAATTTAAAAGTTTGAGCTTGTTCAGTGCCCAAACAAAGTATTTGAGGCAAATATGAGGATAATCGACTAATATTTGTAGCTTTGGTGGCGATTTCTTTGTACAGTCAATTTTCTGAAGAAGGGACGATTTGACTTATTTTACTTTTTGAAATTTTTGAACAATGAGAAATATTTTTTAAATTTTTTCATGCCCTTATTTCATTGTTTACGCTATTGCAAACATTTATTGACATAAAACTTTTTAGGATTTTTCTAAAATCAACGCCAAAATAGCGATAATTTCCAAATTTCGAGGAAGTGGCGCGACCCCTAAAATTTTTTTAAAAATTTTTTTCTTTATTTTTCCCCTCATTAGGACCCCAAACTACATCTCTTTCCGAGGTTAACTTTTTTTTTTGAATTTCACTCCACCCTATTCTACATGTCTTACGGATTACTCTTTTACTCGTAAAGTCGCCAGCATTCTCAAGTTGCTGAAAAATGCTTGGTTATGGATGTGGTTTTTCCAGAGACCGTAAATAATAATTGTTTTTTTTTTTTTTTTTTTTCAAATCAAACACTTAGAACATACATAAAACAAAAATAATTTCAATATAATGAATGTTTTTGGACAATCGTTGCATTTTCGACATGATTTTTATACATTTACAGTTTTCTTCAATGGAGAAGAAGATTTTGGGTAATATTAAAAAAATCAGCCCATCTATCTATCTATATATATCTATATATATAAAAATGGATGTTTGTATGTATGTAACGTATGGACTCGAAAACGGCTAGACCGATTTTGATGAAATTTTCAGGGAATCTTCCGAATACCCCCCCGAGTAACATAGGCTACACATTGTTTGGATTTATCTACATTCAGGGGGTGAAAATGGCAAAAGGGATAAAAAATTCCCTTTCCTATATAAATACTAGTAAGTTGTAATGCGCCTATGGCGCCCGTTGAAATATGGAAAAAAAATTCTGTTGAAAAAAAAAAAATTTTGTGGAAAAAAAAAAATTTTGTTGAAAAAAAAATTTTTTCTGAAAAAAAAAATTTTTGTTGAAAAAAAATTTTTTTTCTTGAAAAAAAAAAATTTTGTTGAAAAAAAAATTTTTGTGGAAAAAAAATTAGTAAAAAAAAAAATTTTTTTTGAAAAAAAAAAAAAAAATTGTTGAAAAAAAAAATTTTGTTGGAAAAAAAAATTTTGTGAAAAAAAAAAATGTTTGTTGAAAAAAATTTGTAATCAGTGAATCAGTGAATCAGTGTATCAGTGAATCAGTGAATCAGTGTCGAGGGTAAATATATATTAAGATGTGTAATACAACACTAATGTTTGCTTAGGGCCAGCAACGCGGACCGGGTCAGCTAGTAATTAATATTTTTTAATAAAAAAAATAAAACTTACTTCATTAACCCTTAAATGCTCATGAACGCCGATTTTAATGAAAAAAATATATATAATGTAAAATGGTAAAAAAATAACAGCTGCATACTATTTTTTTTGAAAAAATTTAAATTTTAGCAGTTATTTTCAAAAAAGTGGTTGTATCTTAGAAGATACAGTGAGCGCTCACCCATATCATTTTTTCAGAAGGTTTGGTTAAAAAATGAGGCGAAAATAATTTATAAAATTTTAGTTTTTAAAGGTTTTTTATTTTAAACAACTTATATAATGCAAACTAAATAATAAAAGGTAAAATTCAATACAACAAAAACATAAATAAAATAAATTCAAGTCAATACTAATACAAATAACATCTAAAAATCATTAGTTATGATGGTAATCAAAAAAGCAATTCTTATCCGAGGTTATACACAAATTGATCTTACATTTTGTGCAAAACATTCTGGTTTGTCCTGTGCAATTCGGCATCTTGCATCTTCCTTTTTTGTCCATCGTTGTCCAATGATCGGTCAAGTCTAATCTGGTATCTCTAGGAGGAATCGGTTGTGCATTCGGTCTTCGACGTTTCTCAAGAATTTGTTTTTCTAGACTTGGACGTCCACGCTCAGGAGCTGCTTTAGTATTAAATGAAAATAAAGCGTCAGCCACCTCAAGCTTAAAGTCCACTAATCTTAATTCCTTAAATCCCGGCCGGCCTTTATTTATTCTCTTGTATAGTAACCAGGCATTTATACAAGTCATATCAAGAAGATGATAAAATACTCTGTTTGTCCACTTACGACTTTTCATCATTATTTTGTGGCGACCCATTGAGCTGTCCATTAAATCAACTCCGCCCATGTGACGGTTGTAATCTTTTATGATTTGTGGACAAGGAATATTTTTAACAGATTTATCTTTTTTGTCAAATCGCTTCACTGTTAGAGGCTGCGTCTCCGAATTATTAGTGTCTGATATTGGCTTAGTGCCAACATAAGTAGATACTAAGTTGACAATTCGGTTGTCTTTCCATGACAGTGATGTTACATCGACTCCATATATATTGGAAATAAATTCTTGGCTTGTTCCCCGCTCATATTTCATCATTAATTTCTCATCAGGAAGCTTGCAATTTTTGATTCTGTTGCGTCTGATAGTACCTACAGCAAGTATACCCTGTGTTCGCAAATATACTAAAAGCGGCACTGTGGTGTAAAAATTGTCAAAGTAGACTATATAGTTTTGAAATCGAGGCACCTCCCGGAGCAGTCTGATGACTATATTTGCAGAAGATTGAAGATCCGGTTCTAATACAGTAGGTATATTAATCGATCCACTATATAATTCAAATTTGTAAGCGTATCCCGTAGTATCACACATGACATAAAATTTGAAGCCCCATTTTTTTGGTTTATTTGGCAAATATTGCTTCATATAGCTACCAATTTTAGTGGAGCACATTTGCTCATCTACACATAACCTGTCTAATTTTGGAATGCTACCAAATGTTTTGTTGAGAGTGTCAATTACAGGTCGAATTAGATAAAGCCTATCACGATTTGGATCATCTCTTGCAGGTTGTTTATCTTTATCATTGAAATGTAATACTTCCCTTATTTTTTCAAAGCGTCTTCTGTTCATTTGAGCTTTTATCACATCTACGCAACGATGACTGTTTTGAGACCAGTAATCTCTTGAGTTTGGGAGCTTATAGTATGTCATATAGAAGAGGATTCCAATAAATTTACGAAGGTCAAATACATTGAAAGTAAATGCATTGTCAATTCCGGCATATTTTAAAGTTTCTTCAACGATATGTTCCTCCAAAGACTGTGAAAACAAATAGGACCAAACTTGGTATGGTGTTTCTAAATTTTGTATATTTTCCGGAAGACTACTATCCCCACTAAATCGAACTTGCTCTTCATTAAATTGAAGATTACCCTTCTTCCATAAGACTCTTTCAAATTCAGAAGATTTAGGATCAATTTTTACTTCACGGAAGTGAGATGCAAATGAAACCGAATTATTTCTTTTTGCGGCAGAAGAAGTTGATGGCCCAAAATCAAGCGTTTCCAGTTCACCAAGATCAACATTTGTTGGACTTCCTTCATAATTATCGTCATTTATCATTTTGAGAAAAGAATCATGTACGGATGTATTGAGGTCAATTTCATCCACGGTCTCATCATCGGTATCATTTTCATCGACAATCACTTGCATGTTAGTTTCTCCTAGCGGAGTAACCTTCTTTCTACATACCTTCTCCAGTGGAATAGTGTCCTCCAAGTTATCAATATCTGAATCGCTGCAATCGGTACTATCGTAAGCAATATCTTCGCTATTGCACAATAATTCGCATACCTCGCCTTCAGTCATATTGACTCCACCAACTTTCAAAAAACCTGACATGACTGTTTTAAAAAAGTTATTCTAATTAAAATAATTTTTAAGTTCAAAAGAAGTGAACTTGCTGCATCAACGCATCAAATGTAAATGAAATTGTGTAGCGACACCAGTAAAAAATTTAAAAACAACCGACTTTGAATTTTGTGGGGGAACGCTCCTTGTATCTTTAAAGATACAACCATTAAATCTCATCTTCCGCTCGGGTCATGAAAGAAAATGTTCTCAAATAACTTTCAGTCGATACTAGGCATATTGTAGTCCTACCCTATATTTTTTTTGGGCATCAAATATTAATACGCTCTCATATTTTCCAAGAAAAAAAATGGATTTTTTTAAATTCAGCTCGATTATATTTTTTTATGTTTTATCACAAAGTTAGTTCACAATTCATAAAATTTTTATGAAATTGTATTTTTTAGTAAAGGGTTTTGGTTTTCTAAATGAATTTATGCAGATGAAATCATATTTGAGTTGAAGATGTAGTCTTGGGAATTTTTTTAGTGGTTGTATCTTCAAAGATACAGTGAGCATTTAAGGGTTAAACCAAAATTGGAAGATTTTTTCTAGTCTAAAAATAAATCATTTTGGGAAAGTAAACGTAAGAGAGTAAAAGAGCACGCAGCTATAGACAAACAATTTATCGTTTGGACAGAAGTCTGAGATGTTTGACATTCTCATTGCTTGCTGGGGTGATTTTTATTACATTAATATTACACAAAATTAATCATTACCATTGAAGACAATTTTAAAAACTCATAATATAATCATTCAAATTATGGTTTTATCCGTATATATTTCTTAATTAAATGAAAAACTGCATTGAGTATAAAGTTTATGGAAATTGACAACAAAAAAACGGTTTTATTATTTATTAGACGAATTACAACAAACAAACTAATGAACCCAATTAAACCCCTAAAATCTTAAAAGTCCGGTCAAGTGTGGCCAAGACATCATAAGAGCATTAAATCCATTAATTTTAATGGAAACAATTACGACACTATTTATTTCATATAAATATATTTTCTTTGTGTACTTAGTCCCCATCATATCCTCTTGGGTAATTTAGTATTGTTGTTTACGAAATTGTATACTCATCGTACGTTTGAATAAAAGAGTTTCGCATAAATATTGTCTGGTTAATCGTTAAGGTCTCCTTACAGTGCAACGAATGCCAACAGTAATGCGTATAATAAACAGCGACTTAAGGCATCAACACCACCACTGTTACCACAAAACCAGCTGGTTATATCTTAGCCACCCCGGCACCCTCGCATACTCGTTGGCATTGCACTCTGGCTATCTTTGTAAAGGCATCGACGATGTTGGTCCAAGGTTGTACAATTTGTGGGAAGATGATGCACAGTGGTTCAGATGCCAATAACTTGTAATTTAGTTCATATTTTTGTGTTGTGTAGAAAAAGGTTTGTTGGAAAAGGGCTGAAGAATTCAGAATTCTGACTAATTTTTCATATTATGTTTTTGGACATTTTCCAGTCATGAAAAATGGACCAAACTATGGATACACAATCACTATCCTGCAAACCGTCCACTCCATTCGATTTAGTCCTGATCTTACTGGTTTGATATTATTTTAATAGTGAAACAAACTCATTTTTGTGCAGATTCCCTGAAGGTCGATAACGAGTTCATATCGACAAGCCGAATCGAGGGAGCCTTGCTATATTGTGAACCCATTAGAGTTCAGCCTAACGCTTCTTATCTTTGACTGCACTTTAAGACTGCAGCACTGTGCTGTGCAAATGGTGTAAGGATTCATGTTGCTTATACTGTTGTGTACGTACATGTTGCCACAATCCTTGGACTACAATTTAGTTGTTTTTGGTTTGTTATATTTGCCTTGCAACACACATACATACACTCTCTCGCCAACATGTACAGAATGGAGTCAGTCATATATACATATAGACATATTGTATTTACATTCAATGAAAGACAGTCACAATGGAAATAGCAACAGCAACAAATTTTTGTTATTTCTCTCCCCGTTTCTGTGATAAGCAAAAGGGCATCCCATTATGGTGTCCTGAGTTGCATACTATGTTGCAACTTGCAAGCAATACCATTATGTGTTGCGTACTTTATCTGCATAAAGAATAGCTGCTGTTGCCGTACATACATCTTGCTATTTGTGTCCATCTGTATGTCCTTCCTCAGTTGCCTTACCAGAGATCCTGTTTCTAGTTTACGTGCATGGCATCGGTTGGACGGACAAACGTATGTATATGTATGTATGTATGAATTCTGTTTACGGGTATCCATTTAAGTAGTGTTCGGTCCGTTATGGTCGTTTGTCTCATTTTCCATAGAACTCCTTTGGCTTGTTACTTTGGCACTAAGTGCCTTGCCATGTACTTGTTGGGACATAATGTCGGAATTATTCATTTGCATTTATTTGACTGGGTGGCTTTATTTGTTGCAATCGCATTTCATTATTGTAATACTGGCGTAATTTGCTGATGGGTTCCCGTCCTATCGCATTGTTCACACAAATTGTGCCAGTCTGCATACAAATTGAATACTTTAATTAAATCGCATTGTCCAATAGAAACAATTTTAATAATTTTTTACATTTTCCTGTTGGACAGTGGCAAACTTATGCTTTTATTTCAATCAAATAAATTATACATGTTTTGTAATGACAGGAAAATAGGAAAATCAGTTTGCAATGTACTAAAATGGAAAAATTATTGTGTTTTATGTCAAATTGTTGATAGAGTTCAACAGATTTTGTACATTTTAGATGATGTCTATACATTTGGTGACTTTACACGTATGCGAGTAATCCCTAGGTCACGTTAAATTATTTATAAAGAAGAAATTCGACGTTGTGTATCGGCTAAACTGTAATGAGTGAGTATAATAATTGTAATGTGTTTAGCTCACTTATTTGAGAGAAGATCCTACCTCGTCGGTTTTATCATTTAATGTTGAGGGAAAGATATTCTATGTCAGTCTCTCTGGCAATGTAAATATTATCTGAACACCCCGATAGTAGGTAAAGGCTGTAGAATAATTATTATCTAAATAATTATAAGGCATGCGTGACTGACTGACTGATTCATCAATGTCCTGGCCAAACGGCTGAAGCATGAAATTGCAGCCTAGACATTCGCTAAGAACCATTATAGGGGATACAAATGGGGGAAAACGACTAAAATATGTCCCCAAAACCCTTCAAAATTCGCCAAAATACAAAAAATTCAAATAGTGTTTTTTTTTGTTTTGGAAAACTGGTGCATTACTACCATTCGCAACAATAGGTGGAAATGAGTTAGAGATGGAACGAAAAAGACGCCAGAACCGTATAAAAAATGGTGAAAATGAAAAAAATGGTGAAACAAATTTTTATAAAACCCTGTGGATAATAGTTAGAGAAGGGACGGAAAAAGTGGCAAAAACGTACAAAAACGGGATAAAAAAAGTACAAAATTCGAAAAAACAAAAATGTGTGAAAACAATTTTATGGGCAAAAAAAAAGGGAAATAATGGAAAATGTAACTAAAATGGTCCCAAAACTGGAAATAATCTACAACAGGAGATGGGACGAAAAAGTAGCCAAGACGGGATAAAAAAGTTAAAAAAGGGAAACAAATTTTTGGCAAAACAAGTAAAGAGAAGATTAAAAACGAGTGAAATAGAATTTTGCCAAAACCAAGTGGGTAATAATTGGAGAAGGCTCGAAAAAGTGGACAAAACGGGATAAAAAAAAGGTACAAATGGGAACAACAACAAAATGTGTGTGAAAAAGTTGTTGTCGGCAGGTATATGGTAGTTCTATTAATATGTTGCATATTGTAATTTGTTCTAATTGAAGCCTGGCTTAAATTATAAAATGGAAATAAATTCAATTCAAATTCAATTAAAAAAATAACCAAAAATTTAAAGTAATGAAAAAGGGAATTAAAATCTTCCGAAACGGGCCCAAAACTGGTATAATGCGAATGAGATATAATCAACATACGAGTATCTATATATATAAAATATATGCGTGACTGGCTGATTCATCCGGTCCACGCTGAAGCTAGAACCATGAAATTTGCTATGAACGGATTTTTCGAAATTCGGACAGGAAGGGGATACAAATTGTAAAACGGAAAACCCTTCGAACTACCCAAACATACACACAAATCAAATGTTGTGATTGTTGTTGGAAAATTAGTCCATAACTACGCTTTGCAACAACTGCTGAAGAAGAGTATCAAAACGTACTAAAACGGGGAAAATCAAAAAAGTGTGAACATGTATTTCAAATTAATATCTACCGACAAAAACCTGAAAAAGGCGATAACGTTTCTGAGTCGGTATAAAACATTTTTTTTTTTTTTGTAAACCAATGCAATTAAAAAATATTTTGTGTTTTACTGGGAAGGTTTTATATTTGTGGTGGGATATTTTGGGCACAGGTCCGGCAAGATGTCAATGGATGGAATGTAGTATTTTGTACAAGGTGAAGTTATCCGGGATAAATGAAGAACAACGCTCTAAAATGTTTTTGAAATGATAATATTAATACAAAAAACTACCAACATACGTACTATAGCCAGTTCAAGAAGCTTACAAAAATGTCTTTCTCTGTTTTATGATTAGGAATACCTCTGTTATCCTTGATCTGCAAATAAGTCGGTTAAACAATAAGTAATATACCACTGAGAAATGGCACAACTTCAATTTGTCTAAATATCGTTGTCGTTATTAACCCTGCTGATTTGTTTCAGATCATTGTCACTGAATAAATATGGAATGTCCAATTGGTCGACAATCATCTACCCAAGAAGTCAATCCAAACATTTTTATCAGCAGGGCAGCATTCGATTCCAAGTGCACATTATTCTGAGAACAATATGAGATTGTAAAGATAGCATTTCATAAAAAAAAACATTTAACAACAATTACACAAAGTTGTAATTTGATTTCCGAAATGTCAATTTGTGTAATTCAAGATGGAGCAAAAAATCCAACAGATAACGACAACAACAGCCGGAGTAATAATAATACTTAATTTGTTGGTATATCCTTTTCATTTTTGGTGACACACCAAAAAAAAAAAACATCAAAAATGAACAAATCGACATTCAAATACACACAGCCGCCCCCACTTCCCCCCAGTCGCCATACAGCAAATCTACATACCCAATATGTGGAGACATATTAAGTTTCTTTTATCTGCGATAGAAAAGAAAAACAGCAACGAACGAATGGAAGAAGGATTTTATGTAAACAAATGTATCAAATATATTTGAGAGCATAGTATTACCATTAAAAGTATAATACAGCAAAATAGGAAACATTTTAATGCAAGTGTATATACTCACCATCCAACATAAATGTACTCTCGTGTTTTTGCGAACAAGTGTACATGCGTGGGGCCTAGTCCAAGTACAGACAACACATGATGAGAGTAAACTACACAATTGTTCGTCTTAAAACAGTGTAAACAATTTTGATCAATAGGAAAACTGCAAAGCGGAAACCTGTAAAAGGTTTTAGAATTTTTATTATTTGACAACGAATAATTTTTATTATGATTAAAGGTTATATTGTAACTAATTATTACTATTTCCTTTTCTTTTCAGGTACGTAATTAAATAAACTGTTTGAATATATTTGTAAGTATTCTACAAATGTGGACTAACCTTTTTAAAAGAACAGCCGTCTTCACAGAAATCTTTAAACATTTTAATCACTTTTCCATCAGACAATGGACACTTATGTTCGAATTTCACCAGAGTTGCTGATATAGTTCGATGTTAATTCGAGAGCCACAAGACCTAAAATCATGTAGTACATTTGTATGATTCAATTTCGCTTCGTAGCCGTCGACCTCTATCGGATTTAATAGACAACTCATTTAATTGCAAGACTAAGAGTGCGACGGCCCCATAGTTCACATCTGTGCCCTGGGGCTGCCAAAATTGCCACGCCCTTAAGTTACCGTTAAAATATCTATAGACTAGCGATAAAGGCTCCACATTTCGACAATGCTGTATGGAGACAATGTAGTTGGAAACCCTATCATCACCACCGCTCTTCTCTGTACACAGTTCAAAAGCTGCAAAGATGAATTTGGAGCTTCTGCCCATATGTAGGAGTTGTATTCTATCAGTGGGTCATCAAAAATGCTCAACGAATGTTTCTTTCAAAAAGTTCAAGAGAATCACATAGTTGATATTCTGTTCCAACACAGTAACACACTGTTTTAGAAAATCGAATAATCGGCTGAAATTGTGAAGTCAGTTGGCTGCCTCGGAGCTGGGATTTCAGTCATTTCAATTACTTTCTGTGGGGAGCCTTTACACCGTGTTACAAAAAATAGATTTTTTTTTGTCCTATGAACCAAATGCACATATTCGGAAAGAGGGGAAAAAATAAAAATACACGTGTATCGGCAATTTTCATGTACACGTCAGAATTATGAAGCTCGTAGTGGCCTGTGTGAAAGCCTTTGGACAGATTTTTAACCCTTTTTCAGTGATCCAATCGAGCTGATTTTTGGCAGGCAGACTCGTGGAAATGTCTGTATCACGTCAAATTTTTTAAAAAATGGATTTTTATCAATTCTCAGATTTTCCTAATTTTTTTTTTTTTTTTTTTTAAATGTTATTATGTTTTTTTAAATGTTTAAGGTTTCAGTTCAAAAAACATTTCTCTTCGTAACGCTTAAGTAGTTTACAAATTTGGAGTCTCTTAAAGTTATGCTAAGAAAAGTGAAAAAAATATTTTAAAAATAATCAAAATTGGGGAAAATCTGAGAATTGATAAAAATAGTTTTTAAAAAATTTGACATGATACAGACATTTCCACGAGTCTGCCTGCCAAAAATCAGCTCGATTGGATCACTGAAAAAGGGTTAAAAATCTGTCCAAAGGCTTTCACACAGGCCACTACGAGATTCATACTTCAAACTTAAAAAAAAAAATTCTGACGTGTACATGAAAATCGCCGATACACGTGTATTTTTATTTTTTCCCCTCTTTCCGAATATGTGCATTTGGTTCAAAGGACAGAAAAATATCTATTTTTTGTAACACGGTGTTATGGACGAACTATTATGTGCGACTATCACTCAAAACCGGGTAAGACCATCGAATATTTTTGAGCTGCTGTTTTCCACCTCGTAAATTTCGCGCACAGCTCACTGACTTTCTCCCTGAAACGAACAAATGTTCTTTGTCTTTATATCTTTGAGATATGCAATACTTTTCTGTTTTTGGTTTTTCAAAAGTCTGCCAACCTATACGGAATTGTTGTAAATGAATAACCAGACCCGCTCCATATAAAATTTAGCTGGATTGGACTAATTAATGTTTAATGGAAGTATTGTATCATATTTTTAAAATACAATTTACAAAGTTCTCATACTTTCTATAAACTGTTAGACTTTTTAATTGATGTAGGGACCATAATCGTGTAGCTTATCGATCGATGCTGTCTGCCACATGATACGACAGTACAGATTCGAACTCCTGCCATTTGAATTTTCCGTATTGAGACCCCTCGAAGGGGTGGCACTTTTGGATGGTTACTTTGTATGTACAGTATTTACTTTTCTATTTACACACATATATACGGATACCAAGTAGCTTCTCCGCCATGTATCGACTGTATGACAATGTAATTTGCACATACATACCCACATTATTCTTTTGTTATCGGAATATTATTTTGCGTTGCTGTTTCTTTTGTTCCTTCTTATTGTTTGGAATATTTTTTTTTTTTTTTTTTTGGATTTTGCATAAATGCGAATTGTACGGCACAGTGGGTGACAGAAGGCAGTGCTTTGCATAAGGAAAATATATGTGTATGGCCATAAGAAACACCCCAATTACGGACGACACAAGTGAGATTAACATTTTAGAATTGAATATAATTTTTTTCCACTTTAATCCTATCCACCATAGCTTGGAGTGTGTAGTAAGATTATCGTTTCCTTTGTAACTTCAGAGTAAAATTTGAACAAGATCAATCCATATCCATACTTTCACCTGTCTGTCTGAAGTACAATATAGTTCAAATGAACCAAAATCTATCCATTTGATATGATATCACCCGATTTACCCTTGGACCCAAAATTAGAATATAAATTAACTTTGTAAATACCAAGGCCATGTTCGGTAAATATTTCCTCTAATTTGTCTACCTACCACGTACCCACTGTGCCCATGGTAATCCATTAGTTTGGTTTTATTTGTGTGTCAACACAGAAAAAAAGCTTTTCATTCAAGTATTGTTATTATTTATTTATATACAGTTTCCCCAACGCCGTATCCAAAGATTGGTAAGAGAATGCAATTCAGCTTAAATACTTGGTTCTCTGTTTTTATGTCGCTGAAATTCATACAAGTAGAATTGGTGTCAAATGTCAGCCAAACTTTTTTATAGCTTATGAATAGTATTTGCACTTCTTTCAAAAGATAGTCAGGCTAAGCGAAAGTTTAAAGACAACTAAAAAAAAACACACAGAGCAACAAACATGCATGTCATATCCACACAGTTTACAAACTGTTTACCCTTAGTCAAAAAATGCACTTGTTATTCATTCTTATGCGAACAAATAAAGAGACTTTACTATTAGGAGTCATGGATATTACATGTTTTGAGTGTTATAGTTTAACAGGCGATTAGTGAGAGTGCTGATCCCGATACTGTGTTCCACACACAATGACGGAGTGTATCACAGAATCGAGTCGGATAAAAATCCAAAGCGGTTTAATTAACTGTGTAGATTTTTATGGTGTTACGAACAGAAAATATAAAGTAGGACCATAACACGGTCCTACAGGTTGAAGTCCGAGCAATTACAGAGTGTGTGAGCTGGCTTAGCACTAACACTAGACCAAAAAATTTAAATATTTTTACTGACAAACAAATGGCTGTTAAGGCAATAATGTCTAGAACGGTAAAATCAAGAGCAGTTTTATATTGTAAAATGGCGATTAACTCTTACTCCAGATATGGCACAATACGCATCATATGGGTGACTGGTCATCACGGAGTGAGAGTAAACGAGAAAGCCAATGCGTTGACCCTAGGCGCAAATTGCACACAATAATGCGAAACCTTTCGAAGCTAAAAATATGGGCTACAGGCGCCCATATCATGCTATGTAATAGTGAAACCCTTAGAAAAACGACTTGTGGTGGTGAACCAAACGAGGATAAAATCAAAACCTTGCCGAAACTTAGCAAAACACCAACTAGAAAGATCATAGGTATCCTTACAGGGCACATAGGCTTACATGGTTTTCAGATTTTCTAGATTTTACTATTCTGACATAAAATAGTGACACTTTAAAAGTTCTTGGATTATTATTATAATTACGATTTTAATCCAAATCTCACTTTACACAGACCGGGCATTTACGGGCGAAAATGGTTCGTCCATGTGAAAGAAAATGGTTCATCCATGTGATGAATTTGGACATCATAACACCGTGTTACACACATTCTGTCCTATGTACCAAATTTACATTTTCGGAAAGGGGATAAAAAATAAAAATACACGTGTATCGGCGATTTTCATGTGCACGTCAGAATTTTTTTTTTTAAGTTTGAAGTATGAAGCTCGTAGTGGCCTGTGTTAAAGCCTTTGGACCGATTTTTAACACTTTTTCAGTGATCCAATCGAGCTGACTTTTTGCAGGCAGACTCGTGGAAATGTCACGTCAAATTTTTAAAAAAAATAGATTTTTATCAATTCTCAGATTTTCCTAATTTTTTTTTTTAAATGGTTATCGTTTTTTTTAAGGTTTCAGTTCAAAAAACATTTTTTTTTCGTAACGCTTAAGTAGTTTAAAAACTTGCAGTCTCTTCAAGTTATGCTAAGAAAAGTGAAAAAAATATTTTTTTTTTTCAAAAATAATAAAAATTGGGGTAAATCTGAGAATTCATAAAAATTGTTTTTAAAAAATTTGACGTGATACAGACATTTCCACGAGTCTGCCTTCCAAAAATCAGATCGATTGGATCACTGAAAAGTGTTAAAAATCGGTCCAAAGGCTTTCACTTTATACTTCAAACTTAAAAAAAAAAATTCTGACGTGTACATGAAAATCGCCGATACACGTGTATTTTTATTTTTTTCCCCTCTTTCCGAATATGTGCATTTGGTACATAGGACAGAAAAAAATCTATTTTTTGTAACACGGTGTAATCAAACCTACCACACGCTGAAAAAAGTGTCATTTTAAAAAATTTACCACATAAATTCGCATCAAATATATGTATTTTTCCATACCACAAACATTAACTTGTTTGTAGGTTATAAATTTAAAATATATATGTATACATTTTTGTATTACTTTTTATTTTATTTTTTCAATCTGTGAATCTCTATATGGGTAATTCCAAAAAAATGACCCCTTACAGCTCAAAAATAAAATTATTATTTGTTATGTATTTTTCCGCTAATATTACACAAAACAAATGTATCTGTCATTTTCCGAAGGATGAACTTAAATTTTCTTTATACTAACAAAAAATTTTGTTTTTTTTGTTACCCACAATAAATGAATTCAAACACAAAAATCGTATATTTTTTTATATTGTAACGACCGTTACTTTTTAAAAACATTTTTTTTGGGAACTAATTTTCTTTGATTTGAAAATAAACCTATTACTTAAAGAAAACATTACAAAGAATTTAATGAGATTTTTTACTTGACACATCCTGTGCAAAATTTTACAATACATGATATTTGTTTCCGAAATTTGAAAACAGCACATTTATAAAGTAACGACCGTTACTTTTTTAATGGTCAAAAATAGTATTGAAATTAGATTTTTTATGAATTCTTTTGGCTGCTACCGATGCTTGAACTTTCGAAGGTCCAAAATTAAGCAATCCTCCTGACATATATTCTTAGGTTGGAATTTTATTTCAAAAATCACCGAAAATCGGTAACGACCGTTACTTTGGAAACACCCATATACCAATTCATCTTATTCCCTCGGTTATTTTTGTACTTTGTTGAATGTAATAAGTTAATTTTTAAAAAATATTTAAATTTAAAGCGCTAAAGATATGAGAACTAAAAGTCAAATATCTCAAAACTACCAAAATGGAGATGTGACTTTCTTTCTTAGGAGGGCAGTATAGTTGTTGCCGAAAATATTCGGCATAAGTGTGTAGAATTTTTCAACTGAGTTTTTTCTTTGAGTCTATGTGAAATGTGCGCTTTAATTTATATTTCGCCAGCATATTCTTGATGGTCTGACATTTTATGGATTATTTGACATTTTCGCCAAATGGACAATTCTTATAAAATATTTATAACTTAATATTTATGTTGTTTGTGTTCTTAGATTTATACATTAAACAAATACGAATAGCTCAATATACGGCTGGAGTTTTCTGGAGTCAGAACAAACAAGTCTCAATGGAGACGAAAACAATTTAATTATTAATGAACTGTTTGCCGAAGTGTATCGACATAAATGGTGTACATTAAAGTGACGTAAACAAACTCTCATGCCGGAAATGTTAGGCCAGTTTAATATATTAATAGTTTAATTGTTTAGAAAAATATGTAAATTGTAAAGAATAGAAAACTCCGGATGGAGAAGAAGAAGGCGCGAGGAAAGTGAACTAGTTTTTGCACCCATCGCCTTTGAACGTTACTGGTCCGTCCATGCGCCTGTTCAAAGCTCAATTGCTACCAAACGAAATGGGGTAATGGAAATTATAAAATCTATCGCAAAGGAGAAAAGTTGTTGCTTACATTTTATAAAACAACCCCGAAAGAATTTTGTTAATATTTACTGCCTGTTTCCATAAAACGACTTTGTTCGTTCGTCACAAATCGTCCATATTGGAAGCGTTATGAAATGGGCTTCAGACATTATTCAACTCTGGTTTTCAGATATATGTTAGATATCGACATATGGAAGGCAATCTCAAAAGAAGAAGCTCTCGCTACTGATACAAATATATTTTATTGCCCCTTCAATTTTGACATTTTATAAAAAACGAACAAATTCGTTTTATGGAAACAGACAGTTAGTATTTCTGAACTAAAACGAATTTGTTCGATTTTTATACATTGTCAAAATTTAAGGTAAATAAAATGGATTGTGATCCATAATCGATCTGAAAATCAGAATTGAAAAAAGCATTTTACAATGCTTCAAATGTTGACAATTTTTAACGAACGAACAAATTCGTTTAATGAAAACAGCCAGTAAATTCAATAAAATGTTTAACTGCCTGTTTCCATAAAACGAATTTGTTCGTTCGTTACAAATCATCAATGTTGGAAGAGTATTAAAATGGGTTTCAAACCTTATTGGATTGTCAGATATATGTTAGATGTCGATATATAATAGACTCCTGCATCGGTACTGTTTTTACCTCTTCGAAAACATGAATTTATTTTTGAATAGAGAACTTCACTTACCCTCTCTCACCAAACAGAGAAGAGAACTTCACTTTTCTTTTGTTGTGTTATCGGGACGGGGTATAATGAGAATAAGCACACTTGCCTGGTTGTGTGCGTTTAAACGGTCCAACCGAGAACCATGGTTGTCGAAAACGGTCAAAGCGAGATAAAAGTTTTTGAGAACCAGGTACAAGTACTCGGTCAGACCGAAAACTTTTTTTTTTTTTTCAGAAATTGCTGTGAGCGTGAATGATACACACACTAATTTATAAATGAGCAACAACACAACAAAAAACACAAAAGTTACAATACACAAAAGTTATGATACAATAATTTCTGAATTGAAGAAACGATTACAAAAATGACTCAATTCAAGAAACAGTTACATCGGTGACAGAATAAATCGTTCCTGAGAAAAGAATACAAAATACTGCAAACACAAACACTCATGAACTCATTTGTTCCAAGAATAAAAAAATACACAAGCAGCAGTCTATTTCCAACCAAACGGTCTATCTCGGTAGGACCGGTCTATTCACATGTTTTCGAAAACTTTTCATTTCTCTTTACTGAACCCCTTCATCAACTGAAGTTCAGTATAGGACCGGTTCTCTTCGAGGTCTTCGGTATAAAGTAGTAAAGAGAAGCGATGCCGAAAAGAGACCGATCTCTTTAAATCGGTATCTCTTACTTTTGTTTCAGTGAGAAGGCGTTCTTGGTTCCAGTGTACTCGTTCTTGATGTGCAATAGTGCATATGGTAAATGGAGCATCTCGTTGCAGGGCTTTAATATATAATCCATTTTATTGGGCATTCAATTTTGACAATTTGCAACGAACGAACAAATTCGTTTTATGGAAAGAGGCAGTTAGTGTGTATACACAGTGTTACCGCCGAGTATTTTCAGAAAGTATCATAAAAAGGGTAATTCTTAAAAAAAAGTGGCACAATATTTTTAAAAAAGTGGCACAGAAAGTGGTACACTTTTTTTTTTTGGGTTTTATTTTCAGAAACAACTGCAAAAAATAAAGAGTTAACAAAAAATGGTAAATTTTTGACAATTTCATAATGCGATTCAAGACTTTTTTCATGAGATTAATTTTTTAATTTGAGTTTATTCTTCATAAAATCATTTATAACTACAAATCTGTTGATTATGTATGTATATGAATAGATTAAAGGAAATGTAATTTTAAATTTTTCTAAATTTATTTCAGAAAAATCGAACAATTCCTTCTCAAGTTACACAAAACAAGTTTGTTGGCAAAAAAATAAAACTAAGGGAA
Organism: Hydrotaea cyrtoneurina; assembly: GCA_958296145.1. Classification (NCBI taxonomy): domain Eukaryota; kingdom Metazoa; phylum Arthropoda; class Insecta; order Diptera; family Muscidae; genus Hydrotaea; species Hydrotaea cyrtoneurina. The sequence continues at coordinate 39,662,531 of OY282515.1, read as the reverse complement.
GAAAAGTCAAGATAAGGAAAAAATTTAAAAAGTCACAAAAAAAAATTGGCCTTTGAACGCCAAAACCCTTAGGGTGTTTTAATATATTGACCTAGTACTTTACCCTGACTTGGAATTATATAATATATAATATTAATCAAAAACTCGAATAATGGCACAAAAGGAGCACTAAATACGAAAAAGTGGCAAATTTAGTATCAAAATAAAAAAGTGGCACAAAAGTATCATAGCTCGAAAAAAGTGGCAAATGTGCCACTTTAGTGGCATAACGGTAACCCTGTGTATACATAAACTCAGGGTCCCATAAAAGTGGAAACATCAATGAATTCACACTTAAAGACTAATGGCGTTCAACGAGTTCAACAACGTGGCCATCGGTTTCTGGTGACAACCGAAAACCAGTGCTGTATGTTTTTCATTTCACAAAATTTTTGTTATGTTATTCTAGTTCCACGTAAAATTGTTCCCCTTTTTATACCCTCACCCTACGGGTAGGAGGGTATATATCATTTGATACGACCCAAAATGTAACACCTAGAAATATTCACATTAGACACCAGGTGTCTTTGAACCAAATTCGATTCATGACTTTCTGAATCGTTTGAGCCATGTCCGTCTGTCCGTCTGTCCTGCTGGTACGCACGATAACTTTCGAAAGAGTTAAGCAATCACTCTGAAATTTGGCATGGCTTAATATTTTCCCAAAACTGCTTATGGGATTGCATATGGGCTATATGGCCACACCCCTTCGGGTACCTCCCATACAAATCTGCTATTTCGCCCACTTTATAAATCGTATAATAATATCAACACGCTCAAGTTCGATCTTGCCCAAATTCAGTATTTAGTAAAGGTATAACTGGACAAAGTTTCGGACAGAAACTTGGAAGTCTGGCAACTCCCCTTCTGGTACCTCCCATACAAATGTACCATCCCGCCTACCTTAGAAATCGTGTAATAACACCAATATGACCAACGCAATCTTGCCCAAATTCGGTATTTAGTAAAGGTATAACTGGACAAAGTTTCGGACATAAACTTGGAAGTCTGGCAACTCCCCTTCTGGTACCTCCCATACAAATGTACCATACCGCCTACCTTAGATATAGTGTAATAACACCAACATTACCAACGCAATCTTGCCCAAATTCTGTATTTAGTAAAGGTATAACTGGACAAAGTTTTGGACAAAAACTTGGAAGTCTGGCACATATCCTTTTGGTACCCCCCATACAAATATACCATTCCCCCACTTTAAAAATCGTGTAATTATATAAATTCGGTCAACGAATCTTTCCGAAATTCTATATTTAGTAAAGCTTTAGCTATATACAATTTTCTAGTAAAAACTCTGCTTTATATTCCGCCCGTTTTGTAAAAACGTGTAATACAACATTTTTCTATAACATTCGGTATTTTGAGGTTGCTATTATGGTATATGAGACTTATATTTTTTTTACTGAGGGTGAGGGTACATATAAGTCGGTTTACCCGACTGCAACTTTTCCACTGGTTTTAATATTAAATACAGTCCTCTATTAAAAGTATCGAAAAATTTTTCGAATAAAACCAATTTTTAATATTTGTCTATTATTAAACCTTGGATCCGACATCACACGATGATTTTTATTTAATTACATTTTGGCATTATCACATTCAGTTATTTTCTCAACTTGTCACCTTCTTAGAACACCTTAGCTATTTCCATGAATAATATCCATAAGGAAATCGCTTATACCGACAACCATAATCCTGTTTTTTATATTAAAATCTGAACAATTGACGATATTCTTTGTTTTGATGAATATTCATATGCGGTTCTGCCAAATAGGAATTTTTTCATTATCGTTTAAATTCAAATTTCTTCTAAATGATATTGACGTCAAGTATTGAATAGTGTTAGTCGGTGTTGTTGTTTTCTGCTGTTATTGCTTTTTGCTAAATTTATGCAGAAGCAAAAGAAATATGGCAGAAGTACATCGCCTTTACAAACGCATTCTAGCAATAATCGTCGTTTTTTTTTTAAAATAGTCGTCGGCCACCAAACGTTGGGGGTAAAAGGCTGGCGACCAGCACTGCAACGGAAACGGAAGTGTTAGCGAAGAAAACAAAACAACAACGACGACAACAATAGCAATAACATCAGCGACAGAAATCATAACTTAGCTGCGGCAAAAGGACAGGATGTTGAAAGGTGTGTCATTGTTGCTTAACTGCCAGGTTACGGTCAAATTAAATTTCTCTAATGTAAACTGTATGGAAATGTATGTACAATGGATAGAATGACAACGAATGCAAAATATTTGCCTATAGTCGATACTGGCAAGAGATTTATCTTATTCAAAAAAAAAAAAATAACAGTAGTATATAGGGTTTCTGAATCGATATCCAATTTAAAAGCTCTAATGAACTATGCCAGTAATGTTTCTGTATCAAAAGTAAAATAAGTTTTTGGGATTTCTCCACAGACTTTGTGATACATCCCACAGGAGCTGAAAGTGCGCGCGACCCAGATCCTGAGTAGAATATCGCACTTTCGATCATATCCAAATTAAGACTTAAGTACCTGTTTAACTCTGCACTTATTATTTAAAGCTAAATTTCCTTAAACAATAAGCGCCTCGTTAGGCGAGTTGTTAGTGTGCTTACAACCGTGGGGGTTGTGGGTTCGATTGCCAACAAAGGCTTTGGTCTGTCGCTGCCAAAAATCTAGTCACCCGGTTTACCCTTGGAACGAAAATTAGAATATACATTTACTTTGTATTGTAATTAATAAATAATAATAAATATTTAAAAAAAAAACTTATTTAGCTAAATAAATGTTTCCATTATACCGTAGAGATTCAGCTAAATCCGAGAAAAAAACATTTTAGGGACTTGACATCAGACTTATGTTAAAGACTGTATTAAAAATGCTCAAAACTAAAGAACTCCTCAAAATAATTACCAAAAATAGATGAAAAATTTCCCAGAAAAAAAGGCCCCCTAAATTCAGAGAAATTCCCTTACAGGGCGGGGACAATGTCCGCTGGGGAATTTGTCTTTGTTCAAAATTATTTAGCATATAAAAAATAAAATATTATTATGAAACTTATGAAACAAATCACGCATTTTTTGTGAGTATTTTTCCTTCTTTCGTTCATTTCGGTAATTGTTCATAAAGCTTCCGTAGCCGCAGGAATCACTGAATCGAGCTCAGTGCTTCACAAGCAGTTTTCATCAGCTAAATTAATTTCTGTAAAAATCCGAGTGTAGACAAAGCAAAAAATATAATTTCATTTATTTTTTAATAAATCCGTATCGATGAAACATTCGGTGTAATTCGGTGAATCTGCAAGGACTACAAATGCCCTTTGTGGATGATGTCCCGATTCACAGTGCCCCAGAAGCGCAGATTTTGTCGACCATTGGGTTGTTGAATAATCCGAAGTATTCCGTACTCTTGACAAATATAGAGTTCCGACAACAAGCTCGTTTGTCAATATGAGACTTCAAAACATCTCAAGCGGTCCGGTTAACAGTTCATGTTTTAGATACCTCAGACCTGTTGGCTAGAGAAACTTCACAAAGCCAGTAGGCGGCACAAAAAGAAGTCGTATAGGTCTAAGAACTCTATCTCTATTTCTAAATTTCTCCGATGTGTTTTCATTTGGCAAAACATAAACTGTTCATTGCAACAAAGTGAATTCATATTTGCTACGAGGTTTCAACGAAGTCTGTAATCTGGTAAAGTGGGTGGTAAGGAGTATATATATGGGTATACAACCGCATTTTAATTTAATTTATCCCCAACAATTCCCTGAAAATCCATTTTATCCTCAAATAGAAATATCCCCAACTCGGGGAACAATCCACTAATCTGACAACACTGTTTGTTTGCTGTGTTTACTTGGTTGGTTTACACTAAACTTTACTAGATTTACTTCAGCGGTCGCCATTCATACTAACCAACTAACGAAGTTGTTCGGATAATTTGTTTTCCCCTTCGTGAAAATTACAAACCAGGGTTGCCAAATAGTATTTGGAAATGTACCAAAACCAACAGTATCTGTAATCTTTAGTACATTATCTTTTTATTTAAATATCTTAGTTTACATTTTTTAAATTTAAATTTAAGTTTTTTAAACAGAGCTAAAACTTTTTTTTTTTTATCGTTGATGTCAGAGACACCAAGTCAACCTAGCGGCACTATGTACGCCGTCCGCTTGTCCAACAATTGTTCAATGGTGGTTTATAAAATTGCACAAGATTGGTGTTCTTACAATTATAAAACCAATAATTAAACTTTCGAATTTTGCTGTACACAAATTCACAAGACAAAAATAAATATAAATCTACATGTAACCGCAATACGCAGATGGGTTGGAAAAATCCCATGCTCAAAAAGAAAAGCCCCACATGCAAATAGCCACAAAAAAAATGATTATTAATTTTCATAAATCATTTAATTATCCCAGATTCATAACTTCAGCAAATGTACGATTTTCAACAGAATGAAAAACCCGGAGAAAAAAAGCAATCAGGCAATCATGCAAAATACTGAAACCACATTACAACCACAATAAAGCAAATTGACGGGAGAAAACCAACAGACACAAAAAAAAAAAATACCAAAAACGAATGCAAAAACAACAAACATACATATAACAATGAGTCGTTGAGCCACAATGTTTCAACCGCAAAAGTCACAAAGTCATCATCAGACATTAGTGTCGTTGCACACTACAAACAAAACAAACAAAAAAACAGAAGGCTGACAAATAAACAAGAAAAGAAAAATGCAAACACAAAAGACGTCCTACATAGAAAATGCTGTAATGAAACCGCAAACTTATGAGAGGAATGTGTACTTGAACCCAAATAACTGGCAGACAAACAGACAGACAGATGGATAGACATTCAAATACCAGCCAATAGACCAACGTGTCAACGCAAGAAAGTGCCAAGTTTCTGACATTTTAATAGCAGGCTGACATTGTCAACTATCGTTGCCGCTGTACGTACGACCGTGCAGCTGCAGCGCAAAAAGGCGATAATTTTATGAAAACTTTAGTGAATTTAGTCCCATTGCCAACGATGAAATGTTTTCTTTGCGAGAACTTTGAAAATCACAGAGCAGGCACATGCGTAATGGGTCAAAGTTAAGCGTTGTCTGATGTTGTTCTTCATTATTAGCGGCATACCTCTTTATTACCATTTTTCTAAAAAAAATGCAATTTTTCTTTGAATACTAAATTATCACCTCTTGTTGGAAAACCCTGTTCTTCTGTGAAAGTTAAGGAGGCAAATTTCCTTAAACAATGTTATAAGTAATTCCATAACTCAAAGCCTCCCTAAGTCGAACTTTTCTGCGGGACAATTGTGATTGGAGTTATGAAAGTTTGACTGTTTTATTAGAGGTCTGAGGACACATCCGATAAACGTTTGAAAATTGCAAACATTTCCATTATTAATAGAACATGATTGCATTCATGTCTGAAATTAAATTAATTTAAGCATTTTTAACTTTATTTCACTTTGAGGGTTTCCACAAAAAAAAATTATTGAATTCAGTTCGTAATTATAAACTGTGCCTGGTTTGAAAAGTTTAGCACAACGAGGATATTCAATTACTGTACCCCATATTGCATGCTGCGTTCACACAGAGTATCCTTCGAACACACAATTCTAAAATCGGCCCCTGTTCGCCTATTAATAATTACCATAGTTGCCATCCTTAAATGTTCGCATTTACACAATGAATATAATCTTTACTACAACTCTGGTCATCACATACAAATAATAATTACTTTTAGAAAATCTGTTGCATTTGAATTAATGTTGCTTTCATTTGACAGACAGAGTGTAATTAAATTTCAGAAAATCTCTACAGTTGAACTGTTCACATAAATAAGTTATGACTTTAAGTGCCGCCAGCATTTGACAGCAACTTCAATATTTATGTCTGTACGATGTTTGTTCACTTTCTTTAAACAACCAAAAGTGTTTTCCATTCCACATACGCATAAACACATTAGGGTGGCTGACAGGAAAAATCCCTCAAATAACATAACTAGTTTATTGATGAGATTTCGTAAATATAAATATACAAAAAATGAATGAAAATTTTATTTTGGTTAAAAGTGAGGTTTTCGGTCATAATTTAAAAAAACGATCGAATTATTTGACATACATTTTAAAAAATCAGCTTTAAATTATTTTAAATCTTTGCCTTTAGTGCATTTAAAGTGGAAGTTTTATTAATAAAGATAAGCCGGAAATTTTTTTAATGAAAAAAAAACTAATAAAATATCTAAAATGGCCAAAAAGAGTCCACTTTCGGCAGTTCATCATAAAGCCACATATATTTATAAGAAATAATCTACAACAGTTTGAAATGAGTTAGGGATGGGACGAAATTGGGCCAAGGCGGGATAAAAAAGGGACCAAAATGGGGGAAAAATTAAAAACGAGTGAAACAGATTTCTAGCTAAAACCTGTGGATAATATATAGGAAAGGGATGAACAAGTGGCCCAAACAAGGATAAAAAAGGTACAAAATAAGAAAAAATAAAAAAGTGTAAGAAACAGTGTTTATCGGCAGAATTGAGCAAAAAATTAAAGTAATTGAAAAGGGTATTAAAAGCGTCCAAAACGGGCCCAAAACTGGTATAATATAAATACAATAAATCTACATACGAGTATCTATATATATAAAATACTATATATATATAAAATACTGACTGATTCATCCTGTCATCGCCAATGACTGAAGCTAGAACCATGAAATTTGCTATGAGCGGATTTTTCGAAATTCGGATAGTAAAGGGATAAAAAATGGTGAAAAGAGAAAAATGTTTTCCCAAAACCCTTCGAAATCATAACAACGCTGTGTGACAACTGCTGAAAAAGAGTTTCAAAAAGTACCAAAACAGGATAAAAAGACAAAAAAAAGGGTTAATCAAATTTTTAGACATCGAAAGAAAATGGATCGAAAACGTACCAATATGGGATAAAAAAGGGAACAATTAAAAGTAAATGAAAACAAAATTTTGGCAACAACAAGTGAATTATATAACCAAAATAAGATTAAATAAGGAACAAAAAGGGGGAAAAATATTTGGCAACAAGTGGATAATAGTTATGGAAGGGACAAAAATAAGTACCAAAAGGGGATAAATTAAAAGTAAATGAAAGCAAAATGTTGGCAACAACAAGTGGATTATATAACTAAAATAGGATTAAATAAGGAACAAAAAGGCGAAAAAATATTTGGCAACACGTGGATAATAGTTAGGGAAGGGACCAAAATAAGCATCCATGTACCAAAACTGGATAAAAAAGGTACCAATGGGGGGAAAGAGAAAAATGTGTGAAAACAAATTAATCGACAGGAATGTATGGAAAAAGGGGGAAAAATGGTTGCAAAACTGGTGAAATATACAATGAAAAATTATTTTGGAGAGACCAAAAATTGTCCAAGACGGGTAAAATGTAGAGGATGTGGGAAAACGGTTTAAAAATAAATCATAAAGGGCGAGAAGTTGAAAGGAAATAAATGTTTGGAACTTGTTCCGGGATTGACAACAGCAATTGCAATAAGTGTAAAAAGGCACCAAAATGGGGCTAATAAAAAAAAGTGTATTTAAAAAATTTTAAAAATGCGATAAAGGTTCTTAGTCGGTATTAAGCAATTGTTTGTAAATGCAATGTAATTAAACAAAATATTTTGAGTTTTACTGGCAAGGAAAATTTACGCTTACGAAGTAGCGGGTGTTTGCTAGTAGGTCAATAAAATCGTTGGGTTCTTTTCGATTTTATTCACAATTTAGTAAAGGGTCATTCAGAAATCCCCCATTTTTTGTTGTTTCATATTAATGTTTATCAAAACATTTGTGTAAACATTGCTTTAAAAGAAAAGAATGACTTAAGTATATTTTTACGCAATTCCTAATGCGATATTTGGCCAAAAAGTGGCTTATATCCGCACTATGCCTCTACAGAAAATGTGGCATCAAATGAGTAGTATCGATCATCTAGATTTCGGAACTAGTTGCAGCATTACAGCGGCCCTCTTATTAAGGAGTTTTTATTTAATAATGGAATATAAACGAAAAAAAAATAATGTTGGGAGTTATGTATGTTTATAGTGTTCTTATGTTCGCCAGCCTTATGTGCCAATATTCGAAACATAAATTATGAATTTCATTCAGCACACATTGATACCTACAAACATACTGTCATGGCTCCCAGAGTAATTTATACAAAGTGCTATTGTAAAAACATTCAGTCTGTGTTTAGTTTTTGCTTTACGTCTTCCATAATTTTGCCCAAACAAAAAACTTTTGCCAATTGCTTTTACTTAATATACGAAATTCCGAATTTGCAATTTTTGTGAAAAGATATTGGTTGGTTTGGATGCTATTATCATTGTTGTTGATTTCGTTTAGTATTTTTGGCATTTTGGTTAATGGCATATGGCGCATTGATTATGAATTATTTATTTGTCATGCCCGTTGTATTTGTGTTAATTTGTATAGAAAAACTGTGCATACCAAAAAGTGGCCATAAATAAAATATGAAATAAATTTAATTTCAATGCCTATGAAATATATATTTGAAAATAATTAATTTACACGGAGAGAATTTGTAATTCTTCATAATATTCAAGAAGCGATTACGGTCGAAAGTTGGGTGGTAGGTGTGTGTGTGTGACGGGCAATCAGCAAACACAAATCTAACTTTTTTAAAATGTTTACACATAATTGAAAGAAAATAAAAAGTAACACAAAAATTAATACATATATATTAAACTAGTAAGTTGTAATGCGCCTATGGCGCCCGTTAATTTGCTTGAGAAAGTATTTGTTACTTAATTTTAAAAATTTTGTAAAAAATATTTTCAGAAAACTATTTTGTAAAAAAATAAATAAAATTTGTGGAAAAAAAATTTTTGCTGAAAAAAAAAATTTTTGTTGAAAAAAAATTTTTGTTGAAAAAAAAAATTTTGTTGAAAAAAAAAATTTGTGGAAAAAAAAAATTTTTCTTGAAAAAAAAAATTTGTGGAAAAAAAAAAATTTCTTGAAAAAAAAAATTTGGAAAAAAAAAATTTCTTGAAAAAAAAAAATTTTTGTAAAAAAAAAATTTGTAAGAAAAAAATATTTTGGAAAAAAAAAATTTTGGTAAAAAAAAATTTGGGGAAAACATAATTTCTGTACAAAAAAAATATTATTTTTTTTATTATTATTATTTATAGAATGCCTATTTAAATTCCTACGTACTGCGTGACAGAGTCAGTGAATCAGGGAATCAGTGTATCAGTGTATCAGTGAATCAGTGAATCAGTGTCGAGGGTAAATATATATTAAGAAGAAGAAGATAGTTGATATTTTTGATAACAAGAGAAGACAAAAATGCATTTTTGCCCTTTTGTTTCTGCAAAAAATTTAATTTTTGCCTCCTTTGAAAACTTTGAGTTTATTTGGTTATGTATTGTTGTCCTACATATGTAGATATTTTTAAAATTTTTTTTGTTCTAGTTGGGACAAATTAATAAAAAAAACATGAATAACAACAACATCGTTTTTATAGGACCTCAAGCCGAACAAAAATAATTTAAAAAATATTTTTGTACCTTTTCCCCGTAAAGTGGTTAGAGGAGCCCTTTTTTCTATATTCAAACTTTTTATATAATACCGATTATCACCACAGCCAGTCAAATACTTTTATTAAATAAAAAAATAAACCGTAAAAAAGAAAAGAAGCAATGGGGAAAACAAAAATCGAAGAGAAGTTTTTTTTTAATAAAATGGCCAGTCAAATACTTTTATTAAATAAAAAAATAAACCGTAAAAAAGTAAAGATGCAATGGGGAAAACAAGAATCGAATAAAAGTTTTTTTTAATAAAATGGCCAGTAAAATACTTTTATTAAATAAAACAAGTGGACAAATGGTAAGTTCGGCCGGGCCGAATCTTATATACCCTCCATCATGGATCCTTAAAAAGTCAATAAATAAGAAAACTAACTGAGTTTTTGGGCCGCTCGTGACCCGATAGTCCCAGGAACCCGATCACAAATTTTATCCAAATCATGAAAATAAATGCATATTTGGGTTCGCGAGAAAATTTCGTTGCATTTCGATACCCATATGTCCATGTTTGTCAAGGGACGGTTTTTGGGCCGCTGGTGACCCGATAGTCCCAGAAACCGGATCAAAAAATTTAGGCAAATCATGAAAATAAAGGCATATTTGGGTTCGTGAGTAAATTTCGTTGCACTTCGATACCCATATGCGCATGTTTATCATGGGCCCTTTTTTGGGCCCCAAGGGTCCACGGAACCCATGAGCACGCCAATTTTTGGGATTTTTTTCCCCATCTATAAATTATATAAACTTAGAACAATTTTACCAAAAAAAATCAGATGTAGTGAAAAAAAATATTTGAAAAATTTGATTTGATTTGCCCGGATATATTTAGTCCCGTAAAGGGGAACTTTTTCCCCTTTGGTCCGATATTGCCCATTCTCGAACTTAACCTGCTTATGGGCGTTGGTCGTTCGCACTCTATCGTGATTTCAACAGACAACAGACGGACGGACGGACGGACAGACGGACATCGCTAGAATGTCTTAGAATGTTACACTGACCGATAATATATATACTATATAGGGTCGCAGATCACTCTTTCGAGGTGTTGCAAACGGAATGACAAACTTAGTATATACTCCATCCTATGATGGAGTGTACAAAAATAAACCGTAAAAAGAAGATGCAAAGGCGACAAAAAACAAATAATAAAATGGTGCGGGTGTTTTATAAATCTAAGACTAACGTCTTTTTTGTAAAGGTGAATACGTTAATTAGCTTTCACATAATTTAAAAATTTAAAAACTCACGTCTTTAAATAGAAAAATACAGAAAACTAAAATTTGAAGAAAAAAAACATTTAACATTTTATTGCAACAACTTTATGGCACTGAAAATTATAGTACATTTTTTCTGTGACCTTTTTTTATTAATATTAACATTAGTTTTTATTTTAATTCTTTTATTTTCCCAATAAGAATAAGTGTTTCTTTTGATTTTTTTTTAATCTTTTGTTTGTTTTTTTCTTAGTTTTCTGAAATTTTCAAAATTTCTTTTTCGTTATTAAATTAGCAAATATACGGAAAAAAACTCATAAGTTTCCCGAATAAAGTATAGCCCTGACATATGTATGTCTAATACACGCAGAACAAAAGTCAATTTAAATAAGAGATTTACGAATTTTTTCTCCTAGTCTATGCATACAATTATCGCGTAAACAGCAAAACTAACCGATTTGTTAATCAGATATAGTCATGAGAAAAATTACGTTTTCTCAGAAAAATGCTCCAAATCAAGTTTCAGCCAGAAATATTCACGATGAGATAATATCCGAATATCGGCTGAGAGAATACAGGCCAACACAAACGATAGTGGCCCTTATCACGAATCTAAATTAATTGTTGGTAATAAGACTTCCTGGGAAATCATGTCATGATTCACTGTTTGCCAAAGGATATGAGACACATCTATTTCACAGAAATACAAAATTATTTCTACGAATGGGCATTCATGTTACTACTCTGACTATAGCAAACGAGTAATTGTTCCTAAAAGAATGCAATCTGTAATATGTCCAAGTACTTTAATGTATGTATATTGTAATTTGTGTAAAGTCAATTTTTAATATGCTTATTTTCATTAAACCTGATTAAACAATTACTAATTGATATTATTTTCTCAATTCTTTCTTCTAGGTATGTACACAAAACCTCTTAACTACTTACATTGTATGTATGTGTGTGTGTACGCTCGTTGGTAATGCAATACCGACTGCAAATGTTAAGGGCATTCAAATTGGGTAATACGATATACAGCCACTGATAGTGAGTGGCCTTATAATGTGAGTACAATTATTATGCGTTAATTAACCACATGCCATCTACAATAACAATGTCAATGACAATGGCAATGGCAACAGCTTCCACAACAATGACAATAACATTGGCAGTAGCCGTACCAGTGACATTACAAAATAACAGCCTTAAATGGTTTCAACACCTGAACAGCCGGTATCAGATAACCATAAAACGAACAGCCTCAACATTGTCATCTGCACGAAAGCATTAAAAATGTACAATTTCATAATGATTGTTATACAGCGATAGAAGAGGTGGGAGTACGAAGCGACCACATCACAGGATGCTCATGTAGTCGATATTGGGGTGTTCCGAAGATAGCGAAAGAAATTTCAACAGTTGGGTTTTCAATTTTACAATAGTATGTATTTGTTCGACCCGATTTACACGATGACTTTTGGCTCGATTTTACAATCATGATTTTCAGAGTGTAGAGAAGATTGCAGGCTTGAAAAATCAGTAAGTTGAGGTTTTTTTTTTAAATTTCATTTTGACTTCACACATTTTATTTTTCGAAAATTGTACGAATCAACCAGAACATCAAAAAAAAATCAAACGGAGTCCCAAACAAAAACTCACGTATAAATGCATACAACTTTTGGAAGCAAATACAAAAGAGAATTAAAAAAAATCATCGTGCAAAATGGGACTTACGGTTGTAAAGGTGGAAGTAAATTCAGAATTTGCAATTGACTTGTCTGATTATAAAGTATTTTCACATTGACCTTTTTCATATTGAACTTTTCTCTGTTAGACGACCACACGGGTCAAACCAAAACATGCATCTCTACTGGAGTTACATCGTTAAGATATTCGAGATAAGGGTATTTTAGATCAAAATATTTGTTTTCTTAACCCTATCTATATATTTCGTCCTAATATGGTTAGTCATGTTTTGAAATGATTAAGAAGTTGCTCTGTTTTTTTAGAAGGCGATCAACTGAACACCTGATGGCATTAACTTCGCAACGATGAAGTCGAGCTATTCATCATCTTGGGAAAAGCAAGATCATGACTGTGGAAATCTCCATTTGGCGTTGGTAGTAACTTCTGTTGATTCAGAACGAGTTTTCTCAGAGATCACTGTATGCGAGTTGTTGTAGGTGGGATCTCATCCAATCAGCAAATGCTGGCCTATCTCTCATTTTCTATTTCGTCGGTGTGCTGCAAAAACAGATCATGTCCAATTTTTTTTGTAAAATGGACTTAATAATGCAAAAGTGTCCCAAAAGTAATAGTCTATGTCCTGTAGTTACAGCATCAAAACAATTAAGTTTATGTTCACAATACCCACACCTATTCATTTTATATCTTCAATAACTCAGAAACACAATTATGTGACTAGAGATGTTTTTGCTGCATACCAACGTTTTCGTATTTCCATTGACGACCTTTTGTGCCGGACTGTGAACACAGTCTTCTTTTTTGCGGATGTTAGCAACCCTTTATGTTCTGGGCATGAAGATACTCTTTGGGCTAATCATATTTTCGAAGTGTCGAAAGAAGCCTTGCAGTTTTGAGGATTTTTGAAGTGTTGCAAGAAATTATTCACGCCATCTGATCTTGTCAATATTTACTCCACCTACATTCGGACCAAAAATGGAATATAAATCCCCTACACGGGCAGGGGCTCCAGAGACAGCATTGGGACTTTTGGAGCGTCTGCAGAGGAGAGTGGTGGAGATGATAGGGAATAGAGGGTTATCTATATCTAGTGTCTCCCTTCGGCAAGGGCGGGTTCCATAGATATTTTTGTACGGTATCTAATCCTGAGATATTGTAAAATAAAAATAAATAAAGGAAACACCCAATCCAGTACATTTCCCTTCATTAAGTCTTCCAAAAAAAAATACCCAGCATTCCATTCAGTTTCGAAAACATAGAAATCCCCATCAAATCTGACATTGAATATCTCGGTGTAATATTGGATGCAAACCTGTTCTGAATGCCTGTGAACAATCTATTCGCTGTGGTTGAGCTCTTTTTCCCCGTTCTTAATAGGAAGTCCAAACCAAATGAAAGATATGCTGTTATTGTACAAATGTTGCATTCGACCAATGAGGACCCTATTATTTGCTGCAATTTTTTCTAGTTCTAGTTTATCGTGTAAATATAAAAATATCAAAGAAAGAATAAGAATGTTGAAAAAAATATCCGTCATCTAGTATCTGATTTCAGGGCATTCGGCCGAGATACGCGGATATCCAATGACTCTCATTCGTTCACCCTCAAATGGTCGGTTGATCACACGAGAAACTATAGACAACATTCGTTCTTGAGCCAAACTGTTCGTATGTGGAATACTGTTTCAGCTGTGACATTTCCAAATTCAAGACAAACGCCAAGAAATACTACACCCTCTTTTATTCATAAAGAGCATCGAGTGATAACCAATTTAAAACAAATAAATAATCATAAATCTTGTAAATTAGAGATAATATGTGTAATGTTTCTGTTGCGACCACCGTTGACAGCAAGTGCATTTCCACAATAAATTCACAAAGAAAAAAAATTCGGCCACCCAAAAAGTAGTATTGTTTGCTGGCAAATAATTCTTTTCTTTAAGACTATGATGAGCAAATATTTTAGTTTTTTTTTATTGGTGATATTTTTGATAGAGCAAATAAATATTAGCCAACAATGGAGATACAAAAGCGTGTTCACACTTTCTAAATTTTTGTTTGCTGGCAAATAATTCTACTTGTCAGCTCATTTAAGATTGTGACGAGCAAATATTTGATATTTTTTAATAAGTGAATGTATATTTACTCATTTGTAGAAGGAGTACGAGTGTATGGTCTGATTAACAAGGCATATTGAAATTATCCCTCTGTCTCTCTCTCTCTCTCTGGTTCTCTTGCTAATGTTCAGTATAATAAGAACTTAGTTAGATTGCCAACTAAAGAATAAAGTTTAAATAGAAAAATAAAAGTACAAAAAGATTTGGAGCTGTTCTAAAAAAAGTAGGAGCTGTTCAAAAAAAAAATCTAATTCAACTCCGTGCATAATCCTTGAATTAGCGCACAATCAACAGCCCTACTTGTGGGGTGCTATTGCCTCGGGTTGGTCATTGGTCGCAACGAGTCGAAATTTATATTTTTGCTAACATACAGCTGTAGGCTCTACATATGAATTATGTCAATTTAAGAGGGTCCTTAGGGAACAGACCAAATTCGCCAGGTTTGCTAATTGAAGATCGAAAAATATATTTGGCCGTCTGTGAATATGTTCTTGTAATCACAGCACAGGCAATATTGGACAACTAGTAAGTTGTAATGCGCCTATGGCGCCCGTTAATTTGCTTGAGAAAGTATATGTTACTTAATTTTACTAAATTTTGTAAAAAATATTTTGAGAAAACTATTTTGTAAAAAAAAATTTCGAAAAAAAATAAAATTTGTGGGAAAAAAATTTTTGCTAAAAAAAAAATTTTTGTTGAAAAAAAAAATTTTTGTTGAAAATAAAAATTTTCGTTGAAAAAAAAATTTGTTGAAAAAAAAAAATTTTGTTGAAAAAAAAAAATTTTGTTGAAAAAAGAAATTTGTGGAAAAAAAATTTTTGTAAAAAAAATTTGTAAAAAAAAAAATTTTGGAAAAAAAAAATTTGGGGAAAACACAATTTCTGTACAAAAAAAAATATTATTTTTTTTATTATTATTATTTATAGAATTATAGAATGCCTATTTAAATTCCTACGTACTGCGTGACAGAGTCAGTGAATCAGTGAATCAGGGAATCAGGGAATCAGTGTATCAGTGTATCAGTGTATCAGTGTATCAGTGTATCAGTGTATCAGTGTATCAGTGTATCAGTGAATCAGTGAATCAGTGAATCAGTGTCGAGGGTAAATATATATTAAGATACGGGTCCATGTTTCTTTCTCTCTCCACATACAAAGATCCTTTCCGCTTTGAGGCATGACACAAACGTATCATCTTTCCTTCACCTTCGGTGAACCGAACCCATCTCAAGTAAAACCACTATGCAAATGGTACAAAATATGTACATTTAAATATGACTCTTACGATCTTAAATAAGGCACATAAACAAAAGAAGGCGACAACTAAATAAATAAACAAATGCAAAGCAAATCGGAAAAAGAATTTATAAGAATATTGGCATCAATTCAGAATATCAAACTATTGCTTGTACATGTTATACCCTCCATTGTAGGGTAAGGTATATTAAGTTGAGCTTCCCGTAGAGGTTAACCCATTAGCTGACTCGATCTATCTTTCTGGTTAGAATTGGATTTTAATCGTATTTGAATGAAACTCTTATAAGTAATGGGACAAATTAAGAAATTTAAAGCATAAAGTATTCATTTAGCGGTTAACAAGACTTCTTTCTACGACCATTTTAAATATTGATGCAATTATACTTTACTTGCTTAATATGACATTGGATCTTCACGCTGTATAACCCAGTGGTGTAGGGTAACACACAGTCGGTCCAGCATTCTCAAGTATTTTCGCACTTGTAAAGATTTGGCCTGTACGAGAAGCACTTTTGATAATATTATGCATGCGGCCACTGTGTTAAAGACATTGTTATGTATAAAACATTTACAGAATGCGATTTAGCGTGCTCGGTTTGTTTTTGTAGTACAGGTTGTTCAACATAGTGACGCTGGTGTTCAAAAAGAATTTACACCGATCTACTTAAAATCAATGTCTGTTTCGAATTACCCATGGCCGTCTAGCCATGTAATTTTAACTTATTTCTTCGAACTCAGGTAAAGCTGACTGTCTTTTTACTATTCTGTAAGACAGATATTTAAAAGTCATGACTTTCGCCAACTAAAAATACACCCTATAAGATCTGCTGTCGAAGCCACAGTGTTTTAAATATTTCCTTCTGTCAAATTGAAAGACCACATAAACACTGTTCAGCATTACATTAGTGTAGCGATTATTTATATTCAATTTTGAAAATATTTTATTTTTCAAATTCTTCTTCGTTCGACCTTGATTTGTATGTTTGCCTGCAGCGTTTATGCATTTCAATAATGACAGGTGTTTTGAATTATTTGCATTTTTCTTTTTTTTGGTTTCCTTTGTTCTATTGTCGTCGTTGTTATAAATTGTTATTTAAAGAACTGAAGTTCATCGTTATTTATTCCAAAGGACACTCACAAAAAGCATGACAAAATTCGAAGCGAACAAAAAAATTAGTAAGAGGAAGTGGAAGTACAAACACCTGCTGTGTGAGTAACCAACTCTACGGGAAGGTTGGCTCACTTGTGTCGGGATTAGATTCCACGAACACCTCGAGCAGCTGTACAAATTAATTATAAAGAAAAATCTTCTTAAGTGAATCGAGACTTAAGTTACAAAAATTTTCCCTGGCCATGTCTTACAATAAATAAACAAATTAATTGACTTGCAAAATCATCTCCTTTAGAATCATCTAAATCAGAATTCGAACTGACATTTCTCTAAGTGTACGACACATAAAGTGCATTTGCAACTAAACAGACACTCGCACTACCTAATATTGTGAGACCAATGGCGTCACATCATCAAATTGCACTGCTCCATTCTGTGCAGCAAGAAAAAGAGCAGAAGCATCAACGACAGTGGCAGTGGCAGCGACAAAAGCAGTGGCAGCATCAGTAGCATATAAAGTGTGCCCAACATAATGTGACTCATCTCGTACAGATTGCTCTGTTGTCGTCTAATACCGCATCATCATTAGTTTTTGTGTGTTGCCATGAATTTACTAAGCTCTGACAATGCTGCTGATACTATTTTCAAGTGGTCGAGTGTGGTGGTGTTTGTAGACTGTGCCAAACTCACACACAAACACAACGCAGCACCTTCAACTTACACATATACATGACAGGTGTTTGGGTGCATTTGCATGAGTAAGTTTCTATGTGTGTGTGTGTGTGTGCCTGTGTTGGTATGTTTAGTAATGTTTTTGCAGATTTTACCACTATATTTTGGCTTTAACATTTAGCACGCTACACTTACACACACACACACACATATACACGGGCACATTCAGATTTACACACATTTCTAAAGTGCCAGGTATAAACTGTTGGCAACTTTTAGCAGAAATTTTCGCATTTAAAAGTTCAACTTTTACCGCGAAAACATGTGCTCTGGCGGGTAAGAAACAGTCAGCGGAAGGCCAGCAGAGTGTGATGCCGCGTGCTAAAGAGATTTATGAGTGCACTCTGTGTTGTCCACACGAATATTCATATTGTAGATGCTTTAAACCCAAAATCCACAAACCAAAAAAAAATGAATTTCGTATGCATTTCATTTTTTTTTTTTTTTGTTTAGTTTGTTATTGCTTTTGCCAACCGCAGTTTCCATTTCTGCCAAGTTAAGAGAAATGTCTTTTTGCATTATGCATGTATTTCTCATAATACGCGTCGTTGGAATATCATGAATGAATAGAACAGAACATTGGAATGCTTAAGTTTAAGTATATGACCGCAGCACTCTGACAATCGTCAAATTACTTAAAAATAAGTATGTGTGTGTACATATGTATAAGTATAAGTAATTTGACATTTAGTATACGTTTTCGGATCACATTTAAACACTAGTGGCGGGTTGTTAGCGTTCATATTTGGGTCTGGTTTGAACAAATATATAAATTGTATTGAGTTTTTTTTTTTGTATTCAATGAAAGCGAGTTTGTGACACTTCATTAGTGATGTGGCTTTAGTCGCAATTTGCTAATTTTTGACGGCCTGCTACTTTATGTGCGACTTTTTTTTACCAAAAACTATCGGACGATGTATTTAAGAAATTTAATTTGTTTATGTTTTTTTTTTTTTTTTAATTTTCATGTTCCAGCAACTACAACCTCTTTTTTGCTAAAATTATTGTTTTTTTTTTAAAAAAAAACATTCTAAACCAAAAATCTGTACATGACTTAAATCTGACTGAAAAGAATTCAGAACTGAACCGGGATAGGAAAAAAAAATTCTTTTAAAATGAGAGACATCCCAAAATTAAAAATAAATTTTGTTTTTTTAAAAAAAAACATTCTAAACAAACAATCTTTACATGACTTAAATCTGACTGAAAAGAATTCAGAACTGAACCGGGATTGGACAAAAAAAATTCTTTTAAAATGAGAGACATCCCAAAATTAAAAATATATTTTGCGCACATTAAAGTTCAGACTTGCTATCTTATTCACGTAAATAAGACAAGTGGACTATAAATACAAATTTGGCGGAAGTTTAAATTTCTTGAGAACCGGCGTTTGCAAATTTGCACCTTACAGTTCATATCTGGTTAGGCCAACTTCAGCTAGACCTGTGTGAAATTTCAGTCAAATCGGACAAGGTTTTTTTGAACTATTTTCTTCTAAAATTCGATTAAACCATAACAAATTAACCCCCGTATTCACAAGAATTTATTACAGCTTTATGAACCTTTGATAAGAAACATGTATTTATATTTTTTCTAAGACATGTACTTTGAGTCCCGAATCACACTAGGCAATTTTTAGGACTCCCGCCTGAACTTGCCTTCGCAATTCGGTTTCGACATTTCTTGTTTTTCTAATTGCATTCGCAAATGTCTGCAGCCAACTTCACACTACGTCAAAATACAAAAGGAATTGCCAGTACGAGCAACTTTTTCTACTTTCCATTCCCCTTACCTCTCTCTCTCTCCCCACTACAAACTGAGAATTGCAGCAAATTAAAATTGCCTTGTATGAATCGGGACTAAAGGCGGAGACCGGTTTTTGTAAAGCTTTTGTTAACGGATTCGTGAGAAGAATTGCTTGAAGTGGATTTTGTGTAAATCTTTTGATTCGTGTTTTAATTGGAGTTTGAGTCGAGGCATCGAACGAGATTCGTTTCTGATCACGGGCAGTAGTTGACTGCTTTCAAAAACGTATTATTTCTGCCAAAATGTTAGCTGTAGCCAGGTTAGCCGAGCCAGATAATATCTGGTAATCGTTTAGAAGAGTTGGCATAAAAAATTAAGAATTTTCCCTTACCCTTTTTACGAATTACGAAATGCTATTACTTCTCCTGGGAGAGAAGTCCGTACCGACAGAGACAGAAAACCAGTGGAAAAGTTGCAGTCGGGTAAACCGACTTATATATACCCTCACCCTCAGTAAAAAAATATAAGTCTCATATACCATAATAGCAACCTCAAAATACCGAATGTTATAGAAAAAAATATTATATTACACGTTTTTACAAAACGGGCGGAATATAAAGCAGAGTTTTTACTAGAAAATTGTATATAGCTAAAGCTTTACTAAATATAGAATTTCGGAAAGATTCGTTGAGCGAAATTATATAATTACTAGATTTCTAAAGTGGGTGGAATGGTACATTTGTATGGGAGGTACCAGAAGCGGAGTTGCCAGACTTCCAAGTTTTTGTCCAAAACTTTGTCTAGCTATTACTTTACTAAATACAAAATTTGGGCAAGATAGCGTTGGTCATACTGATAGTTTTAGACGGTTTATCAGGGGCGGGATGGTACATTTGTATGGGAGGTACCAGAAGGGGAGTTGCCAGACTTCCAAGTTTTTGTCCAAAACTTTGTCTAGCTATTACTTTACTAAATACAAAATTTGGGCAAGATAGCGTTGGTCATACTGATAGTTTTAGACGGTTTATCAGGGGCGGGATGGTACATTTGTATGGGAGGTACCAGAAGGGGAGTTGCCAGACTTCCAAGTTTTTGTCCAAAACTTTGTCTAGCTATAGTTTTACTAAGTACAAAATTTGGGCAGGATCGCGTTGGGCATACTGATAGTTTTAGACGGTTTATCAGGGGCGGGATGGTACATTTGTATGGGAGGTACCAGAAGGGGAGTTGCCAGACTTCCAAGTTTTTGTCCAAAACTTTGTCTAGCTATTACTTTACTAAATACAAAATTTGGGCAAGATAGCGTTGGTCATACTGATAGTTTTAGACGGTTTATCAGGGGCGGGATGGTACATTTATATGGGAGGTACCAGAAGGGGAGTTGCCAGACTTCCAAGTTTTTGTCCAAAACTTTGTCTAGCTATAACTTTACTAAATACAAAATTTGGGCAAGATAGCGTTGGTCATACTGATAGTTTTAGACGGTTTATCAGGGGCGGGATGGTACATTTATATGGGAGGTACCAGAAGGGGAGTTGCCAGACTTCCAAGTTTTTGTCCAAAACTTTGTCTAGCTATTACTTTACTAAATACAAAATTTGGGCAAGATAGCGTTGGTCATACTGATAGTTTTAGACGGTTTATCAGGGGCGGGATGGTACATTTGTATGGGAGGTACCAGAAGGGGAGTTGCCAGACTTCCAAGTTTTTGTCCAAAACTTTGTCTAGCTATAGTTTTACTAAGTACAAAATTTGGGCAGGATCGCGTTGGGCATACTGATAGTTTTAGACGGTTTATCAGGGGCGGGATGGTACATTTGTATGGGAGGTACCAGAAGGGGAGTTGCCAGACTTCCAAGTTTTTCTCCAAAACTTTGTCTAGCTATAGGTTTACTAAGTACAAAATTTGGGCAGGATCGCGTTGGGCATATTGATATTGATACACGATTTCTAATGTAGGCGATATGGTACATTTGTATGGGAGGTACCAGAAGGGGAGTTGCCAGACTTCCAAGTTTTTGTCCGAAACTTTATCCAGTTTTACTTTTACCAAATACGTAATTTGGCCAAGATGGGTATGGGCGTATTGATATTATTACACGATTACTAAAGTGGGCGAAATAGTAGATTTGAATGGGAGGTACCCGAAGGGGTGTGGCCATATAGCCCATATGCAATCCCATAAGCAGTTTTGGGAAAATATTAACCCATGCCAAATTTCAGAGCGATTGTTTAACTCTTTCGAAAGTTATCGTGCGTACCAGCAGGACAGACAGACGGACAGACGGACGGACAGACGGACGGACAGACGGACAGACGGACAGACGGACATGGCTCAAACGATTTAGAAAGTCATGAATCGAATTTGGTTCAAAGAGACTTGGGTTCTAATGTGAATATTTCTAGGTGTTACACTTTTGGGTCGTATCAAATGATATATACCCTCCTACCCGTAGGGTGAGGGTATAAAAAATCTGACAATCAGGGATCGGAATCAAAAATTATGCGAAAATGTTGCAGTGATTCGAATTACCAAAGGTTCAAGACCGATAACCTCGAAAATTTCGGAAATCCGGATGTAAGGTAACGAATATTGTGTAGTTGTCCTTTAATATACGGAATTGAGGCGGTTCGTTCTGAAAGGAAAAAAAACAGTTGTCAACAAAATTTCGCTGACAACGTTATTCGAAAAGTGCAGAAACGAAGTTTCAAAAAAATAAAATTACTGTTTAAAGTCTATATAAAAAGTTGTAGTTAATTTTTTCATATTGTTTGAATAGTTAATTTTTTTAGTAGTGGTTTGTCTGAAGAAATACGTTATAAAAGAGTGGGAATTTTTATTAGGAAACGACTTTTTGTGGGACTTTTTCACAATACCCTCACCCTGAGTAATAACATACAAAATCCATATTCCAAGTTATCCGAAAGTTGTCATGGCCTCAATCTTCCCACGCGAAATAATGAATTTTACGGAAAAAGAATTTAATTATCCCTTCTCCAACATGGGTGTCCTGTATGGGAGACACCACAAGAGGTATGACCAGACTCTAAAGTTTTTTTTTTCTCGAAAACTGTATTTAATCATGTAAATTTCACGAAGTTATATTCGTACCGAGTATACTCGTCAAGCCAATCATTGATTGTAGAGGCGATATCCCGACATAAGGGTTTTAAAATATTCCTTTAGTCTTATCCGATTAAATGGTTCTACACTTCCGCTATTGCAGCCACCAATAAAGTTGTGGAACGTTGTTATTTATATTTTCGTGCTCTATTTCAATGCAAAGGAAACCAGCTCGTCTCAGGTATCACCAAATGTAAATACCAAAATTTATTTCAGACATCCTCTGAGTGGAATTTGTGGCATATGTATAAACCACTGATGGATTAAATGCCAATTGTGTCGGCAGACAGGAATGCTGGGTTCAAAAGCACCATATGCACCGGCGTATTACATCATAGTGAGTTTCAGAAGACGCCACCAAGCGAATCAAATAAACTATTAAATCGTTGTTGTTATTGTTGGCGCTTTGTTGCATTCTGGCAACAACATCGGTGCCGGGTATTTCAGTTGCCAGACAACGTCAGAGAATGAATGACTCAATTTATTCATTGTTTCTATTCTAAGCATCTTTCGGCATTGCTATGGGTACCTACTCTGTGTGATTGCAACACTTTTTGTGTTTGCTATTTTAGAGCAAACTCATGAAAGTTCACAAAAGTTGGTGGCATTTAGTTGTTGTTGTTTTTTCTACTGGCGTATTGCTGTGCTCGTGTAACAGAAATTAAAAAGAAAACAACTTGGAGTTGTTTTTTCTCTTCCGGTGCCAAAGTCTATTAAGTTGTATAAGTATGTATGTATGTACAGTTGTTGAAGCATAAAGTAAAAAAGTTAAATTATTTTGCTGCGCGTATTGTGTTTTCAGATGCAACACAGACACACGGACACACGGACACACATACAGCCAATATAGCATTTTTTTTTCGTTCTCATATTCTTGGGAATTCTAAGTACAAATAATTGTATGCAGAAGCATTGCCACCACCATCTTGGAGTATTTTAGTGGCAAACACGTTTCGTAAATATTTGTCAAATGCTACAACATTTGCCTTTTGACTACACGCCGTGTACAGGCTGCACACAGACACAGACACACACACACACACTCAGACTCGAACAGGACGTTTCCGTTTCCCGTAACGTTTGGAAAACATCCATGTACACTAGGATGGTACAATTGTAACAAAAAAATATGGATCTGTCCGCAGTACAAGATCGGAAAAAAATGATAGCACACCAATCACTCGAATTTGAACCGGTAGCACCCTACAATTCAATTTCGTTTTTCACAGCAAACCTCTTTGCTTCTGTCTAACTAGAAACAATAATCAAAATTTGTAACAGTTTTTTTACTATTCTCCAAATTCTCCAAAAAAAAAATTGATCAAATCTTTGCGAATAGACTTAAATAAATTATATATGAGCATACGTCGGTCTATCAATTTTGTATGCAAATCTTTAAGAAGGACACCATAAGCATTTTGGAAGGACATTACCAATGTACTTATCACCAGCTCTTCACTTTATGGCCTTACCAGCTCCCATACAAATAGTAATGTTTGCTCTGATTTCCTTTGAATGTTACGATGATCTTAATTGTTTCGAAAAACTTAATCTTAGTAGGGATTCCGTAAAAGAAGAATTTTTAATTTCTCGCCCTTTATCAACTCCCGAGAATCAGTAATTTTTTCTACGTCTTGATTTGATTTGATTTTCTTTCTAAAATTTAATAAAAATGCAATAAAAAAACCAAAATTTAAAAAAAAATATGAAATAATTTATAAAAACTTAAATAAAAAATGGTGAAAATCTTGCAGTCACAGTTCGCAAAACTAAAGCAGTTTTGGGTCGTCGTGAAGCACTTTGTCGGTCCGCAGTAAAGGAATTGGTGGAAAAATTCGACCTGTTGGGACAAGTTAGTGAGAATAAAACCCTTGCACGTCGCTCAAGAACCACTGAGAATATTGCTGCTGTTGCCCAAAGTATTGAAAAAAACCCAGGTTGGTCCACTCCTCATCGTTCTTTGGAAATGGGCATTCCACAAACCTCATTCACTTGTATGTAAATTACAGCAGCTTTCTTTTAAATTATTGTTCAATTGAAAGTAAAGACACGGTGGTTTGGCAGATCTTTCTTATATGGGATTTTTTTTCTTATACAAGATATTCTTATAACCGTTACCTTCTGTACAAGAAATGTCAATTTGAATTTTGACAGAGTCTTTCGAGTTCAGAATATTCAAATAAAGGAATATAAATTTGACTTCGTTGTTTGAAAGAAACGTATAAATCCATCTTTACACAATCAAAGTGCATGAACAGTATTATGATAGTATTAGTAAGAATGTGTGTGTGTATGTGTCACACTGACACTGATCTTAATATATATTTACCCTCGACACTGATTCACTGATTCACTGACTCTGTCACGCAGTACGTAGGAATTTAAATAGGCATTCTATAATTTTCTATAAATAATAATAATAAAAAAAATTATATTTTTTTTTTGTACAGAAATTGTGTTTTCCCCAAATTTTTTTTTTACAAATTTTTTTTTTACAAAATTTTTTTTTCAAAAAAAATTTTTTTTTCACCATATTTTTTTTTCCACAAAATTTTTTTTTTCAACAAAATTTTTTTTTCAACAAAATTTTTTTTTTGAACAAAAATTTTTTTTTGAACAAATTTTTTTTTTTTTAGAAAATTTTTTTTTTTCGACAAATTTTTTTTTTCAAGAAAATTTTTTTTTTTTTTACAAAATTTTGTTTTCAACAAAATTTTTTTTTTCAAGAATAAATTTTTTTTTCAACGGGCGCCATAGGCTCATTACAACTTACTAGTATTGAATAATTTCAAAGATCCTAGGCAATCATATTCGACCCGACCTAATGTACACGTACACTTTGCCTATTTCTTTTGGCATGTTCATCTACTCTACGAGGAGATGAACATGAAAAACGCACACAGAAGAAGAAGAAGAACAAAAACATGAATAAAGCCAAAGTTAGGAATTTGTCTGTATTTTTTAACACCATCAGATCTAAATGGTTTCTAGAGCTTTGTTGTTGTTGTTGTGACAAATAATAGTATGTAACTGAGAAAAAGAAGGCCTTCTGTTAATGGACTTTCCTGAAGGCCTTCTGGTAAGAACCAAAGCACATTCATTGAAAGCGGCTGATAATGAATTTTCTGCACAAGAAATATATGGAGCAGCTAGGCTTTGCAAATCAAATTCAATCTTTTATTTGATCGATCTGCCATTAGTGTGTGCCGCTATCACACAGCAGAGACCAGGATCGGAACGTGGTAAGACCATCAACGATTGTTTCAGCGGCACCTTCCAATTCGACAATGCTGGCGAGTTTACGACTAACAGAGTAATCTCTAAGCCATGTAGAACTTCTTTGGAAAAACATTAGCCGTTCAGAGCTGGCTTTAAACACTAGGTCCCGGTCAAATTATATCATTTACAGATCACTGTTTGGAGAGAACTTCCCCGTCAGTTCTTTCAGGGAATGTTGAGGGGAAAAAGTAGATATTTTTGTTATTGATTGGGCTGCCGTGGTGTAATAGTTAGTGTGTGCCACTTTCAGACAGCAACCACAGGTTCATATCTTGGTAACACCTTCAAACGTTTTCACCTCGTCAATGCCGGCGACTTTACGAGTAAGATACCTCCCAGAAGGCCTTCCTCGGAACACTTCCCAGAAGGTCGTGCTGTCACCATTGTGTATTTGAAAAACACCAAGAGACACATATGTACACGAAATAAAGGAAGTAAAGGGAACTTCCGTAAACACTACGGTACCCGAGTAAGAGACGAGAATTTATTTTTATCACTTTTTAAGTTTTTGTTTCCCCTGCATTTTGCGTAAGTTGTGCGGCATTAGTTGAAGAAGTGAAGATATAACCATTTTCCACTATTCCAAGTCATCTTTTTGCAGTTCTTATGGTCCATTTTCCAAATACATAGTTTGAATCTGTGTATGTGTGTGTGTTTACTTTGTTTAGTGCCACTATATGATGACTCTATAGATGGCAGCGGTAGTCGGTAGTTCTTTCCGTCTGCAGCTGAGATTGTGTAATTATTTTTTATCTGCTCAAAGTTTGTCCACTACACAATTCTTAGCATTTGGTCGCCGACAAACATACGTGAATGGTTTTTATGGTTAGTACTTTACCATGGAAAATGTTCAGCATTATTGCCTCAGGTTTTTATCTAACCATAGATGCAATGCGTTTTCGAATTTAAGGTCATTTCGGGAGAGAAATGTCAATATGAAGATGAGGGCTTGTGGAAAACCCCAAATTTGAGGTGGGATAAAAATGTTTAGTTGTTCCTATAATCTTTAGTTTAACAATTTCACTATTCAAGGCTTTAGATATCCATTATATCTATTATTATCTATACAAAGCAGAAATGCAAGAAGCTCCAATGACGAAAAAGGATTTAAATAAGGCCTAAGTGAAAAACAATTAAAAAGTCCATTTATGAGAAAAAAGCAAGCTACAAAAAAACATAAAAATTAAACATACTCCAATGAAAAGAAAATTAAATTAGACCACAAATTTTGCAATCTAATTGCATTATGAAAATAGAACCCAGGAAAGTACACCCAAAAATGCTACGAACATAAAGTGAAATTAGGCCAAAAAAAAAATTGGCTCTATGAAATAAAGCCTAATACAAAAAAATAAATGAAATCTCTTTTTATGAGAATAAGGCCCAAGAAAGAAGACCCCAACAAAATGCAATAACTCCTCAGTCCAAAAGTGAAACATCGCCCTATTTTGGGGGCTTTCTTTCACAACGAAATTTGCGATATGAAATAAATGTAAGAGTAGCTCTCTTGAAACAATAAAACCAGGTAATACGTTTTTTTTTTGTATTCAAAATAAACAGGCGCCCTTGTAGGGGAGTTGGTAGTGTGCTTGCTTATCAGCGTGGGGGTTGTGGGTTCGATTTCCACCATAGGCTTTGGTCTGTCGCTGCAAAAATCTGGTCATATGGTCTGCATCACCCGGTTTAGCCTTGGACATAAAAATTATAATATAAATTTGCTTTGTATTGTAGTTAAATTAAAATAAAAAACAAATAAAAAAAAATTTAAAAATTTATAATAATTATGTCTTCGAAAATTGTTCGGCAATACCGACATTTTAAATTGTCTTATCCCTAAAAAAAGACAAATTCCCCAAAAATAAACACAACATTGGCGATTTTTTATTATTAAAACAATAAATGGGGATTTCTTCATAATTTTTTGAATATATATTATTTTTTGTTTTTGGTACATTTTTCTTATAAAAATAACCCAAAATTTGTACAGTGAAAAATTCTCAAATTTTTTAAAGGCAAAAATATCCAATAAATTTACTGGGGATAGTGGAATATTTTACCGAAGCATTTGTTGAAAGCAGTCATTTTTGCAGGTTTTGTGAAATATGTATTTTACGTCTACGGCGACAGTTCCAATGTCGTGACACCGGCCCGGGACCGACACGAGCCTCCGTCTTGAATGTACAGCCAATACAAATTGGGAAATTTTTCATAAATTATTTGTGGATTTTTTTCCGGAATTGTTTTGGTAAATTTTTATGTTGGCCTTTTTGGAGAATTTTTCAATTATTTTGGGAACTCTCTTCATTTGAGGCATTTTCCGTTTTCTTTTTGGGGAACTTTTTATTTAGGTCATTTTTCAGAGAGACATTTCTAAACAGATATCGCAATTCGAATGTAAAAAGATTGTATTTTATTTACAAGTACATTAAAATCTCCTCAGGCTAACTCTAAAGCAATAAACTCCTTGAAATTTTAATTTTTATTTTGTACACTATTTTTTGTCGTTGAATATTGAGAATGTAAATTTTTAGAATATATCTGAAACAGCTAAAGAATTATTTAGATGGACATTTCGGTTTCATTAGATTCAAAAATCAAAAAATTTTCCACATTCAACGGTTATGACATGAGACTTCACTTTTAGCAATGGCAAAACTTTTGCCACCGACTTTAAAGAAACGTGGAAGAGCGACATGGTAGCTGCTTTCCACGCAAAACGATAAACCCGTTTGAATGGATATTCTCATGTTGCATTTTTCTTAATGTGCAGACAGACACACTCACACACACAACCACACAGTTTTATCCATTACCATGTCATGGCACCCCCGTGAATGGAGAAAAAGCGACACAGAAAAATGCTTATAACCGCTGGCCACTGGACAGCACGAAGTCAGTTTACATGAAGTGCTGGACAGTTTTGTGAAAAACCATGAGAAAAAAGAATTTAATTTGTTTATGAAACATGAAAATGCATCGCATTTTAACAGCTGAAAACGAACGACAACGTACGCGCAAAACGACAATGAATTTAAATTTCAATTATGCAGTAACGGTTTTATATCCAGCTAAAAGGTCGATGAAAGATATAAAAATGAACATGAAACTATAAAGGATTAATGCAGCAACTCGGATATGGCATTTAGTTGGCCGTGAATTATATCACATACGAAATTCGTTTAAAGAAAATAAAATATGTCTTCAAAGAAAATTCAATATTTGGCGACATAAGAAGGATAAGCTTAATTTGATGTTTATAGCGGACATTTACTTTTGAAGCCTAGTTTCAAAGGTCTTTGCCCAAATCGTAACGTTGCAATTCAGAGTCATTTTGAATCCAATTAAGCGATTTTTCAATTGATTTAAATATTTTGTTTAAGGAATTTGATTAAATAAGGTTTCTTCATCTTCGGGAATGAAAATGAGAGAAACCTTAATTTCAGAGTTCCTTTAAATATTTAAATAATCTTTTATTCTATCTTGTGTCATCTCACATAGGAAAAATTGCAAATTTGCCAAAATAAGATACTTAAAATGATACTTAATCTGCCATGGCATTACTCAACACAAATTACAAATTACTGAATGCAAAATCCCCCAAATATTAAAAATTACCCTAAAAATACAATTTTCGTATTTTTAAAAAAAAAAATCAAATGTATGAAGATTGGGGTAATTTTTTCATTATGCAAATATCACCCCATCCTTAAATGTGAAAAAATCCAAATAAAGATGAAAAACATGCCCAAACAAAAGTAACTTTTTTTGGTTTTTATCATGTGTTGGGGTTACATCTCTAAATATCAGATTTCAAAAATTTAACATATCACTCCAATTTTACGTATTGTTGTGGTCAGTGTAGCATTTTGAGTTTTTCATTTCTGAATTGGGGCAATTTTTCAAATATGATAGTTAGGGTCGGAACCTAAACACATTATTAAGAAAAAGGTAAAATTCCCCAATTTTGTATAATTTTTCCCTTTTTTTTTTGGAATTCTAAATTTTTTGTGTGTAATTTTTCAAAGATCCTTTACCTATTTTCGATCGTCTTGAAGAATATTTAAGGCTATTTTAAATTTTGCTGCCATCATCTAAATCAACGGCTAATTTCATGTTAAGAATATCTGATTTGGAGACACTGTGATCAGTTTGGTGCAGTTAACTGAACGGCAAATGCTTCATATTTCACCCAGTATTTACATTTAGAGTGGCAATCATATCTTGCTACCCTGTATATAAATATATCATGGTGTATTATTTTCTTTTTTTTACTAAATACAAACACAAAACATGCAAGTACGCATAGACATAATTTATTTATAATCCTTGTTTGTAAACTTCATAATAATAATAATAATAAAATAGAAATAATAATCAGGCATTGCGATTGCATCTTTGGCAAGCAGTCAAGCGTATGACATACACACACATCCACACATCCACCACGAATAACAACTGCCTAATTATAAATTCTATTGTTATCCAGGATTATGGCCAATGTTCAATTCTGGTCGGGAAACAGAAATTCATGGAAATATTGACAGAGGAAATCGAGGGAGAGTCCATTAAAAATAGTTTTGATATTTCACTTGTTTTATTCTTATATAATGGCAATTAAAATGAAACTAATTGCAAATATAAATGAGTGAATGCATGAATTAATTAATGAAGACTCATGGATGAGTAGCATGCAAACCAGACAAAGCTCGAAACAACATAAACTTTTAACAAATAAAACCGAAACAATGAAACAACAATGGATCACGGACATGGTGCAATTGCAATGTGGCCAAAAGTAATGAATGCAATCGACGTTATAGAAATAATTGCCGTAACAGTAACTCAAATAGAACAAATGTGCGTTAAATATGAGCTGGGAAATTATTAAATTTGAAACAATGAATATCATAACCATATAGCTACAGGTTTTCTTATTGTACTACAATATTATGAATTATTATACGTGCGCCCCCGCCATTGGACATGGCAGACAACAAAGAAACGTTTTTAATTCTGGTCAGAATATCTAGAAGATTTTATAAATTTGAGCTGTTCACAGTATACAAATTATGTCTTCCATCACTCGCTGATTAGGCAGATGTTCACCGTCTGTTACTTAATGGAATGATTTGAGAAATACTTACTTACGTAGTTGTCAATGTTTTTCAGTTGCCAGTCCGAACAATCCATTAGATCCTGTTTGTGTGAGGTCTGTTTACAAGGCGGACTTGTCCAGTAGACTCCCGAAAGAAATATTCCACTGCTTTATATTTGCAAAAAAGTCATTTTGGTATTGCTATTGACACACCCTGTCATACAAACGCACTTTGGATATATTTTAATATCTTCAGAATAGTTCTCTTCATAGAACAGCTCAATATTACAATTTGAACTCTGTTTTCTTAGACAATTTCCTGTTTGATGTTTCAACGCTGTTAACATTTGTAG
This sequence comes from Hydrotaea cyrtoneurina, assembly GCA_958296145.1. NCBI lineage: Eukaryota > Metazoa > Arthropoda > Insecta > Diptera > Muscidae > Hydrotaea > Hydrotaea cyrtoneurina. The sequence goes on along the minus strand of OY282515.1, from coordinate 39,631,170 downwards.
GCCTGACCGTGAAAAAGCCGCAAGCACCATTTATTTCTCGCTTTTTATGAAATTCGTGAGAAAATTGTCCGTTGTTAAGAAAAATGTATGAAAATACAAAAACAATTTTAACACATTTTTAACAAAGCAGTTTTACATTTTTATGAATATGGGTGTTACATTTTATATTAATATATATATAGATAATTCAATTTTGGCGATTACGTTTTTTGCGATAAGGGCTAGATTTATTGACGGTCAGACAAGTGCCCAACAACCGATTCAATAGACTCTTTTGGTTCAAAACATAAAACCCAATACAAACTCAAACAAATGGTATTATGACTCCGAATATTTTTTTTTCTAAAAGGTTAGCTCGATACCCAAAGACAATTTCCTCGGCCATCCAAATATATTCACTGAAATTTGATTAACCACGAAATATTTAAAAATTTCCCCCCCTATTCTGCCAATGTCGTTTTGGAATGCACTTGCTGGTGGAGGGTATATACAATTTAGTCCATAGAAGGTTCATCGAACGGTTCTGCTGACGTATTGAGGTCTTATTTGTTTTGTCTTCACTTGTGACGTTACACTCCCCGAAATGAATACGAATTTGTCTTTACCACTCATAGAGACCGGCTGGATAATCCTACAACAAATCTTCGTATGAGTATGAGTAGAACTTAAGTAACGGATACAAGAAGTAGACAAAACCGCATATGTATGTGTGTAAGTGTATGCACTACCACAATCTGCTTTACAGTTGCGACAGTGCGTGTAACAGCTTCATTATCTCAGCTAATTTATTGTCTAGAAAATTAGCTTAAATTTATTTTGTTTGCGCCAATGAAAATATCAAGATTGTGATGTAGATATAGAGAGTGCTATAAGGCAAACTGACAATGGCAGAGAGTTACTTAAGGCATCGCATATACATTAGGGTGTCACTGAGAGAAAATATGGATGTTGATTGGTAATAATGAAAAAGTCGCAGCGATTGTAGGTGGTCGTTATTCATGCAGAAGGGATAACATATTATATTCGAACTTTTTTTTTTTAATTTAGAGACTGTATTTATTATCACAATTTTGAACATAACCTTTTCCGACATAACCTAAAATATACTCTTTACTATCTTAATATATATTTAACCTCGACACTGATTCACTGATACACTGATACACTGATTCACTGACTCTGCCACGCAGTACGTAGGAATTTAAATAGGCATTCTATAATTCTATAAATAATAATAATAAAAAAAATAATATTTTTTTTGTACAGAAATTGTGTTTTCCCCAAATTTTTTTTTACAAAAATTTTTTTTTACAAAATTTTTTTTTACAAATTTTTTTTTTTACAAAAATTTTTTTTCAACAAAACTTTTTTTTTACAAATTTTTTTTTTTTTTACAAAATTTTTTTTTTTCGAAATTTTTTTTTCCAAATTTTTTTTTTCCACAAAATTTGTTTTTTTCCACAAACATTTTTTTTTTCAACAAAAATTTTTTTTTCAACAAACATTTTTTTTTTTTCAAGAAAAAATTTTTTTGTCTACGAAATTTTTTTTTTCCACAAAAATTTTTTTTTTCAACAAACATTTTTTTTTTTCAACACAAATATTTTTTTTCAACAAAAATTTTTTTTTCAACAAAAATTTTTTTTTTCAGCAATAATTTTTTTGCTCTAAGTTCGCGATTAATCTGCGCTGTTCGATTCCAATTAAGATCGTATTATCTTCTCCTCTATTCCAATGCACAAATAAACATCCCTCTGTGCACCACGACAGTTTTGAATTAGGATGTGAGCTTCTCGTGTCCCTAACCCTTTGTTGAATCTAATTTTTGTTTCCCCATAGCTTTCTCGCATGTATTATCCTTAGAAATACTTTTAGTAAATGGTTTATTAGGCGATTAGCTTATATTCACTGCATTTCCTAGCGTTATTTTTTTTCTGAATGACGATAAAAGTTGATACCAGCCTCTCTTCGGGATAATTAACTGTACCATATATGGATTTAAACTGATTTCCGAAGAGAACAACATTGGCGTTGTCTGTTAGAATTTTAGAATTTCTGTAGGGTTTTCAGCAGGACCTACTGGCCTTTTTGTACGTTAGCCTTTACCGACGTGAACTAAAGAAAATACAGAACACAATAAAAATTTTTAAAAATATCTCAAACAAATGCTTGCAGTTTCTAGGTGAAAATTAATCTTAATATCTATTGCATTTATATTTTTCCTTATTATAAATATTAGATGATATTTAAATACGTATACCGCCGATACATTATTTCTTATTATAAAGGGTGTTTTTTATTGAGGTATAGAACTTCGAATTGAAATAAAACACAAGAAAATCGTTTTAATGTCCATCAATTTGGCTTTATTGGAAGGATAATTTTATGCCATTAATGTTTAAATATGATTTCGGGCATGTGGCCGCCGCGGCTGGCTCGAATAAAGCCAATTCTACAGGTCCAATTTTCAACCACTTGTTGGAACCACAACTCATCCACATTCATGCCATCCAATTCGGGAACAAAATAGTCGGTTATCATGGCTCTATGCCGGTCTCCATTAACGGTAACTGACTCTCCAGCATTATTTCGGAAGAAGTATGGCCCAATGACTCCACCAGCCCATAGAGCACACCAAACAGTCAGTTTTTGTGGATGTAATGGCATAAAATGGACGGAGCTTGCGGTGAACTTCGCGAACTGAACCATTACTTTCGAAATAAATTTGCACGATTTGCAAGCGTTGTTCTTTTGTCAACCTGTTCATGTTGAAATGGCAAACCAAACTAAATACTAATCACTTGACAGCTGACAAAATGGCCGCCAGTTAAAAAAGTGATGCCAACTTAAAGTTCTATACCCCAATAAAAAACACCCTTTATTTTTCATAATATCTAATTTTCTTTTATTTGTCTTTCTTTTTTCAGGTATGTCATTAATAAACTAATTCATTTTCGTTATCGTAAGATTGCATATAGTGCCAGTTCTACTAGCGGTAGTACATAAGGGGAAGAAAGGAACACAGCATATTACTAATTCAGCCCATTAAGGTTACCATGTAATAGAAATATATGTTGGAATACAGATTCTGCAAAATACCTCATGTGTATTTGTCCCTAGTCTAGTAAAATATTTTAACACCATTTAGCTATTTTGATCTCCACAGGCAATGCATTTAGTAAAATGCTAATTGTCCTATGAAACAACTCATATCCATTAATCGGCCGTATACATATATACCAATGACTTTTGTGATAACAGTTGACACAAACAAATGCATCTGAATGTTAACAACAAAGATTTTACTTGTGTCGCTATTAAACACCAAATAACTGAACAGTCCGCAAGGCCAACACTTTAGCCACAATAGCAAACATTAGGGATGTCAATTCAATATCGGGGCGGGGTTTTAAAAGAGTTTAGTCCTATAATAATATTCTTTAAAGAATATCTGTGAAAAGTTGACAAAACAACCAATCGCCTTTGTAATGTCCCAGAATCGGGAGAGGGCGTATTTAAGCAAATGTTAATTATATTTTCCAATTTAAATCATTCTTTCAACTTAAATGGTTGTCGAGAAAAGAAAAAAAGCAAATGTTAATGGCTTAGGAAGCGGAAAATTTTCATATCTTTATTTTGCAATTTAAATCATTCTTTCAACTAAAATAGTTGTCGGGAAAAGTAAAAAACACACACGTGTAACACTAAAATCATTTGTCAAAATGAAACTTGTGTCGTGTCAAGTGTTTTAACTAAAGTGACATAAGAATAAGAAAATTATTGAAATAGGTTTCTATCGGTTGTTTTGTCAAAAATTTTAAAAAGTGTACGATAAGGTTCTTCCGTCCAAATTATGAACTTCCAGAATATTTCGAAATGGGCTCTTTGGCCAAAAGCAAATTCTAAAAAATGGCGAGTTAGGTTGATTTGAGGAAACACGCTGATAATGCAGTAAAATTTTCCGATCTCGAGATAGATTCTTTAACGCATGTTAATTTGGCTCAAAGAAAAAAAATTTAAAAATACATTCACCTAACGGAATAGTAAAAATTATTGGTCGCACCCAAAACATGCGGTCGAGCACGCGTTCTGTCAAATCATAATAATTTCACAGTGATATAAAACGAATTTTTCAAATGCGAAAGGAATGAAACCAATTGTAAATGAAAGTTGACATTATCCATAACAAAACCTTCAAGGTTGTTTTTTTGAGTTCATTGCGATATTATTTTGTACACTCATTTAAAGTTGGTGTTTTTTTTACGCTGTCTAACAAGAAAAGATAATTGAATATTTCAATGATAATAAGGCATATTTATTGTTATTATCCTGGAAAATTGTGGTAGCACACTGTCTTGGGGGTCGAGGAATTCATTTTTGATATTTATCTTTACCTATAAGTCACGCTAGATGGCGTTGTCCTACAAATGTAGCTATTTCTTGCTGATTTTTATAGAAAAAACTGTGTATAGTAAAAGTAATTGGCCAGACATATAACATGAAATAGACTAATATTAATTATTAGAAGGTGGCTGGTAAAAGTTTATACCTTTGCCCGTGACGTAGTCTAAAAATTACTTAAATTCATACTCCGTTGTAATTGTTCTAGTGGAGAATGCCGACAACAATTGTAAATTGTATGGGGCTGGATCTATAAAAAAACAGTCACAAGTGCAAAATTCCCCAAAAATAAAATGAAAAATGCTTCAACGGAAGAATTCCCTAAAATAATTGAAAAATTAACTAAATAGATCAACATGAAAATTACCCCAAAAATTCTGGAAAATTCCCCCAAAATAATTCCTCAAAATTCCAGCAGACGCGCCCCCTCTCTTACCAAATTCAGCCTATTGCAAGGTTTAAAACTATTAACTTAACCTGAAATTCTAACTCCCATATTAATAAAAATTTAAAAAACCTTTGTTAAGAAAACTTTATGAAAATACAAAAACAATTTCCACACATTTTTCTTAATAAAGGTTTTTTTTAAAATTTTTTATGAATATGGGGGTAAGTATTCAACAACATAAACAGTTGTTTGAAACACACATAAGGCTTAATTTTAAATGTACCGTTAATAACTCATTTACTTCCCATCGTGTTACATGTTCCCATCATTTTAGCAGCAAAGGCTCTCGTAGCGAAGTCTCACCAATTGCATCAGAATATTAGGCCTTATAGGCTTGGTTAAAGCTTGATGTTAATAAATTGAAATTGAAAATATACAAAACGAGAATTCTATTAATCTACGCCATAATAAGCAAACAATTCTACGATCCCGAAAGTCCAATTTAAAAATGCCAGATTTCGTTTGGAGTTTTTTAATATTTGCCCCCATTGTCATTTCTAGCCAACTACACAACAAACTACATCTTACGTTCGAACACACTTATCTACAGAGCTATGTGCGAGCATTGCTCACTCCCCAAATAGTACTTGTATGTACCTACATACAAACAAACATCTACCCATACATATAGGCGTACATACGTACAGAGATAGATATGCGAGCAGTATATTCACTGAGTAGACAACTATAGTGTCATTTTGATAGTATCTATTATCTGCTAAATTGTTTGCTTGAAAATTTAATTGTATCTCAGCGCTACGAAACAAAAACGCAGAGAGAAGACACCGGCAACGACACTGACTCCGACTCTGACTACGGCAACGGCAACGTAGAGTGTTGCGGCCGCGGTTGCTGCTGAATATGTAGCTGTCATCACCTTTATATGTGTGTTGTTGTTATTACCTGGGCAACATTGGAATCAGATGCTGTTACAGCTGTTGCTGCTGCTGCTGCTGCTGCCGTTCGACTAACAGCCGCGGCAGATTGCGTTAAGGCAAATGACAACGACGGACGGCCTTTGAAAAGCCACACGGACAACAAGTTTTTTAGTCTTTTTCGTGTTTTTATGTGGAAAGCTTATAACGAACGGTGGCAATAAAGAAAACTCGTCTCAAATAATAAACGGGCGCAAATAGTGTGTGTTTGTTTCTGTTTGCTTTGTTTTTTATTTTGGATAGCATCGTCTAAATGCATCCGTCCAATTGTTAATTGGTCAAATTGGAAATAAATTCGCAGAAGAGCACGTAACAAAAGAGTTTATAAAACAACACCAATTAAAAACGTTTTACTAAAAAGCCAAAAAAAAATAAAGTGCTATTGTGGTCACAAACGAAATTTATTTATTTCAAGTTCATTGCGACTAACGGTGATCCACGGCCAGTCAGTGATCAGTTATCAGTTCTAGAGCTGATTATAGAGATAACACCTGTAGATTTTTGCTTTTACGGCAACGAGATAACAACCACAACGAAAATGTAAGTGCAAAGATATTTAAGAGATATACATATCGCTCATTTACTTGAATAGTGGCATAACTCAAAATAGGATTTTTTCCGGAGAGCCGTTTAAAATAGTCAATTTCGTCGTACTTTCCAAATATAGAAAAAGAACTGCAGGCTATTTCAATAATATGGAGACCTGTCATATGAATCCATAATACTCAGTAGAACAAAAGCCAATTTAAATTAGAGATTTACAGCTTTTCCAAGACCAAAAATATATAAAGTGAATTTTGAATTATGCCACTATTCAAGTACATGAGCGATATGTTCAAGATGATCGTGCCAACAATTTAAAGAACGTCCATCCAAAGTCAATTATGTTTATGGCATACGACGAATGTCATGAAATTGTGGTCACTTTGTTTGTCCAGATTTGTCAGATAATGCTGATGACAGTGCACAGATGATAGGCAAAGAAGTACCCCCTTTGCTGGAAGGTTAAACTCGTTATTATTCCAATATTATGGCCTTTTGTTTGTCATAACTCGAGAACGGACTTAGCAGACAAAAATTTTGAAAAATTAAGAATTACCATTGCTTTAATCTATTCCCAAACTGTTTCCCTATACTATTAACAATTTCGCAGATATGAATGAATTTATGAAGAACAAAAAATATTTTTTTGCCTAAAAAAGTGAAATTTGTTGTTTTTATAAATATGCAACATATCTAATTTTCAACTGATTAATTTCTTACCCGATTTAAAAAGAAAAGACGTAGACCTTTTCAACCATATCCAATTTATGAACGAAAACTATTCTACACTATTCTCTTATTTTCTTCGTAATTTTTCAACTTATGTTTTTTATAAATACTTTTGTAAAAAAATTTTTGCAGTCTTATGCCTTCACTTTGTAAAACGTAAATTTCGTTTCTGTTCTAAAGGCAGCGTAATCTAAGTTTCATTGAATTCTGTATATCGTAACGTTTATTTACTGTTTAAGACAGTCTTTGCATTGCAAAAAGCTTTGTTATTGTTTTATAGAATGTGCTGTAGCTTGTATGAAATGCGAATTTCGATTTCAAACGACGCACAGTGGTCAATTTCGCGAGATATACTTTATATAACTTTTGGCCGGATTGGTATTTTTTTTGTTCTATAGGAGGGACTTTAAGCTTCAATTTGCGTGTTCAAACGTAAAAATCGACTGATAGGAACGTAAGTAATGTGGAGTTAAAAATGCATTTTAATTTTTTGTTGAGTTTCCATGTAAAATTTGAATATTTTGACATTTTAAATAGGTATATTTTTTATAATTTCTTATTTTCTTCAATCGTATTTTACAAACAATACTTATTTATTATTCCTAAACTTAATTTTGGTCAGAAAATGCCAACATTTGGCCCCTGACATTTCTTTAGTCTCAATATTCACAGGGGCCAAAGGTTGGTTTTTGTGGAAGAAAGCTAATTCTTGTGAGGATTAAACTGAAAACTAACACTGAAATTCCCAACAATATCAATACCATTTGGATATATAATATACAGAACACAACATCGATAAAATTTTAAGTAAACTTTTACTATTGATTTAAAGTGCACATATATTTTATTTAAATGTATTAATAAAAATTTATACTAAAATTAGAAACAAATTATAATGTTTAAACTAGTGTTAATTAAACAATATTAGTAAAAATGTCTTCCAAATAGCTTTGATTTTCATTTTGCAGTAGTTGTTTAGCTTCTTCATCTAACTCTAATGAGGTTGATTTCCATTTTTGTCGAATACTATACATATATGATTCTGATGTGCACAACAAAATATTAATAAGATCTTCATTAGTACAATATCTGGTCAATAAGAACTCTTGTACAAAATTTCATCAAAATATATGCATAATAGCCACTTTCACATACAAATAACTTCTCAAAAAATATGACGTGCATTTGTACCGAATATCTTACCTTGGGTCAGAAAAGTTGCTGTAGCTCAAAAAGTGCAGTCCCGTTGCATGGGCATGTATATATAGGAATATAGGGGAGGGTTAGGACTACAAAATAGTAAATTTTTGTTTTGACTCAGCTTGACTCACAGGAGTTGTGCTCTATGAAGTAGGAAATTTCCGATAAATTAGACCTTTTTTAAAAAAAATATTTAAATTGTTCTGAAAACAGTAGAGCTTTTTTCTACCAGTGATAGGAAATAAGTTAAGTTACAACACAAAATTTATTTCGTCCAAAAATCTTGAAAAACACAAAAGTTATGATCATTTCAATTTTTGGCTCCCGAGGTTTACTACTGTCTACTTTCATATGAGTCTAATAACTTTAAAATCGGAGAACAAAAACCAAAAGGAGTTTTGGCCGCTATCTGAAAATATTGACCACAGTGCGACGTACAGAATGTTAAACCTGACGTTTCAAAAAAGAGTGCATTAGAATTTCTGTAAAAATCACCTCCATTGAGGATTAAGAGGCATCCTTGTTTTCTAAAGTCCGTTCGCAATTGACTAATGCCTTCATTTGGTAAAATTTGGCGTACAAAAAGGTTCCAAAAACATCAGGTTGAACCATTGTTATTTTTAAAACGGTTCTGGAGTAAATCTAAAGAAACCCGAAGTCATGCAAGATTCCATTCCTGGAACCCATCTCTTTCAAGACAAACTTCCTAGATAGGGCGAAATATGCCATTGCAATAGGACTGTAACACCTCAAATTATTCACTGGTCGTAGTCCAGGCTTTTCAGAAGTCCAGAATACTAGATACGACGAATGGCTCCACACCGCCCCATCTTATGTAATATGGTTTTGATACATACTTACTTATTTACCTTAACATTCCATGAAGAAACAGACGGGGAACTTCTCACGTATCAGTGTGCTGTGGAAGATATAATTTGTATACTCACTGACCGGGACCTACTGGTTAAAGCCGGCTGCCCCTCAAAATTAATTACCAGACAGACTATCGCAGCAGTAAGATTAATATTCGAACAGTGATTATGGTAACAGTGTAATTCTTAAATTGAGATCTCTCTGCGATATGGCTTAGCAGTACAACATCCACCCTTTGCCCCAGGGATAGTCGAGGGTAATGCAGTGCAGGCAAGCTGTCAAGAGGTGGGACTTACTTCCTCACTTCCCTTAACATTCCACGAACTTCTCTCAACTTCTCTTCTAAACTCGCTGACCGGGACCTACTGTTTAAAGTCGGCTCCGAATGGCTAATGTTTTTCTAGAGAAATTTTACATTCTTTAGAGATTACTATCTTACTCGTACAGTCGTCAGCATTGACGAGATGAGAAACCGTCGCTGAATATGATCATCTTAGAAGGGCCTTCGAACCTGGGTGTTCGAGAACGAACGTAATTACTACGGTTGAGGTTTTAATATTTTTCAAAATTTTAATTACTGTCAGTTTTTTTTAAAAAGGGTACGACATTTGTATTCCTGCTCCGTTTTATTTACAATTGTTTTATTACGGTCGGGTACTTGCGTGAGGGCAATACGCATACGGGTTCTCTAACAGGCCACACAGAAAGACAAATCATTTTCGAACGCACACTTGAGATCGGTCTAATGTCATGGATTTTCCCTTAGTACTTTCTTTTCATATCCGACGCATGTAGGGGAGGAAGATAGGACTTTTGAGAATATGATTTTTGGAAGTAGATTAGGCAGTTTGAATGATTTAATAAAAAAACAAGTGGACAAATAGTAAGTTCGGCCGGGCCGAATCTTATATACCCTCCATCATGGATCCTTAAAAAGTCAATAAATAAGAAAACTAACTGAGTTTTTGGGCCGCTCGTGACCCGATAGTCCCAGGAACCCGATCACAAATTTTATCCAAATCATGAAAATAAATGCATATTTGGGTTCGCGAGAAAATTTCGTTGCATTTCGATACCCATATGTCCATGTTTGTCAAGGGACGGTTTTTGGGGCGCTGGTGACCCGATAGTCCCAGAAACCGGATCAACAAATTTAGGCAAATCATGAAAATAAAGGCATATTTGGGTTCGTGAGTAAATTTCGTTGCACTTCGATACCCATATGCGCATGTTTATCATGGGCCCTTTTTTGGGCCCCAAGGGTCCACGGAACCCATGAGCACGCCCATTTTTGGGATTTTTTTCCCCATCTATAAATTATATAAACTTAGAACAATTTTACCAAAAAACATCAGATGTAGTGAAAAAAATATTTGAAAAATTTGATTATGGCCAGGATATATTTAGTCCCATAAAGGGCAACTTTTTCCCCTTTGGTCCGATATTGCCCATTCTCGAACTTAACCTGCTTATGGGCAAAAAACATCTTCCTACAAAATTTCAGGAACTTTCGCTAGAATGTCTTAGGATGTTACACTGACCGATAATATATATACTTTATAGGGTCGCAGATCACTCTTTCGAGGTGTTGCAAACGGAATGACAAACTTAGTATATACTCCATCCTATGATGGAGTGTATAAAAAACCATACAGTCCACTAAATTTAACACTTGTGCGACAGTCGCACACTATAACGTGGGACTAGTTTACACATTTCAGCCGAACTGGAATCCATAAGTATGCCCCTAGTCACTTGCGATCTCCTACTACGTGATAGAGTATTATTTAGGAGGTTCAAGTTAATTGGCCGTCTTAGATGCATTGTGAGGTGCTCACGATGTTTCACTGGGAGGTATTTATTTTGTTCGCTATTTTCCCTGGTATCACAATGGACTACAAAGTGAAGTGAGTCGGATTATACAAACTGGCTCTATAACCTAGCCTCGCAACAGACTGGCAATAGCATTTTCTAAAGCACTTCATGGGTAACAAGATTCGATTTATCCATCAACTTATTTGATTGTGGCTTTATTATCTCTTCTTATCTCTTTAGTATGAATTGCAAATCACATTTTTGTGGGCTCACATATAATATTAAATTTTAGATATTTTTGTGAACCTGATCATCATCATATTGAACATTTCACTTTCGCGGTTGAATAATTTCAAAGAGTTTTCATCATCTGTTTTGCGGCGATTTGTCTTGGGCCGTTCGCTATGTCGCCCGATATTAGTGTTAATTCTTAAATGATTTGTCATTTGCAATATGTAGTTCTCATTTTGTTAATTAGTACACAAACTGTATCAGTCACCGTAAAATAGTTTGTTGTAGCCGTTTAGGTTTTGGTTTGTTTTTTTTCTTTTTCGAAAAATCGCAATGATGTCAAGATCACTGCCGTAAAATATATATTTCTTTGTTTGTATATACGTTTATGATCGCAGAAATATTGTTGGCTGTTTTTTTTTGTTTCACATTCATTGTTGATGTTCCTCTCGCAGAAACAAAAAGAATGAATTCTATTTTTTTGCAACGCAATATCTTGCCATTGAATGAAAACATTCTGATGTTGTGCTAGATTCTGTGGGCAAAAGGTGAATCAGAAACAGTTAAAAATACGAATTTTATTGTTCCGAAATATGAGCCACACAACTATATTTAAATACATAATATAGACCAACATATATCTACTCATACTATTTAAATTAATCGTATATACGTATCGTATATGTACATACTCACATACAAATATAAACATAGTTTTTCAGGATTATTTGTATTTATTAAGTGAAATGGGATTTATTAATTTATCTTATTAATCAAATTCAATAAAAAGTATGAAAGTAGAAAATGTTTCAAAAGAAATATTTTAATTAATATCAATCAAACAGACGGACATACAGTCGATAGCCATGTAATTCATGAAAACAAAAATTAGGTCATACAATTATTTTACTTGGACTATTCGAGTAGAGTAGACAAGAGTAATTCTCCCAAAGATACATGCATACAAATTTATTTGATTAAAAGTAATTTTATTCAAGTTTTACCGAATAATATCATAGTTGGAGCAAATGTTGCCCATTGTCATGTTAGTTCAATAGAAACTTGACAACCAATGGGCTTCATAATGTTTTCAAATGCCGTAGAAAGATCTACAAGGTCAACTCGCTGATCCTACATTTCTGAATTCTTAATTCTTTCAGATACTGTGTTTCCAACCGGGAATTGCCTTATTTAAAGGCAAATCACATTTTGTTTCAAAATCGATATTTTTAGAAGCAATAGTTACACAAGTAAACCAAGGATAGTCTTTTTAATAAAAAAAAAATTGAGTGCAATAGCTTTTTGAGAGGGTATTACAAAGGCATACATACACAGGTCCGGCCGACAAGCGTCTGGGACGATCCCAAGCAAAAAAGAAGGAAGCGGGAAAAACATATCAAATGAAAAAATTAAAATTCAATTTCTCATAAAGTATGTATATGTATCTGAAATTCCTCATACTTTTGATTTGGTTTTTGTTTTTTAAAAATACACAAATTCCGAAAATGTATTGTTGTATTCTTAGGGTATTTTTCATTATATTTTGGGGATTTTGCATTCGATCATTTCTCATCAATTGTTTGGGGAATTTGTCAGATTTTATTGGGGAAATTTTCATATTGGAGGGATTTTTCAAGTATTTTGGGGAATTCTTCATTTAAGGCATTCGCGGGGGACAAATTTAGAAAAGATCCCTGTCTTTCTAAGGGGAATTCGGAAAATTGACTCAAATATTGTTTATTATAGACAACTTGTATTTACTTTATTTGGTAGAGCGTTTTAAAAAAAAGTTTAATGACCAGTTGGCTCAGATGACTCTTTGGCTGATTGTGATTCATATTCCTTTGACCATCGGCCAAGTTCTCTGAATGTCGGAGTCAAATGGAGCCAGATAAACGACTACCGATATTTGGCGGCAATACCACTATACGTTTCAGAGACACTTCATGTTCGTGGCACCAACCATATTATTGAAGTGTCGATAGAAGTATTCAAGTACTTTGCCTTTTTGAAGCGGTGGTTATGATAGGGGATAGTAGGTTATCCAACTCTGTTGTCTCCCCTCAAGATCTCCGGCTCGTGGGATGTATATTGCTGTTCTACACATATTTCAGGGGTGATGTTATGTTATGACCCTCATGCTTTCATTGTTAAATGACTGTTTGACCAGTGACGAACTATAAAAAAAAATTCGTTCATATACCATTTTATTAGTATATTTCTGTATTTCTTGAGCTATTTAAATTCAAGAGAAATTTCAATAACCACAATAGTTTTCCATCTAGCGAACATCTTTATTTCCTATCCCTACCACTGTTGATTGCATTTACAGGGCACATTTCCTGAGTCAAATGAAAAATATATTGAAACACATCTCACTACACAGAAAAGGCTTGGTGCCTCTATCTGTAATTTAGACAATACATTATAGTCATAAGCAATTTCATGTTCATAGATTTAGTATATGTCTTTCATTGTTTTTGAAAAAAGTCTCAATAAAATAAACTAACTAACTAACTAACTTGATCCCACAAATGTTAGTACAATGTCCAAATAAATATTTAAATGCTTAACAAAAAGAGTCGAGCTGTGATTATCTATTAGTGGTTTCTTGTTCAACAGGGTTTAAAGTTACTGTCAAACTTCCATAACTCGAACCACCATTATCCCGTAGAAAAGTTCGACTTACGGAGACTTTAAGTAACGGAATTACTTATAAAATTCTTTCCCATTTGGATAAGAGTACATTTATTCGTATTAATTCATTCTAATAGTTGTGAACTTCAATTGGTTTAGAGATTGGTCCTCCTCATCATCACTTATATGGCTTTCTGCAAAACAACTGATTCGGAGGAACAATAATCAGAAATATCGGCATTCGCAGAAAAGTCTAATAAACTTCTTTGTTATCAACCTCTGATCCATTTTTTTTTTATATCTGTGTTTTTCCATTTAAAGTAGATAGTGATGTGATAGAAATTTTTTGCAGTAGTAAAAGTATACTCTGAGTTAATTTATGGAAAAAAGTCAGTTTTGGAAAATGTTGAGTTATGACCCTTTTGTATCATAGGCTCAGAAAATGCTTTTTATTGTCCAACTTCTGCTTGAAAAATCTACGAAAACGCAAATATTAAAAAAAAAGTTTTTTCTGAAAAATCACAGAAATGCGTTACCCCATAAGGTTGAGCAACTCGCAAAACAACACAAATTTATTAGACAATCCAATGAACATTAATTTTATTTCGGTTCAAGGGTAAAATGTGAAACCCTCGTATTTTGTATCTCCTCACTTGCAATGTTTTACAGGTCAAACAAAACATACCGTCTTCTTTACATCAAAGAATTGCCGATAATTATTCATGACTCAAAGACGATAAGAATAACTTTTAATCATACTTTGCCGCACCACAAATCAAATTGTCATCAGATAATTGCCTCATCCATCCATCCACCGTTAAGCAGTTAACTTTCCCCAAACACCTTTACAAATACCTACATGTACCGTACACATACATATGCGGGTTACATAAAAACCATAATCGACAAATAGAATTACTTATACATACTAACCAATCAAGCGACCAACCCATCAACTCCAATTCAATTTCCCAGTTAATTTTAAACAAATTCTCTCCTCCCTATATTATGGTTTGCTTTCTCTTTCCCCCTCCACCTCATTACAATAACACGTAAAGTACTTTATTCCAATGTGACAAAAATGACATGCAATATTTTCAGCTAAAGGCAAAATTGCAAAATAATACTACAGTATGCTGGGTTGTCTGTCTGTCGGAATGTTGCGCCGTCTGTCTGTCAATACTGTCATGAAGGATATTGTTTCCCTTAAATTGTGGCAGCACCAGCGTAACAAATGTTAAAAATGAGTATAATCAATGTGTGGCCTTTAAGCAGGAAATAAAAGTAAGCTCGTTTGGACCGCAACAAGTAGAACCACCCTCCGGTGAGTTCAAAAGGCTTGCAAAATGTTTTTTCAGATCATTCCCTCTATGAATGCAATGCATATCTGTGGGAAATAAGGGTATTATTGCGAGAAAAAAGGAAGTAGTGTTTGTTGACGTTGGAAGATTACTTCACATACGAACAGTTCGGCTGAAGAAGGAGTTTTCTCTAAAGTGCATCGTTGGGTCAACCGGCCATTTGACAATGAACGCCAAGGATCGGAGGACGGATATCTGACGAACAGATACCATTGAAATATCTATAGAATAGCGGTCAACAGCCCCCATTCCGGCTATGCTGTATGGAGACAATAGAGTTGAATATCCGACTATCCCCTATCATCACCACCACTCTCCTCTGTACACGGACAGAAGCTGCAAAGATATCTTTGTAGCCCCTCACCACATATGGGAGTCATATTCCATTTTAGGCCGTCTTTTACTTACTTATTTCCCTTAACATTCGATGAAGGAACAGATGGGGAACTTCTCTCCAATGAATGAGCTCTGTGCTACATCGCAAACAAATTGATCATTTCATTAAATATTTAAAGTTTAAAGTTGTCAATTTTCTTCTACTTAGCAAAACCATAGGTTTCCGGATTAAAATAGTGCAGAACAAAATTTAAAGAAGAGATTTTCATGTTTTTCTTGAGCTATAAAATTGAATATTTAATTGTGACACTAATGAAGTAAATAAGCGATATATCTTTAGCTGTTATTTACTCCATGATTTTGTCTCGTATTTATTGGCATAGCGTTTTTATACACTCCATCATAGGATGGAGTATATACTAAGTTTGTCATTCCGTTTGCAACACCTCGAAAGAGTGATCTGCGACCCATAAAGTATATATATTATCGGTCAGTGTAACATTCTAAGACATTCTAGCGATGTCCGTCTGTCCGTCCGTCTGTTGTCTGTTGAAATCACGATAGAGTGCGAACGACCAACGCTAAAAAGCTGAAATTTTGTAGGAAGATGTTTTTTGCCCATAAGCAGTTCGAGAATGGGCCATATCGGACCAAAGGGGAAAAAGTTCCCCTTTACGGGACTAAATATATTCCGGCCATAATCAAATTTTTCAAATATTTTTTTCACTACATCTAAGTTCTAAGTTTATATAATTTATAGATGGGGAAAAAAATCCCAAAAATGGGCGTGCTCATGGGTTCCGTGGACCCTTGGGGCCCAAAAAAGGGCCCATGATAAACATGCGCATATGGGTATCGAAGTGCAACGAAATTTACTCACGAACCCAAATATGCCTTTATTTTCACGATTTTCCTAAATTTTTTGATCCGGTTTCTGGGACTATCGGGTCACCAGCGGCCCAAAAACCGTCCCTGGACAAACATGGACATATGGGTATCGAAATGCAACGAAATGTTCTCGCGAACCCAAATATGCATTTATTTTCATGATTTGGATAAAATTTGTGATCGGGTTCCTGGGACTATCGGGTCACGAGCGGCCCAAAAACTCAGTTAGTTTTCTTATTTATTGACTTTTTAAGGATCCATGATGGAGTGTATATAAGATTCGGCCCGGCCGAACTTACTATTTGTCCACTTGTTTTTTTTTAGATTTTTCGCAATATCTCGGTGGCAATTTGACCTCATTGTTTCGTCATTCGTTCGCAATTGGGTATTTGTGTGCAAAAGATAGCGTTGTATTGAAACTACTACATTTAATCTAATTTAGGCCACATTTAATCTAATTTAGGCCATACAAGTTTGTCGATGTCCCGATAATGTTCACCATAACATCGGCATCATCATGAATATAAACAATTGTTGAATTGCATTTCTATTTAAAATGTATTCATCAAAGCACCACAAACGAAGTTTTACTGCGTATTCCATTGATGGTTCATTTCTCTTAAATATATTTCGACTTCGGTTCGGTAAAAAAAAAATGACCCCCACCTCCCAAAACTAGAACATTTTCCAAATGTGGAGCATCATTTCGAGCCACTTTGAAATGCATATCACGTAGATGAAGATGCGCGACAAAATTCGTTGAAGCAGTCTTATATGATTTGCAAATGGATGTATGTACATATATTTGAATACTTTTCTCTTTTGTTTTTGCTTTTCGTTAACCCTACAACCCACGTTTGTTCTTATGTGGTATTAAAGGAGCCTCTGTGGGTATTTGGCGAAATCCTAAAGGATGCACAAATAGAGCTAGAATTTATTACATCGATTACAGTCGGCATCGTTTTGTGAACCGCGTTAGTTTTGTCATGTGGAAGGCGACATGGATGCTAGTTATCACGGGCGATTTTGGGCGGCAACAAAACGAATCTGAGTCTGAAATAAAAATGTAAAATATTTGTGATAAAATGAGTTTTTGTTCTTCTTCTTCATAGTGTTGCTGTAAAGAAATTGAGCTTTTTAGGTTTGTAAATTAAAGCCAATGTGTTGGACTTCTAGAATTGTTAGTAAAGATAATATCTCAAGTTCTTATTCAGCGTTTCCGTATATGGAAATATCGAAAGGTTTATTGAAAGGATCGCTGCCAGTCAGTCTTTGTAGTTTAATAATAACAGTTTAATAATAATGCAATATGTATAATAACTTGATTTATAATTATACAGTGAATTTATGTTGAGTCCAAGGGTAAACCGGGTTACACAGAACATATGGCTAGATTTTTGCAGCGAGAACAAAGCTTCGAGCCCACAACCCTCACGCTGAGAGCCAAGCATGCTACCAACTCGCCTAATGGGGCGCCTAGATTTATTTATTATTATTTATTAATTAAATCTAATGAAATTATTTATAATTGTTTTCAAAGACCTTGTAGGGACTAAGCCCATCCACGCACCATGTCTACAGTGTAAGATAAAACTTTTAAATATTGTTCTTTAATTAATATGTAAATATAAAAATTTTTTAATTAGTGAATTAAAAAAAAAGTGTGGAATCCTCTTGGAATCCAACCCCGCAACTTGACCTCTAAAAACCCTATTTATATATAAATTAAACCACCATAGTTATACGACATTCGATCGGGATGTTATGTCTTTAAGATTTCCAAACATATCGCTCCGAATATATTTACTCCATTCACATCTCACTTTCAATAGGGTACATCCAAGGCGGCCACAATCAGGCATTTAATGTCAACAGTTTTACAACCAAAAAATTGTATTTATTTTGTTTTATGCGTGTGTATGCGATGTTATATGTATATTCAAATAAAAAGTGAAATAAAAGAAAATCATATTATCAATGTTTTATACACGTATTACGCAGACAAACGTGAATTTAGGGTGTATCGAACGTTGCAGTAGACATTTGAACATTGAACTTAAACACAACATTGTTCTGGGGTTTCCAACAAGTCGGGTTATTTTGGTATTCAAAGAAAAATGGAGTTTTTTGAGATAAATGATCGGATATTTATTTCATAATAAAGAGGATGGTATGCCGTTAGTAATGAAAAACAGCATCAGTCAAATGAACACCGCGACCTTTTCATGAAATTTTCCATAACCAAATCGCAAAGTGGCTGCCCAATAGCCTCACGAATTCTATCTTTGAGGTCTTGAATCGACACAGGGCTGTTGGCTTATTCCTTATTTTTCACGTGACCCCAAAAGAAGAAGTCGTAAGTTGTTAAATCACGAGATCTCGGTGGTCAATCGTGAACATCTCTTCGAGAGCAACTTTTCCCGTAAAACAGCCATGGTTTAGTTGAATGTGTGGCACGTAGCACCGTCTTGTCAAAATCACCCAATGACTTATCATGCAAGATTAGTAAGACTTACCTCGCGTTCTCGAAACTGAACTGAACGTCCATTAAATTTTTCGTTACGGTCTGCGATTAATGTTTTTGTACAGACGCATTAAAACCTATTTAGACTTTTTGACTAGGAATATAATGCCAATAAAGAATATCCTCCTTTACAGACATTTGTTTAGAAATGAAGAACAAGAAGAAAAACCTCTGAATTTGTCGTTTGAATTCAATCACAGAACTTTAGGAAACTCTAAAGAAAGAAGAGGTATTCTTTTAACACTTTTTCTCCCAGCCCTATTGAATAATTCAACCAAATTCACAGAATTTCTCGAAACTCTAAAGAAAGACTTTTTATAACAAAAAGAAATACCTCTTACCTAATACATTTTCTCCGAGACCCTTTGAATTGGTCAACCAAATTCACAGAATTTCACAAAATTTTAAAGAAATATTTTATTAAACAAAATCGGATGCGTAAGTCCAAAAACCAACACATTAAAATAATGCAAAGGACATATTTGGTTAATTTGTTTTTCCAGTTTTCTAAAATTTAAATATATTTTGTAGAAATAACTGGCAATGTAGAACAATTTAAAAAAAACAATTCTCTGTTTTTATAAAAATGTTCAAAGTTGCATATTCAGTGAAAAAGCTTTACAGCCTGTTTCTATAAAACGAATGGGTCTCTCGTTTCGTTAAAATAACGAACAGAAATTCTGTTTTATCAGTTTGGGGTTTTTGTAATAGAAATTCTAATTGAATTTTTTCAATTGTTCCCCCCAAAGTTCACTTTTCAAATACTTGTTTCAAATTTTCTTTTATGAAAGGAATTTTTTTTAATATTATTTTTTATTCTAATGATATTTATTTATTTATCGCTGTGGCCTAATACACATATTTTTTTTTATTGCAATCGTGCGTACTCGTGACACACACGTAGTTGTGAGTGCGTGTGTCACATTGTGCGCCAAGGTGTCACATTATTGTCGGTTAACATCGTCTTTAACCATTTTCACATCATCTTAAATCTGGGCTAAGCATAAAAAACCCGCTTATTCAGCGCATTACACACTTTTCATATAAAACAGATACTTTACGCAACCTTCCCCTCCATAACCAAAAAAAAAAAAACGAAAAACAAAATCCCCCTTTGAAAATGTGACATCCGATGAAGAACACGTATACTTACATGTGTTGGCAAAGAAAACAGAGCTCGTCTACCAGCATTCCAAGGAGCAAACACATACGTCGTCCGTGGTATCTGTGTATGTGTTTATGTTATTTTCTGACACGTTTTGATTCTTAAAATCACGTGTTAGTTTATTCGATTGTTGTCAGACGTTTTTAGTAACTTAACTTGTGATTCAATTCCAGATTTTCGTACTTTTTCGGAGTCGTGTTGTTGATGTAGAAACTCTAGATCTTCTCCCTGCATTCGTTCGGTGGTGATTTCAAAATGGTGTGACTGCAAATGAAGCAAACGCCTGGAAAACAAACAAAAAAAGGCAACGGAGAAAAATGTTTCTTTCAATTCTTGCCATTTTGTGTAAATATTTGCATTGTTAAGAAAAGATTTTCTGATGATTGCTTTTTGTGCGACTCTTGGAAGGCACTCTCGTCCATTTCATTTCAATTCAGCTCAGTCGAAGTTCTGCGTTCGTTTCTATTCCTACCACCTCTATTGAAACAATTGAAATGTCTTTGTTGTCGCTTTTCTTTCAATTGGCGGGTGGGGGCGAGGTGAAAAGTTTAAGTTTTGTGTTTTGCAGTCAAGGGTTATTGAAAAATTAACAAATGCGATAAAAGAAAGTCGAGAATTGAGAATTGGAAGGAATGTTTTCATTTTTTATTCAATTACCGAAATGCTGTTAACCTTTCATTATTGGAATCACGAGTTGAGTGGACCTTTTTAATCAGTCCCTTGTGCCGTCGTAGTGTAATTTGGCAATTTAAAGGGTTTTCTGCTACTGATTACAAAACGAGAGAAAAGTCCACGATTTTCTGCTTAAGTAAAGTGAAATTAAAGATTTGCGCATTGTATGCACACATCTACAAAAGGAAATAACGGGGCGGATTAATTGTATACCGAAAACCCCAAGTTAATTGCCAATGCTAATAGAATGCGTTTAGTTGTTTCACTTTAACCAAAGAAATGGAAAAAGGCAAATGAATTTAAATATAAAAACGTGTATACTCCGTGGAATAAATTGTGGCTTACAGTATTATCGGCAAACAGTCAGCGCACACTGGGCGCCAAGGCATTTATTTTAAATTGTTTTATATTAAGAACGAAGAACACTGTTTTATTGGCCGACAATGTCAATCATGTGTTTAACCTACGGAGTTAGATTTTGAGAAACGGCTTTTAAAGACTTTATTAGATTGGTGGATCAATTGCCAAAAATGTGTTTCTTTGGCTTTCAATCTACAGCGTTCACAGTAAACATTTTAAACATTAAAAATGCTCTCCACCGACATATCGTCCACCGACGGGTAGCTTGCCGTCAAAGTTTAGCAATAAATTATTTGTCTTCTCCTTTAAAAAGTGCAAGTTTACGATTTTTCTTACTGTTGATCAAATATCGAAAGACAGATCATCACTTTCGACAAAGCAAAACATTCCAACTAGAAAACAACCTTGCAAACTCGTGCTGTGTGACAGGACATATGGAGAAATGCTCCGAGGTTGCGTCAAACAAGACAGATTTAATAAGAAACGTTCACATACAATACCCGATGCCCCATCACGACGGGACACTGTCTGATTGGAAGCCATACAATGAGAATCAGAAAGTGAGTTCGTTCGTTAGGGAATTAGTTTGCTCGTGAGCTTAATCATGACAAAGGTGGTTTCCTGCTCATGAGAAAGGGTATTCGCTAGGTATAATGTGTGTATTTAGTAGCAGAACTTAAATTGTAATGTAATGAACCACATCGAAGAGAGCGATAAAGCAAATCTACTTTTTGTCACCTACTGTTTAACTTCTTGGGCATATGATTTATTTTCTCTGTGTGTCATTCGTCGCTGAACGATAGTCGGTTTGGGTTTTGTCGCATACGAAGTACATGATTTCCAATAAATATCATTGAATTTCCAATCACTTTAGATTTTAAGACGACTCTCATCTTGCATTTCTCTGGCTCATTATTATTAAGGACCCACTGTGGTTCTGATTCCATCGGCTAAAAGTCTTTAGATTTATGAGTTCTGTTAAAAATATATTGTTGGCAAGGACGGGGGGATTTTTATACTTATTAACATTTAAAATTGAATATACCCACATATGTTGGAAATATTTCCAAAGTAGACTACATTCCGCATTTTTTGAGTGTATAGGTGAAACAATATTTTGTTTTTAATATTTTTACACATTTAACGTATTTGTTCATATTATATAGAACTAGTAAGTTGTAATGCGCCTATGGCGCCCGTTGAAATATGGAAAAAAAATGTTGTTGAAAAAAAAAAAATTTTGTGGAAAAAAAAAATTTTGTAGAAAAAAAAAATGTTTGTTGAAAAAAAAAAATTTTGTTTGAAAAAAAAAATTCTGCTGAAAAAAACAATTTCTGCTGAAAAAAAAAATTTTGGAAAAAAAAAATTTGGGGAAAACGCAATTTCTGTACGAAATTTCTAAATTAATTGATCAGAGTTAATGGCCAAAGTATTTAAGGGAAACCCGTATGTTTTACCACCGAAATATTTGTTTTTTTACATGGTAAAAAAGTGTGGTTAAAAATATTAATAACTGCAAAGAAACATCATTTCAATTATTTTTAATAGATTTATTTCATTTCTTAGCTAGAGGGTAGTTTGTATTTTTCTGGATTTTTTTTCCCCTTTTTTTAATTGGGACTTATTTTTTTTTTGCGGTGTTATTTCATTGGTAGTTTTAACGTAAGAGTTTTTTTGTTAAGCTAAAAAAAATTACAAAAATCTTTATAAATTTGGGCGGCAAACAAATTGTTCAGCGGCAACACTGGTGCTGCATCATATCTCTAATGCAGATAACGCCCTACATGCAACATATTTTTATATGAGAGGCATGTTGTACAGAAACAGGCAATGTGAATACGCACATTGATATAAAGGGTGTTTTCTTAGATGTGTGGTTTTCTGGAAGAAATAAAATGCAGACAAGACTTTATCTTTTTTATAAAGATAAGGGTTTGCCATTATGGTTTAAAAATTATTTCGGACAAGCTCGAATAAAGTTCAACCGAGAGGCCCAGTGTAATTTTCACCGAATCTAATATGTTGTCAAATATGTATGCATTCCAATCTGTTATGGTTTAAATTAACATCTTGTAATTTTAATACAAAATGTATCACAAGCTCTTTAAATAATTGTGACATTGTTTTTCCCGAAATACAATCTACTTTCAGCCTGTTAGGCATTACAAAGACATTAAAACGGGTCAAAACTTGTAATACTCCGTTCGTACCGGTAACATTGGTAGGGGTAACATTAAATTTGACATATATTTTGTAGACAATTTCAATTACACTTCTCAGCCATTTGTCATTGTCGTCCCCTCCTGCTCCACCACAACAACGTTTATAGTTTTTGTTTTATACACCAAGCATTTGTTTCTATTCATGTCGCTGTGTTGATCTTAATTGAATTCAACAAAAAGCCAAGAAACCATTTATAATATTCACAATTATAAATATTATTTAAGAACGCAAACACCGACACCGAACTTTCACAAAAAGGTCCATTAATTTCAGCCACAATAAAAACGAAAATAAAGCAAATCTAGTATAGCAGATGTCCATTGTGCCAAAGAATATTGCAGAAATATGTAATAGAGATACGATACAAAAAGGCCATCGACAGGGAATGGACGAGGGCGGAGAAGGCGGGCACAGCAAATGACAGAAACGAATTTAATTGATATGGTCGAATGATAAGAAGCTCGTTTAGGAAGGGCGGCGTAGGTGGTGTAGTAAACAAACCATTTGTACAATATATGTATTATGTATGCGTATAACATTTAATATTTTATTGGTTTCCAATGAATATCTCTTCGACTTTTTTTGTTTGGCTAAAATCAGCTCTCTTTGTTTTTTCCATTTCAAATCAGTTCAAATAACATACATATAAATTCTTATGGTTTTTTTTTTAGCGACAAATGCGAATTGATCCCTATCGCTATAATGGATGAAATGTCAATTTGCGCAGGGTATCATGTCGACCATCTCAGTTAACTTTTCTTGCTGAGTCTCATAAATTTAACGGGGACATGCATTAATAAAATGAATGCTCTACTGTTATCCTTTTGAATTCATATTCTGCTGGAAAGGATACGTTTTTGTCCTGTAAGAGTCAGGTTTTTCTTCTTGTTTTTCTGTCTTTCTTGTACGCAAACAATCGAATGCTGAAGATATCATAGAAATGCATTTGTGAAATTGCCATTGTATATCATTCGTATACGGCAAATATGTATATACAATTGTATATATCATCATGTTATTAGACCAGAATGCTTTGGAGTAGAAATATGGAAATGACCTTTGGGAAAATATGATGTAATCTGAGAACAAATGGTTACAAGTTATTATCATTTTTACAATGATCTGTTGTCGTGTAACAAACACTACAGGGATGCCAACATCCGAGAGAAGACAAAAAGCGATCAATCGGAAATACCAAAGAGCATGAATGTGATAACAAAAAAAAAAAATGGTAGGCTTAATTCCAAATAGTCGTCAATATTTACCCTCGACACTGATTCACTGACTCTGTCACGCAGTACGTAGGAATTTAAATAGGCATTCTATAATTCTATGAATAATAATAATAAAAAATATAATATTTTTTTTTGTACAGAAATTGTGTTTTCCCCAAATTTTTTTTTACCAAAATTTTTTTTTCCCAAATTTTTTTTTTAGATTTTTTTTTTTTGTAAAAAAATTTTTTTTTTACAATATTTTTTTTTCAACAAAAAAATTTTTTTTTTTACAAATTTTTTTTTCCAAATTTTTTTTCTTTCAACATAATTTTTTTTTTCAACAAAATTTTTTTTTTCCACAAAAATTTTTTTTTTCTACAGAATTTTTTTTTAACAAAAACTTTTTTTTTCAAGAAAAGATTTTGTTTTCAACAAAATTTTTTTTTTTCACAAAAATTTTTTTTTTAACAAAATATGTTTTTCCATATTTCAACGGGCGCCATAGGCGCATTACAACTTACTAGTTCCAAATAGTCGTCATGATATGAAAATTGAGAAACCGGAGTCCAATAGCAGTAGGATGCCAATAGCGAATGCAACCAATTCTGGATTCCAATTAGATTCGAATTAAGGGAGGGTACTTCCGCATTACATTACATTTAACCTTGTCTGTCCATTGTTCGTCCCTGGATTACGTTGGAGTAGTGAAGTGGGTACATAAACCAATCCTAAAAGTTTGTTTTACTTAGGGAACCGCCAGCAAATCCAATATGGAAAACTTGTAGAGATTTCAATCAAAAACACTTTGAATGGTTGTAAAAGCTCCTTGGTTCATAAGTAATCAAAATATACATGGTCACTAAGCGGTGGTTATGATAGGGGATAGTAGGTTATCCAACTGTATTGTCTCCCTACAGCATCGCCGGAATGTGGGTTGTATATCGCTGTTCTATAGATATTTTAACGGTATCTGCTCCTCAGATATCCGTCGTCTTGTCCCTGATGTTAGAACATTTAGCCGATATACTCGGCTTTCCAGGGACTCTCATCCGTTCGTTGTAAAGTGGCCGGTTGATCGGAAAAAAAATTCGTTCTTCAGCCGAACCGTTCGTATGTGGAATATTCTTCCAGCAAGTGTGTTTCCTGCCAATTGTGACATTCTAATATTCAAAACAAATGTCAAGAGACACTACTCCCTCTTTCCTCCTACCGATACCCTAATTTCCTTCCGCTAACGCAATGCATTCCATTTATAGGGGGCATCCCCTGAGAGTTTGTCTTAAAAAAAAACATGAAAGAAGAAATATTTCGGATATTTCCCAAAAATGCTGATAAAATGTCGACATCCCTATTATGCTCAGAAATGGTAATGGACATTCTATTGTGATGAACAATGAAGGCAATGTCGTCTACGGAGTTGTTGTAAAACATATTCACAAATGCAAATTAAATGACGACTGATTTTTCCCCAGCAACAAACGAAGCTTTCACCGTTGTTGGAGTGTCATTCTAAGCAGCATGATTACTTGATACACTACTCTTGTTGTTAGCCTATATGTATGTGTATTTGATTATGTTATTGTTAAGATTTGTATTTCTATTATTATAAATTTACATTATTTTCATATTAATAAAATGTGTTTTTTTCTTCTCTATTTTCAGGTAAGTTTAAAAACTCCTGGTAAATTTGGATATATTACAAAGGGGTACATAAAAAGTGGCAAAAACATCTGAAAAATGTCACGACCTCATTTAAAGTAATTGAAAACTGGAGAGATAGCCCGTAAATCTGACCGAACCTACGTAATATGCCCTACCCCACTATGGTGTTTCAGTCCAAAGCTATGGATGATGGGATTAAATTTCCATCGGTTCGCTGGAATAACCAAAAATGTTGTTTATTCAAAAACACAAGGCTGTCCTTTAGTTTAGGATATTCAGCTTATCCTGTATTGAAAAAGATTTGTCTTAAAACCAACCCTTCAGTCAGTGTTACTCATTGAATTTCATTTCAATCGATTGTGTCTTTGATATATTTAAAACTAATTTGAAGATCTCATTAAAATTTTATATTATTCACATGTGCACTGACATCTACAGAGCCATTGGATGTCATCTAAAGAGTCATGTTCATATTTTCAATTATCACATCTTTCTTAATCCAGTATTAACTTTTAAACAATCCTACCCATTGGACGCCTGTGTTAACAAGACGACTAACTCCCTTTTAAGAAAACAAACGGTAATAATTTTGTAATTGTATATTGTAAAGTTATCGCTTAAGCAATAGACAAATATATCTAGTTTTTGAAAGATTTTCGTTTAAACAACATATGATTTTATAACATGCCACAAAAAGTGCCAATTGCTGACAGGAATCGGTTATTTTCAAAAAGCAAATTTTTTTTGTTTAATTCACAAAATTGTACAAAACGATAGTTAATCATGATGGTCTATGAAGCCATACCTGTAAAAGCCATGCTTGTATGTATGTACGTGTTTGATTATGTAACAGATGCATTTGTATTGCTATTTATTTAAATATCTACACTGAAAATAAGCTGTATAGGACATTAACAATAAGCCGACCATCTTAATTATATCTACGTAAATTACTTAGGTTGCAATCAAATTATGCTGTCAACATGTTGTCCCTATTATCCATCGACATAAAGGAGAGCAAACAATGATTGATTGATGTACTACTACTTGCCAACCAACAAATGTGAAGACTTTAGCCATAAACTATTACAACAAAGTGTTCACAATTTAAGGTGGCCGCATAACATGAAATGTGTGTCTAGAATCTAATAAATATGACAGGAAGAATTCGATGGAAGAATTTCGCATATGAAAAATGATTCCCAAAAAAAAAATAACACCATGTTAATTACAAGTTAATACGAATGCGTCAGACAAATATTCTGGGACGATTTATGGATTTCCGTCTGTCTGAATGTTCATGTATTTTTGTGATAAAAATGCAATTCGCAAATATGATCCGCTCTTCGTGGTGCTTTCCAAATTTGTTTGCGTTCAACCCGCAGCAAAATACTATTTTAATTGGGCCAGATTATTGAATATTTCGATATAGACAAATTTTGATTTTAATCCATCTGAGAATACCATAATAGTAGTAACCCAATTGCAGTAGGAATTTTCCGCCATTGAAGAGTGCGATACAGCAAATCTACTTTTTGTCACCTACTGTTTAACTTCTTGGGCATTCGAATAATTTTCTCTGTGTGTCATTCGTCGCTGAACGATAGTCGGTTTGGGTTTGCTGCATACGAAGTACATGATTTCCAATAAATATCATTGAATTTCCAATCACTTTAGATTTTAAGACGACTCTCTTAAGACATCATCTTGCCAATAATATATGCAGTTCTCTGGCTCATTTTTATTAAGAACCCACAGTGGTTCTGATTCCATCGGCTAAAAGTCTTTAGATTTATGAGTTCTGTTAAAAATATATTGTTGGCAAGGACGGGGGGATTTTTATACTTATTAACATTTAAAATTGGATATACCTACATATGTTGGAATTATTTCCAAAGTAGACTACATTCCGCATTTTTTGAGTGTAGAGGTGAAACAATTTTTGTTTTTAATATTTTTACACATTTAACATATTTGTTCATATTATATAGAACTAGTAAGATGTAATGCGCCTATGGCGCCATTATGATATGGTTTTTAACCCATCCAGTTAGGTCAGGTTAGCGTGGCAGTCTGAAAACCGGACTCACTTAGACTATGAAGTCCATTGTGATACCACGGAAGCTAGAGGAAATTGTATCCTTTGTTCCGAGAGCCTCAGAAAGTTCCTGATTCGGTCAATGAGTCGGTCGTCTAAAGATTGATCCCCATCTATGAATATTATGAAATGGTGGTACATAAAATGTTCCTCCATGTTTTAGATACAGATTTACATTACATCTCATCTGGACCGAATTTGTATTGCATTTTAGTATGAATCAATAACCCATCATGGTTCAATATAACCTCCATAGATAGACCACTCCTGTCCGCTATATCGCTAGATTTCTTCGAATAATTTCGTCATTAAAAGGGTTGGGTAAAAAAAACAGATTAAACTTCTATTTTTCACAAAGCACAAAATTCTACTTTTACAAAGATCAAAATTGTATTTTTACAAAGATCAACATTCTATTTTCAACAAAGATCAACATTTTATTTTTCTGAAAGCTCAAAATTATATTTTTC
Organism: Hydrotaea cyrtoneurina; assembly: GCA_958296145.1. Lineage (NCBI taxonomy): Eukaryota > Metazoa > Arthropoda > Insecta > Diptera > Muscidae > Hydrotaea > Hydrotaea cyrtoneurina. The sequence goes on along the minus strand of OY282515.1, from coordinate 39,602,382 downwards.
ACAAAGCATAAAATTATTTTTTTCAAAAATCTGAAAATTTATTTTTTCAAAAATCTCAAAATTTATTTTTTCAAAAATCTCAAAACTCTATTTTTCACAAAGCTCAAAATTATATTTCTCAAAAATCTCAAAAGTATATTTTTCACAAATCTCAAATTTCTATTTTTCACAAAGCTCAAATTTCTATTGTTCACAAAGCTCAAATTTCTATTTTTCACAAAGCTCAAATTTCTATTTTTCACAAAGCTCAAATTTCTATTTTTCACAAAGTTCAAATACTTTTCAAAAAAGCTCAAAATTCCATTCTCTGAGCACAAAATTCTATTTTTCACATACACAAAGCTCAAATTTCTATTTTTTACAAAGCACAAACTTCTTGGTTTTTTTACAAAGCTCAAAATTCTATTTCACAGAGCTCCAATTTCGATTTTTCAAAAATCAAAAATTCTTTTTTTCTCCTAGCAAAAAGTTCGATTTCACAAAGCTCCAAATTCAATTTTTCACAAAGCTCAAATTTCTATTTTTCACAAAGCACAAATTATATTTTTCAAAAAGCTCAAAAGTATATTTTTCACATAGCTCAATATTCTATATTTCACAAAGATAAAAATTCTTGTACTCACAAATCATTCTTTTTTTCACAAGGCACAAAATATTATTTTTTAAAAAGCTCAAATACTGTTTTTCAGAAAGCTGAAAGTTTTATTTTTCACAAAGCTCTAAATTCTATTTTTTCAAAAAACTCAAAATTCTATTTTTCACAAAGTTAAAATTTTTCAAAGCTCAAAATTCTATTTTTACAAAGCTCAAGTTTTATTTTTTTAAAAGCTCAAAATTCTATTTTTCACACAGGGCTCATAATTCTATTTGTCAAAAGCACAAATAATGTGATGCGCAACTTCAGAAATCAGTCATTAATGGCATTAAAACGATCGACGATTTTATCTTTATCTTAATTGATATATCATAGTTTAACATTGATTATTTTGGTTACTGAAAGCCATTTTATAACACTCGAACATGATTCCATGAAGGATCTGATACAATACGGATGCTCAGTGACCGGGACCTACTGGTTAAAGCCGACTCCGAACGGTTAATTCTTTTCTAGAGATGTTTTCCATGTCTTAGAGATTACTTTCTTACTCGTAAGATCGCCAGCATTTATGAGGTGGAAGCAGCCGCTGAAAAAAAGTTTGACGGTCTTACCAGCTTTACCTAGGTTTGTTTGTGTGGTATTCGCATACACTACCTAGCACACCATGGCCGTTCACGATGTTCTTTACCAATTCATATTTGTATCCATTCGTAGCCGTGGACGAACAGTAACCCTTACAAATATGGCCTTGAAAAGAATAAACATTCAGAAATGCATAGATGTTGGGCATATTCCATATTAATTTGTAGCAAAATATAACGCATTTGATGAAGAAAATGTTAGCCGCAGGAAATATATTTGTAAACAGACCTTGTGATATATCCTCCATCCAAAGGGACCTTCCTCAATTTTAGACAGTTTAATAACGCCCTAACAGCAGCATAATTCCCCACTTAATCCTACGCTTAATTATCATTTTGTTTATTTACTCTGATTGTAAGTGAAACTACTCAATTAATCTTTAATTGATATTAATTTATATTTCAGTAGTGGTTGATATGGTTACTGAGTAATCAGTATTTTTCATTGGTTTAGATTATTCGAGTAATCAAAATTTTTTTAAATATTATATTCACTTAATCGACAAATCACTTGTCATTGTAGACTTTTATGTATCATTTAATTGAAAACTTAGATGGTCAGCTACTTTAAATATTGCCAAAAGTTCGTTATTTAGAAGATATACTATGTGTGTACAAATATATAGGATATTATTAATCATATGTTGCTTTACTATCCGAACGACAAAAAGACAACAGTACATATATATGTTTAGCTGATGATGACAACCTATGGCGCAAATAATCAAATAGAAAAGTTTAAAATCATTTTTAAAATAATACAAAATGAAATATGAATTTACTAATTGATTTTTTGAGATACGGTATGTTGTCCACATACAGAATCTTACAGCCTAGGCCAAGATGTAGAACGACAATGTTCGCCAGTTTTCTAAGCGACAAAAAGTTGATTTCGAAATCATTCGAACGGGGTTCATTTGTCGTGGCTAATGCTGTTAGAACATTCACAATCGTGAACCATCGACAACAACGCCACCATCTGTTTTTTCAATTACTCGAGTCCTTACCGCGAAAAAGACGTAAGCGACTTTTTTTCGAAACTAGTTTCTTAATGAAATTCAATTAATGAAATTCCAATACTTGTAATTCCAAAATATTAAAATTTTAAAAAATATATATTTAGAAATACCGAGTGCAATTGTATCGGCTTGACCTAAAAAAAAACACCCTCTCCTGTAAAATTTTGTTTTTGACGCGTCTCGATACATTGTAGATTCCTTGTTAATCAATATTTTGAATTATGCGAGTAATCAACAGCTTGGATTATTTTGAACACATTTGCAAGCATTGTGTTCTTAATAAACATTTCTGCCCTGAAATGTATCGATTTAGTCGCCACGCAACCGTCGTTCCCACGGTTGGACAACACTTTACTGAAAATCCTTTAAATTAATTGAACATCTCTGTTTAAATGTTTTAGGTTTGCCTGAGATTGTCAGTGGCAGATGACAATCTACAAAATGTGTATGAGATTAGAAACTCACTTCTCATGGCGACCCTCATTGCCTGTCGCCATGAATCACATTTATAATGAGATTCTAACGAATTCATAAGAATTAATTTTAACACTCCAGCTTCCAGCTGTGACATTAATTTACCGTTGAGTTACTTTTGTTGCTGCAGCTTCAATTGTTAGCTGAGATTTTATGTAATTACAGCTAATTATTGTCGAACAGAATTACTAAATTGTATGTGTATATAGTTGCTGTTTGTGATTTAAAACAATAGGTATTTCGGTGGCACTATGTCAGGTGTTATGTTACGAAACGATTTGAATTTTGAAACAATTGAAAATCTTTTTTATAAGATAATATAATTATAATGAGTTTTTCTCATAAATTCGGCTTCGTCGAAAAAAGTCGTCTGTACACTAGGGCGGGTGGGAAGAAAAATCAACAAAGCGTATAGCAAAAACAAAAACTACGGGATATTCTAAGAATTGTTCACCAAGAAATCATGGGTATAAAATAAATCTCTAGCTCGCGCAAATCGATTTGGTATTTTTTTAAATCAAATTTTTTTTGAAATATTTGCCTCAACTAAATCTCAGTTGGTACAAATAAATTGTTGATGTCATAATAACTTACTTACTTATTTCCCTTAACATTCCATAAAGGAACAGACGGGGAACTTCGCTCGAATCAGTGAGCTGTGTACGATATAATTTGTATACTCACTGACCGGGACGGCCTACTGTTTAAAGCCGGCTCCGAAGGGCTAATGCTTTTCTAGAGAAGTTTTACATGGCTTACAGATTGCTCTCTTACTCTTAAAGTCGCCAACATTTACGAGGTGGACGCAGTCGCTGAAAAATGTTTGATGGTCTTACCCGGTTTCGAACTCGGGTTCTTCTGTGTGATAGTCGCACACTCTACCTACCACACCACGACCTTCCACAGATGTCATAATAAACATAAGAAAAATATTATTCAGTGTCATAGTTTTTAATGTAAAGGGTTTTCCCAAATCAGCTTTTATTTTGGTATTCAAAGAAAAATTACAATTTTTGAGATAAATGATCGGATGTTTATTCCATGATAAAGAGGAAGGTATGCCGTTAATAACGGAAAACAATATCAGCCAAATCAGGCCCGGTTAAACCTCCTAACCCTAATATTAAAACTCCAAATATGGTTAACAATTCAAACCGACAAGTACATCCATATGTAAATATTAAAACGCATATTCAAATATTCGAATTAATTAAATATTGAAGCAAGCAATTACCTCTTCCACATGGGAGGATATCTATCATAGCCGGTCCACAAATGTATTTCTACTTAACTCAAAATGATATTATATTTGCATTGTCATTATAGTGCTCATTAAGCCACAGAACGGTATATTTAAAATGTTGTCTTAATACTTTATTTAGACTACGAGTATGCACAAATATGCTATAAATTTGCATTGCGATATCCTATTAATTTGCATTCAGACCGAGAAGATTCTGGTGAAACGTTGCCATGGCATCTACGTCATCATCATTGATAATTTCAAATCTACTGTGTAAGTGGGAACACAACAATTAATACAGACTTACCGTAATTCGAATTGTGGGAGCGTTAGATGTATGCCACAAGTATACACTCACCCGTTTGCCGATGCTATCCAGGAGTCGACATCAAAGAGTGAGCAAAAACAAAAGCATTTCAAAGTAAAGTCAACGGCTGGAGATTTGCTTTCACCACGTTGGGCTAACGAATTTTTAATGAATTTTACTTTTGAATTTTGCCATGCTTTGAGTGTTGTCAATATTTCCTTTGACGTTTATATCATCTCTCCGTACAATGTGCCTCTTAATAAATTTTAATAAACGTCATGGTATAGATTCTGCCTTTCGATGAACTCAGAAAATAATGTCTGTGATTTTCTAGACGATTACGAACAATTATGAATGGAACAAATTTCCCGCTAAGTGGTAATTTGTAAGGCGAGAGCTGGCAAAACACTTTTCTATGTAATGGCTCAAAAAATATTTATTAGATAATTCCGAACAGAGGAAAACAAGCAATTTCCCGGTAATTGTAGGACAGTGAATAAGAAGTATTTGTGCTGATCTCATCCATTGTTTTACCAGTATCGTCGTTGTTATAGAAAATAGTAAATTAATTAAATGTGTAACTAATGTGTTCTAATGTTGGTTAGATCACAAATCCGATGGTATTGGGTTTGTTGGCTCCAAATGTCATCAATTTCAACCACTTTGAATATCTGACACGCAAATCAATTCAGAATCCGATTCACGTTTGATCTTACAAATTTGTAAGAGATCTTTCTGAACATTTTAAGCTTAAGAAACTAATAAAACATAGAGACTAACTTACTCATATGTTCATGATAGTAGCAAGAGGAACGAACCGAAAAAAATATTTCGATACCGAAAAAAGAAAGTACGAAAATACACATCTCATCACTTAGTTAAACACATCATTTTTTCGAGCTTAATCATTGCTGTTTTCATAATAATGAGAAAACATTTTCCGGAGCTATGCTTTGTTACTATTTCATAACGTTTTTTTTTTTTTGTTTGTAGTATTCACATTTTAATTAAAACTCGTTATAACTTCAATACAAAAAAAGTAGGCGACGATAATGCATCTTTTTTTCATTATCTGTTTATTATATAGATTTTTTTTTTTTATCACAGACAAAAGTGCGACTGTCAATTCATATCACTGTATAGCCGGCGGACATTTGGTCATTCCCTTCCCTATAAGAGCCGGAATCGGCAATGGATTATTGGGATAAACACGGTTCATCACTACTAGCTAAAGTTGGCTCTTCAACCTTCTGTTAGTCTTTGTCTGCTTAATAAATGATTTCCTAGCACTTCGGTCTTTTTTACAGTCCATGCTTTTTACAGTCCGTCATATAAAGGAATCTCGGTCTGCTTCTTCCGTGGTAGTTGGGATCCAACGCCTTTCTGTCTGTAGCGTTTGTATTCTCGCCCAACCAGAGTAATCGACGCGCTTAACTACGTTCATGTCGAGACTTAGCTCATACAGCTCACGGTTCTATCGGGCCATAGATTTTGCGAATGAATTGTCTCAAAAACTGTATCCAATTATAGCTTTACAAAATACAGAATTTGAGCTATATCGCGTTAAGCGATGGTTTCTAAAGTGGGCCTGGCCAGACTTCCAATTTTTTCTCCAAAATTGTATCCAGTATAAGCTTTACTAAGTATACAAAATGGGTCAAACGACTTAAAAAGTCATGAATCGAATTCGTTTCGAAGACACTTAGGGTCTAATGTGAATTTTGTCTATGTGTTACACTTTTGGGTCGTATCAAATGATACAAAATAGGTACGACACAGTAGGTACGATATCCCGAAAACAAAAGAGCGTTTCCATTGAAAATTAATGCAATTTTGGTTGGTTGTTTTTTTTGTTGTTGTCCACGAAACAGCTTGGCAGCTATTTAACAACGAATATTCTCTGTTAAAAATAAAAACAAGAGGACAAATAGTAAGTTCGGCCGGGCCGAATCTTATATACCCTCCATCATGAAAAATTTTAGCCCCCCCCACATTTAGTAAGTGATACAGTTGCTACATAGAAGAAATTGTCATATTACACTATATGTGGGGCTAAAGCCCCCCCCAAGAAAATTGGCTGGATACGCCAATGATCATGGATCCTTAAAAAGTCAATAAATAAGAAAACTATGAAGAAAGTAAGTGCTTTGAAAGTGTTAACATTTATTTAAATTTAACATAATTTTAAATTGTTTATATATATAGTTCATGAAAATGGGCGCATATTCGGATTCGTGAGAAAATTTCGTTGCATTTCGATACCCATATGTCCATGTTTGTCAAGGGACGGTTTTTGGGCCGCTGGTGACCCGATAGTCCCAGAAACCGGATCAAAAAATTTAGGCAAATCATGAAAATAAAGGCATATTTGGGTTCGTGAGTAAATTTCGTTGCACTTCGATACCCATATGAGCATGTTTATCATGGGCCCTTTTTTGGGCCCCAAGGGTCCACGGAACCCATGAGCACGCCCATTTTTGGGATTTTTTTCCCCATCTATAAATTATATAAACTTAGAACAATTTTACCAAAAAAAATCAGATGTAGTGAAAAAAAATATTTGAAAAATTTGATTATGGACGGGATATATTTAGTCCCGTAAAGGGGAACTTTTTCCCCTTTGGTCCGATATTGCCCATTCTCGAACTTAACCTTCTTATGGGCAAAAAACATCTTCCTACAATTCCTACAATTTCAGCTTCTTAGCGTTGGTCGTTCGCACTCTATCGTGATTTCAACAGACAACAGACGGACGGACGGACAGACGGACATCGCTAGAATGTCTTAGAATGTTACACTGACCGATAATATATATACTTTATAGGGTCGCAGATCACTCTTTCGAGGTGTTGCAAACGGAATGACAAACTTAGTATATACTCCATCCTATGATGGAGTGTATAAAAAAATGGAAATCAATTCGTACAGTAAGGTATTATTTGCATATATAATTAATATGTCCGAAACAGACCATATATTTCGCAGAAAAATGTTTCAGTAGTGACGGACACATGGAAACGTTGTAAAATATTGGCTATGTGCATTTGAATGGCTTAGCTGTTGTAGATATTAGACGTGTTTTCGTTACAAGCTACTTATTATCGCAAGATAAATTCTGATTTGACACGTAGCACGTAGCGCCGTCTTGTTGAAAGTAAACGTTGACCAGATCAATATCATCCAACTCCGACCATAAAAAAACATTAATCATCACCCAGAGAGCAATCAATTCACCGTAACTGTTGATCCAACCACATTTTCGAAAAAATAAGGTTCAATGAACCCGCCAGACCATAAACCGCTCCAAACAGTCACCCGAAATGATTTTCATTTCCATTTAATGTTCACATATAAATACTACATATTGCACCCTAAATGCAAGAGGGTCGCAACTCAAAATTCTAACGACATAAATGAATTTTCCAATTAGAAGATAGCGATGTGAAATAAATTTTCACAGTAGTTAAAGATGTGTACTGTGAATTAATTTATGGGAAAAAACGTCAGTGTTGGAAAATTTTGAGTTGTAACCCTTTTGTCTTTAGGGTGCGATATAATTATATTTTGCACACATTTAATATTATTTATTCACATGACATTGTTTACGTTAAATTACACGATTTCACCGACGGTGTCAACCATCTAAATAGAGCTCGGCAAAAGGGTGAAATTAGGAGTACAAACCAAATATGTAAGCATGTATGTATGTACAAGTCATTATGTCATATTTAGTTTTCAAATTAGATGCACATTTAACTGTATGGACAAATGCGAATGATTATGTACTCAAGTCTAAGCACACAGGCCAACTACAGTAAATAATGTTGACATACACATATTTGATGAATATACACATGCATACATAAAACTGATTAAATTGTATGATAAATTAAATGATGATGTTGTATAAAATGGCGGAACTCAATGAAAATATTGATAAGCAGACATCTTCGGAAACTACGTAATGCAAAATCGGATCTATACGTATTCGATTTAAACCATTTAGTATATTTATAAATATCAGAAAAAATCTTTAAATATTTTTTTTATTTTTTTTTAAATTTATTTAAAAAAAAACGCAACTTTGAAGTTAAGTCTCGTTACACAATCCAAATTCCAAATATTTATATTTAAAACTTTGTACTGCAAATCTATTGTCAGAGGCTGATGATACCACGTAATTTACCTTTTGTATTGTTGTTTTCCCACCTGAACTGAATCTTCAAATTTTCATATTATTTTAATAATTCTTCAATAATTGTTTTTAATTTCATAAAAAATATTATCCCTCTAAACAGAATTACTGGAAACTCCTTGCAACCTGTTTTGTTTCAGTTATGCACAAACAAATATTTTTTACGAAATTAAACACAATTGTTAGAGGGTTAAAGGAGGACTAAAAGAAATATATACTCAGTTTTTCGAAGGAAATAACCTTTAGCTTTCCATGATATTTGTGTTTCTCACTTAGGACCGTTAAAAATGCGAAGCAAATCCAACAGACATATTTTTGTTGTCAATTTTATATTTAAATATTGTCTTGCTTCCATTTTGTTCGCTGGACTATGTTTTCTAATTAAAGAATAATTTGAAAACAATTTTATTTAATTTAAAAAGCAAATTTTTAATTACTTTTTTCATGCACATATCTCTTGCAAACAAACAATTTGTGTATGTACACTAGGGTGTACTGAAACCGCTTGTTTGTAGTGAATGTTGGCATGTGTCCAGGTTTTTGTGAGGCCGCTATACCGAACAATTTTGTTTTTGTGGCTCATTTACAGGAAGTCGGCTTAGGAAATTACATATGACAAGTAATTGATTCTCTTTCAGGCCGAGAATTCTATACATTGTATGAGAAAACTTTATTTATTGTAAATATATTAAAAATATCTATTTGTATAAGCGGCCCGGTAGTCGAGTTGGTAGCGTACTTGTCTATCAGCGTGGGGGTTGTGGGTTCGATTCCCACCAGAGGCTTTGGTCTGTCGCTGCAAAATTTTAGCCAAATGGTCTGTGTCACCCGGTTTACCCTTGGACCCAAAATTAGAATATAAATTTACTTTGTATTGTAATTAATAAATAAATTTATTTTTATGTCCGGAAACTCAAGATCTATCCAAAGTCTCTTATGGCATTATTTCATTGGCATTTTCATGTCAGATCGCCATACTCGTGTAAATTGAAATTGAAATTGTTGGGGGTTTAAAAATGGCATTGGGTGTTGGCCAGAATTTTATGACTTCATATAGTCAGAAATGTAAGGGAAATGGTATAATGACACGACCCTATGTTTTATAATATTACAAATCATAATCATACTAAAACAAGAACACACAAACAATAAATGGGATGTTGAGCTCATTGTCAACTTTGTTTTCAAGGAAAAATAGCGGCGGTTGGCAGAGACCGCATGAAAACATAATGAAAGGCCCTTCAACACTTGTCAAATGATAAATAATCGGGCCTTAGCTAATATAATAACAGGCGTTAGATAATATAGTGTTACTTGGACTTTTTTCCATAACATCGGTTCTTCATAATGCCACGCAAACAAGTCAAATGGCGTCAAGTCGTACAGTTGCGGCCACGTGAAAGATAAGGTCTAGGCCAACAGCTTAGTGTCGATTGAAGACCTCATAGATAGAATTAGTGAGGACATAGGGCAGCCACTTTGCGATTTGGTTATGGAAAATTTCATGTAAAGGATATGGTCCTGTAAGTGGCCTACATTCCTGTTTATTATGATCTGATCATTTATCTCAAAAAATGTAATTTTTCTGTGAATACCAAAATAAAGTTATATATGTAGAAATACAAAAAGAAAAATCCCTATTGACCTGATATTAACGGGGTATCTTAATATATATTTACCCTCGACACTGATTCACTGATACACTGATACACTGATTCCCTGATTCACTGATTCACTGACTCTGTCACGCAGTACGTAGGAATTCAAATAGGCATTATATAATAATTCTATAAATATTTTTTTTTCAACAAAATTTTTTTTTTTCAACAAAAATTTTTTTTTTCAGCAAACATTTTTTTTTTCAACAAAAATTTTTTTTTTCTACAAACATTTTTTTTTTCAACAAAATATTTTTTTTTCCACAAAAATTTTTTTTCAACAGAATTTTTTTTTTTTCAACAAAATTTTTTTTTTCAACAAAAATTTTTTTTTCAGCAAAAATTTTTTTTCCAAAATAGTTTTCTCAAAATATTTTTTACAAAATTTTTAAAATTAAGTAACAAATACTTTCTCAAGAAAAAAAAAAACGGGCGCCATAGGCGCATTACAACTTACTAGTATATATATATATATATATATATACCAGCATTTGAAAACCTTCCCTGTGTTGATTTTATGTTCCAGTTTATTGTTGCCTATCACAAAGGCACTGAAAAATCGCCTATATAGAAAACTCTCTCTAATGTTCGTAGTTGCCGTTACAAGCTGACATATAGAATGACTGCAATGAATTATAAATAAACATTGAAAAATAAAATTTTTAATTATTAACCATTTGTGTTTTTGGCAATCCAAACAAAATAATATATGGCTGCTATTTGAACTCATTATTTATCTGTACTTTGTTTTTGTTTATTTGCAGGTAAGTGTCATATCATGATCCGAGAGCGGCTTACCAGGCAACACTATCACACCGAAGGTAAAATTGCATATATTTATGCAATAAATTACACACACGCACCGACGCATTCATTCAGTCGGGCAATATAATAATTGCATTTTCTCTATGTGCGTAAAATAATGAACAAGTGATATAAATACATATACAATATTTACAACATTGTATTGCGGTGGTTTTTTTTTTTTTTATTAATTATGTCGATTGTGCTGATAATGTAAACTCGACTGTAGTGTCTCACTTGTTGTGGGGCCTCGTCGCTCGAATGATTAAACCAGCCGAACATTTAAAATATTTATATTCCGTGTGATTTCCAATGTCATTGGTGTCTTTAGCATGCAAACATAATTTATAATTTGGTATTGCATGTAAACGAAAAAATTATAATTTCTACAGATACAAATAGTAACGGAAGTGGGCGTTATTATTACAAACTTTGTTCAGTTTATGATTCCATTTAGTTTGTGGCTGCAGCCATAGTCGACACATTAACCACTTTATCCATTTGATGAAGTAATAGAATCAAGTTAATACATATGGTACTTCAATAGGGCGTGGTTATCACTTCACTTGGTGGCTGCGCCCTCACACTATATAACACACTCAATGCGGCGCTAGTTAAAATGTATTGATTCATGGACATTATTTTAATTAAATTAGTTTTGTTAATATTTTAAAAATTTGTTTCACCTGATTTATTAAGATCGATGCCTGGAATCGTTATATAATTTCTCAATGCATACAATATTGAAGGAAATGTAGGTAAGTCTGTGACTCGCTACAGTGTTTAATCTAATGCACAGTTTTACTCCATCAGCTCGGGATCTCAGTCAACTCCTAAGTCTGTTCACTTAGACTCTCTGAATAGACTAGAATTAGACTAGAATTTATTTCTACTTAAAATTTTTTCCCGCATTGTGTTTGCTTTCATTGCGGGCAAGGTAGCTGGAGAACTTATCTCTTATATAAACTTATATAAACTTTTATATAATTAAAGTTTTTCATCATGTATAACCTTGGTATATCAATGGTAGCATATGTATCTCTAAAACAATAAAATGTCTACACAATTTACCAGCAATCTAAGGAGTAACACACACAGAATTGCTTTCGGTTTTTTTTTACATTCCATAAAAAGATCATCGAGTTGAAGCCTCGGAGCCTGTGCGCAAACACCGTACATTATACACACATATGTGAGTGCCTAGGTGTTTCCATGTATGTGTGCATTTATGTGTTCTCCATTTATTTCCGTTTCCGTTTCGATTGTTTTGGTTGTTGTTCAATTTCATTTTCATTTGCTAAAAAGCTCAAGATTTCGTTACGTATCGTTTTGTGTAATTTGATGCAATTTTTTTTTTAAAACGTATTCATTCATTCTTTCACCCCGGCGAGCGTGTGGGTGTGTTCGTTCAAATCACTTTTTCAACGCTTTTCATTTCGTTATAAAACATTTTACCTTAATTAACATTCGGTGGGGTGAATGCATTACGTCTATCTGTGAACCGACACTGCAAGGCATGTGTATATGAGAATGTTGACTTTTAAATTGTAGTGAGTAGAAATGTTAAGCATATGAGTAGAATTTGTACAAAACTTCAGTATATTTTGTTTAAAAATGAAGTATTTGTAAATGAGATTTTTTTCATTTTGCCAGCACGTACTTAATGAACAAAAATCGACTAAGCAGTTCTGTTCAAAATAATTACCAACGTTCGATTGTAATTTAAATTACCCAAATTTCGTTTAATGGTTGGTACTTGGTGGATTCATTTGTAAAATATTAGATGAATGGAAAATTAATCTAGAAAAAAAACGAGACATAAAGGGTGTTTTTTATTGGCATCACTTTTTTAACTGGCGGCCATTTTGTCAGCTGTCAAGTGATTAATATTTAGTTTGGTTTGCCATTTCATCATGAACAGGTTGACAAAAGAACAACGCTTGCAAATCGTGCAAATTTATTTCGAAAGTAATGTTTCAGTTCGCGAAGTTCACCGCAAGCTCCGTCCATTTTATGCCATTACATCCACAAAAACTGACTGTTTGGTGTGCTCTATGGGCTGGTGGAGTCATACTTCTTCCGAAATAATGCTGGAGAGTCAGTTACCGTTAATGGAGACCGGTATAGAGCCATGATAACCGACTATTTTGTTCCCGAATTGGATGGCATGAATGTGGATGAGTTGTGGTTCCAACAAGTGGTTGAAAATTGGACCTGTAGAATTGGCTTTATTCGAGCCAGGCGCGGCGGCCACATGCCCGAAATCATATTTAAACATTAATGGCATAAAATCCATAAAATCCTTCCAATAAAGCCAAATTGATGGACATTAAAATGATTTTCTTGTGTTTTATTTCAATTCGAAGTTCTATACCTCAATAAAAAACACCCTATATTATTCTTAGTATAAGAAAGTCGTTACTACATAACCATATACTTTTGGGATTCCCCATTTTATTTATGAAATTTAGACTAAATACTAATATGCTAAGTACATTTTTTACATCTCGCTACTCCCATCTTCATGGCTGTACTTGAAATCCATGGAGGCATTCACAAAATAAAATGTGAAAAAACTTCTATTAAAACGATTTTAATATTTTTATATTTAACATCATAAATAAAATACAGTAACGTTTATATGGTATTTTTTTTTTTTTTGATAATCCGACGAAAATTTCCGCTTTAGTCCTCTTGTGTACTTCTCTCATAAGCGGAAACCTCTTATAAGAACGACATTTTGTTTCTGTGTGTAATCGCTTATGTATGATTTTATTGCAGACCTTCCATCCCCCTGGAAGGACTATCATAAGTGCTTTCCTAGTTCTAGTTTTGTCAGAAATATTTTTCAATCGACTAATTATCAAATAGAATATTGTCGTTTCCCTATTTACTTTACGCACAGTGTTTGTGTATGTGATGGTAGACTTAGACTTCAGACAAATACTACATTGGGCGTAGACATGGTTTATTCCGGGTATGTACATATGTATATAAGTTTGTACCGACATATATTAATATATATATTTGAACTCATGTATGAGATATCCAGTTGGATTAATCTTCAGAAAGTCATAAACGAGGCATTTGTAATCATTGACGAATACTTTTTCACACAATATGCGATCATATTATTGTTAGCGACACTGCCTCATGAAAACTTGAACCAAATAAAAAAAACAGTACACAAAACTAAACTGTCCCAGTGTTCAGTTTATTTTTCATTCAGACTAAGTGGGAGAACTTGTCGCTCACACTAACGTTCGATACACGGCAAATTGCAAACTTGCTTCAATAAATAGTTGAGTCTCATCCATGACAACTTTACCAAGTGGGTATCTACTCGTATGCTACCATACAACAAGTTCAGGAATTGCCCACAAAAAAATCCTATATGAGACAGCAAAATTAGTGGAATTTAAAAAATTAGTTCAATTTGTAGTCTTTGGAAAATTCGTAATCTCGTAAAAAGAGTAGTTTACCGGAAAACAGGAAACGCTTAAACACAAAAAGTGTCGCTGAAGGCAAAAGCTCATAATTACAGTAACTCTGGCAACAACGATTCTGTGTATCAGGATTCCGGGAAATAAATTGGCCATGAAAATAGCAAATTTCTATTCTATTAGAATATACGGTAAACCCACAGCCCAGCTACGAATCCGACTGTGCGTAGAGTAAATAAGACACTCCTTACAAAGATGCCAAAGACGAGGAAAGAGAATAGGGAAACAGCCATAGAAGATGGAAATTAAGTTCGCTTTATCATCAATTATTAAAAACGTTAGTTAATAGGAAAGCATTTATTATGTTCAAAAAATAATAATAATAATAAATATGAGAAACAAGAAATTAGGCAACAACGTTCATTTACTTCGATAGAGTCACAACTCAAAATACGATTTTTTTTCTATTGATTCTTACTTAGCAAATATGGAAAAAAAACACAAACATCTCTGACATATGTATGTACAATACACGCAGAACAAAAACTCAACTTAAATAAGAGATGTACAACTTTTTCGTGAACAGAAAAATAAAAAGGTAATTTTGAATTGTTACACTTTGAAGTAAATGAACGATATGTACTCTGTCTGTTGAATGGACTGTGAGTGACAAATTAGCTTTGATCAAATTAGCTTGACTTCGGAGTATTTGTTAATTTGGTTATTATGAACTCATGAAAGACTAGCACTGAACAGACTAAGATTAATAATAATCGGATAAGGCAAAACAAAAAAAAAAAAAAAAATAATTGGTATATGACAAAACTTAGAATTGAAGAATAAGACATATTAAATAAAACGTGTTCATTACCTTTTGCTTAATGAAAAAAATATTTGGTTCATAATAAATAAATAAAATGAGAATGTGTTGCATATTTTTAGATATTTAAATTAAACAATCTCAAAGCACTCCATCACAGCATCAATGTTAGACTAAATGGCTGACTAAATTTTAGTCAAGGCATCAGATTAAAAAAAATATCAAAAGCTGAACAGCTGAAGAATATAACTCTAACACATTTCGGGAAAAAAAACTAAAGAAGATTGCAGCTTCCACAGTAAGCACCTTAAAAATAGAAATTGATGAGCAGTCCAACAACTGAGGAAATCTAATTGCTAACAAAACTTAATAAAAACCAACCGCAGGGGTCAGCTTAGACCATAAATCGAATGCTACAGGCTAAAAAACACGAAAGAAATAAAATTTGTTGAGCATTAATGGGATAAGTTGGCTGTTTGGTTACACGCAGCTAGAAAAACCTAGAGCTGAACAAACACGCAGCCAAAAACAGTCTACGACTTCATCATATCGCAGACAATAGAAATCATTGGCTGCATGAAGTTTTCATTTTATTTACATTTTTTGTTTTCATTTCATTTCCCTTAACATTACATGAAGGAACAGGCGGGGAACTTGTCTCGCATCAGTGTGCTTTATATTCACTGACCGGGATCAAATGTTCCGAACGGCTAGTGCTTTTCTAGAGAAGTTTTACATGGCTTAGAGATTGCTCTCTTACCACTAAAGTCGCCAACATTTACCACGTGGTTGGTCGCACACACTCCTGGTTCCACACCACAATCTTTTTTCGGAGCTGTCTAAACAAAATACCCACGATTTGGTCCAGTTAATTACTTTAAAATCATTTATTGAAAATATTTTTTAGCTTTTGGCTGACTGCATTAGCTAATAAAGCTAAAGAATAATCTTAAAAGTAATGGCTGCTTCAAAGTCAAATTCCATTGGAATTTTTCTAATATTTGTTTTTATAAAACATTTTACTGGTGTTACTTGGCGTTACAAATTTAGCTTGGTACGAATAGGGTTAATGCACTCGTAAGAGCGAATGTTATCGTTGACATTCGGTTTCTATTATTCACACAGTACACTCCAGTAAATCAATATAACCCCCACATAACGGACTGCAATGTTAATTTGCAGTGCTGATTTATTCATATCAAAGGGTCACAACAAAATCATCACCACAGCTGGTAGACAAACGGCAGATGAAGAATTGCAGTTGAATGTTTGTCTTGACTGTAAAATAAAGTAGTCTGTAGCCTAACATTGTTTAGGATTCAATAGAAGGTATTTTCATTCCAGATAACGTATACGCCACCATGTCTCCATTTCCATCTCTCTAAAGTTGTTTGTCCCATCAGATTTTTGACGCAATATTCGCTGATCCCTTCTGCACCAGCACGTTTCACACTTCTCATTACAATTGTCTGTCTCTTTTGAGGAAAATTAATGAAATATTTCACCGAATCTATGAAAGAGATTACTCAAAATATGGACATTACAGAAAATACTACGAGCAAATATCAGTAACCAAAAGTAATAATATAATATTACTTATAAGTTACTTTAACTGAAACAAAGGATAACCGACAATCCTTTTCGAATTCAATCCTAACTAAAGATTTCGTAGTCAAGTATTCGGTCATGCGTCAATTTTTCCAAATGCCAAAACCATTTAATTATTGTATTCACTGAGATGTTTAAAACCTAAAAATGATGGTTTTGTTATATGATTCCAATTAAAAGCATAACTTAAACGTTAAAAGTCAAATAGAAACCGCCCGTATTCCCTTGGACAGTGAAAAATTTATTCAATTTTGTTTTATCATTCGTGTGCTGCCTCAAAGAGTTATGCGATCGTCTGTTGGTTAGAGTGCATGCATTATGGGTAAAAAAAATACAATGGCCAATGCTGTATATCTGTACATAAGGTTGGTTCAAACCAAAAAAAAATTATTGTTTTTGTAAGGATACAAAAGTAAGGGACCACGTATATCGGCCGTTTCAGACTATGTTTATTCTTTTCCAATTAACATCCATAGGGGCATTACTGTTAAATGTTTTCAATGTACTTTATGCGTATGTCTATATTTATCTAATTGAAGAGAAATCGGAAACGGAAGTACTGAAGTACTGAACTTTATGTTGCCATACTATAGAAGTTGTAGGCATTTTATAGGCATTTCTTATGTGACTACTTTTGGTGACAATTTTTTTTTTTCAAAGATTGTTTCAAACAATAAATGGCAGAAATATATTTCATTTAGCTAAGCAATATAATGCTGGGTGACAACATAAATGCGACGAAAGTCAGACAAACACCAGTCTAATGTACACAGCTTCGTACTGTCAGCCTGAAATTGCTTATTTATATCCTTTTAAATTTGATATTTTAATTTATTTTATTAAAAAATCGTTTAAGCAATAACAGCAGCACAATGCTTATGCAATATCTGTCTACGTATGTAGGTATCTGTATGAATGCTCGTAGAAGTCGTGTCCGTTTCCAGTCCAGTCCACTTCAAACAAAGGCACTTTCTTAAATGGT
This sequence comes from Hydrotaea cyrtoneurina, assembly GCA_958296145.1. Classification (NCBI taxonomy): domain Eukaryota; kingdom Metazoa; phylum Arthropoda; class Insecta; order Diptera; family Muscidae; genus Hydrotaea; species Hydrotaea cyrtoneurina. The sequence goes on along the minus strand of OY282515.1, from coordinate 39,584,590 downwards.
TACAAATCTTCATATCATCATCAAACAATTGTGGTCGATATCAGAATGTCTACTGTGAGTAATAGATTCCCATTTAAATCAAATAATTGTTTTTAGTTTTTGCTTTAGTGTTTGTTTTCATTCCTTTCATTCACTTATTTATTCGAACTATGCACACATGTATGTAAGTGTTCAATTTGAAAACGAACGAGATTTGCAACTCTGTAGTTTGTTTAACAAATGAAAAAGCAATTAAATGTTGTTATTGATAAACAAAATATTTGCTTTGCTTTCTTCTATCTCGTTTTTTTGTGATGTTTCTTTTTTAATTGTTGCCCTGAAACACTGATAATAACAGGTAAAAAATGTGGTAGACAAACTAGACATTTTTGGCACACACACAAGTTCATTATATAGAGGACACAGGCACAACGTAAAGTTGGGAATGGGTTCTATTGCAATTGGAAAAAATAAAATTAAAGTAGGAAAATGGTGTGGGGCAAAGAAAGTCTGGGCGGTAAGTAATTGCCAAATATGTATAAACTAGTAAGTTGTAATGCGCATATGGCGCCCGTTGAAATATTGAAAAAAAATGTTGTTGCTAAAAAAAATTTTTGTTGAAAAAAAAATTTTTGTTGAAAAAAAAAATTTTTCTTGAAAAAAAAAATTTTGTTGAAAAAAAAATTTTTCTTGAAAAAAAAAATTTTGTTGAAAAAAAAATTTTTCTTGAAAAAAAAATTTTGAAAACAAATTTTGTAAAAAAAAAAAAATTGGTAAAAAAAAATTTTTGTAAAAAAAAAAATTTGTAAAAAAATATTTTGGAAAAAAAAATTTTGGTAAAAAAAAAATTTGGGGAAAACACAAATTTGGGGAAAACACAATTTCTGTACAAAAAAAAATTATTATTTTTTTTATATTATTATTATTTATAGAAAATTATAGAATGCCTATTTAATTTCCTACGTACTGCGTGACAGAGTCAGTGAATCAGTGTATCAGTGAATCAGCGTCGAGGGTAAATATATATTACGAAGAAGATACAAAAATACATATCATTAAGAAATTTCAAAACACTCCCTTAATTCATACGAAACCTGTTTTTTTAACAAAATGTAAAAAAAATTTCCCAAAAATAGGCATCGTTCTTAAGGTTTTCGATTTCAAAACTGGCACACTTATTTCGAATCGGACATAAATTGTTACAAAAAAATATATTTTCTTTCGGTTTAAAAATATGTGTTGCTATAGATAGAATGTAGGTATAAATGCATTTATAGGTCTCCAATAAAAAATAAATGATGACTGGGGTTTTGGGAATGTTCAATGTTTTCTGATATACATACAAATTAAAAAAAACCCGGTGGTAGAACTTTGTACGCTCAGCGCTCATCTCTGGCTTGGTCTAGTGCGGGCATCCTCCAGACTTGAGCTCATGCTTCATACAATTACCATCGAACCACATCATTCGCATTCTCCCACAGTGCGGTAAAAGAAAGTTGTCTATTTCCATAGAACAAGAATTTTTGATGAATGTCCTAGAAAAAAGGACACAACTTTCACATTACCAGAAAAGAACTAATTGTCTGACATGAAACCAGTGAAAAAAGTTTCAATCGGATAAACCGACTTACCTTCGCCATCGGTGAAAACCTAAAATGGTCCTCTGTATACAGAGTTTGCCATTCCCAAGTCTACGAATTCAAAAGTTCGAATATTACATCGGGTAAAATGTCATAACAGAAAAATTTCTTTAATGCGACAAAATATCCAACAATTAACTGTGATTAGTGGAACCTCTCAATAAGGGAACAGTCCGGTAAGTAGTGTGTGTGGTTATCATTTCTCAGCGGCTGTTTTCCACCTCGAAAAAGCTGGCGACTTTACGAATAAGAAGCCATGTAAGACTTCTCTGGAAATGCGTTAGCCGTTCGGAGCCGGCTTTTAACAGTAGATACCAGTCAGAGAGTATACAAATTATATCGTGTGCAGCTCACTGATTCGAGGATTTGAAGTTCCCCATCTGCTCCTTTATGGAGTGCTACGGGAAATAAATACGTAAGTAATATTTCGGTTGGGGATAAGGAAATTGTGCCTTGTGGGTGTTTCAAATAACTTGTCGTTTATGAAGAATACCTAGAATTGAAAGTAAGTTAATAATTTTAAACGTGGTGCTACGGCGTGAAATTGGGAGAGAATGTGTGCGACTACAGCGGTGGCTAGACCGACAAGGGCTAATCGTAGGGCCCATGGAAATTGGTGAATTTTTCGTAAATTTTATGAGGGATTTTTCGAAATTTGTAAGTAGACTTTTAGGGAATTGTACATTTATTTTGGGAATTATTTTATTTTATTTTAGGGACATTTTTCTTAGAATATATGCAGCAGAAATCCCTGCAAATGGGTACCGACGAAGAAGTGTGGGAGATTCCGAAACCTTGTCTGCAAACCAATGAAAACACAAGGCTTGTAGCATTTTTTGAACATTTCTAGTTCTGCAAAGAAATAAAAATAAATCACTAATCTCGAACTCGAACAACATAAACGAAAACTGCATAATTTTATAATATTAACACAACTAAACACGTTGCGTATTAAGTACTCATACTAAAATATGGACTGCTAATTGCAATCCCTCCACCATGGATTACGTACCACAGGCATAAAACTGGGAATATTAAAGAAAAAGCAATTAAAATCAATTTAAACCACAAAATTAAATTTTTGTGGTTTGCGGACAGCTAATGGACTGAGAAATGTGTCCGCTGATACTAAAAACTATGTGAGGTGACCGATTAAGAAATGTGTCCGTTGGGAGAGAGGACACTGTTACCGTTGATTGCTTTCAAAAAGAATGAGTAAAAGGGGATTTTTTTCAAAACAACAAAAAGTGAGAAATTTTATTTTGAAAAGTGGCACAAAAATTGGCGATTTGTATTTAATGACACAACAATAAAAAAAAATAACAATTAATTTGAGAATTCTATGTATATTCTAAACTAAAGAAATAAACTAAATGTCTTGTATTTATTTTTTAAGTTACATTATTGTAAATTGTTGCTTTTTGTACTTTCAAATGAGATCTGCATTTGGAACCTAATCTTTCCAATTTGCGACAACTAAGTGAAGTGCTCAGAGCATTGAGTGATACGTTTCTAATGGAATGAAATGTATAATTTAAAATCTTTTGTTTAGCTAGTTGTTTTCAGGATGTAAACTCGAACTTTGCAATATATCTTATTTATAATTGTCTGTCCTTGTTGAATGTTATGCTTTTTCCAAATTTTTGGGCAGATTTTTCTTATTATTGTAAAAAGTGGCACAAGAGGTATCACAATAAAAAAAGTGGCTCCTAGGTATCCTTAAACAAAAAAGTAAAAAAAACGCTTTAGTGGCACAATCAAAGCAAACACACTGCTTGACTGAAATGATCTCAAACTCGACAAAGAGAAAATTGTTTAATTTAAAAAAACAATCATGGAGCATAATTGTCATAAGTTGAGTAATCTGTCATTTGTATGCTTCAAGAAGTGCGATGGGAGATGTTCAATATGGTGTTCCTCATGGAAGTGTATTGGGGCCATTGTTGTTCATATTCTATATTAATGATTTTGGAAATCTAAAACTACATGGGAAACTGATAATGTATGCGGATGATATAAGTCTTTTTTTATCCCTATAGTCATGATATGATCTTAGAAGTTAAAATTGAACACAATGCGCAGATTATTTTGGAATATGCCAGAATAAATAAGTTGGTTTTCAATGCTGAAAAAAAAAACTATTAAGACTTCGACAACATTCCGATAGCAGTAATCGGGTTTTTAATGTTTCTGTGGGGGGTAGAAACGTGATAGAAAGCAATTCAATAAAATACTTCGCAATATAATTACAGAACAATCTGTCATGGAACATACACATGAAATATATAAAAAGTAAAATAGCTAAAAATTCAGAGAAAAAAAATTTAAAAATTTAAAGAGAAAGCTAATTTATAACACGGTGTTACAAAAAATAGATTTTTTTCTGTCCTATGAACGTCAGAATTTTTTTAAGTTTGAAGTATGAAGCTCGTAGTGGCCTGTGTGAAAGCCTTTGGACCGATTTTTAACCCTTTTTCAGTGATCCAATCGAGCTGATTTTTGGCAGGCAGACTCGTGGAAATGTCTGTATCACGTCAAATTTTTTAAAAACAACTTTTATCTATTCTCAATTTTTATTATTTTTGAAAAAAAAAATATTTTTTTCACTTTTCTTAGCATAACTTGAAGAGACCCCAAATTTTTAAACTACTTAAGCGTTACGAAAAAAAAAATGTTTTTTGACTGAAACCTTTAAAAAACGATAACCAATTCAAAAAAAAATTTAGGAAAATCTGAGAATTGATAAAAATCTATTTTTTAAAAAATTTGACGGATACAGACATTTCTACGACTCTGCCGGACGTGTACATGAAAATCGCCGATACACGTGTATTTTTATTTTTTATCCCCTTTCCGAAAAAGTAAATTTGGTTCATAGGACAGAATGTGTGAAACACGGTGTAATGGAGTTATCCATAGCCATTTTAATTATTTATCCATAATATAAGCATATTAGAAAAAAATATTAGTAACGAGTTTAGATCACTGCAATGATTGCAAAATAAAGCTCTCAAAATTGTATATTATCTTCCACGGATGTTTTCAACACTGTCTTTATATACGGACATATCTAAAACTATTTTGCCAATATACGGTCTTTGCAGAATGCAATTACTGATATACATGTTTAAATCAGTGCGAAATATTGGCCATCATCCTATTGAATTTTCACAAAATCAAATTGTTTTCAATACCAGAAATAGTTCAAATTTGCTGATAAAAAGATGTCGACTAGAAATCACAAAGCAACGAATTAAACACATCGGTTGTTCTGAGTATAATCGTCTTCCTCAGACTCTTAAAAGTATCTTAAGAATCTGGATATTTAAATCCAAATTTGAAAATACATTTACTTCACAACATAAGAATGCGTCTATCTTCTTATCTTAATATATATTTACCCTCGACACTGATTCACTGATACACTGATTCACTGACTCTGTCACGCAGTACGTAGGAATTTAAATAGGCATTCTATAATTTTCTATAAATAACTAGTAAGTTGTAATGCGCCTATGGCGCCCGTTAAAATATGGAAAATAATTTTGTTGAAAAAAAAAAAAAATTTTGTTGAAAAAAAAATTTTTTCTTACAAAAAAAAAATTTTTAGTACAAAAAAAAAAAAATTTTGTGGAAAAAAAAATTTTTGTTGAAAAAAAAAATTTTGTGGAAAAAAAATGTTTGTTGAAAAAAAAAAAATTTGGAAACAAATTTTTGTAAAAAAACAATAATTTTTGTAAAAAAAAAAATTTTTGTAAAAAAAAAAAATTTGGAAAAAAAAATTTGTAAAAAAACAATAATTTTTGTAAAAAAAAAAATTTTTGTAAAAAAAAAATTTTGGTAAAATAAAAATTTGGGGAAAACATAATTTCTGTAAAAAAGAAAATATTATTTTTTTTATTATTATTATTTATAGAAAATTATAGAATGCCTATTTAAATTCCTACGTACTGCGTGACAGAGTCAGTGAATCAGTGTCGAGGGTAAATATATATTAAGATAATAATAAAAAATAATATTTTTTTTTTGTACAGAAATTGTGTTTTCCCCAAATTTTTTTTTTACCAAAATTTTTTTTTTCGAAATTTTTTTTTTACAATTTTTTTTTTTTACAAAATTTTTTTTTTACAAAATTTTTTTTTTTCAACAAAATTTTTTTTTCCACAAAATTTTTTTCCAACAAAATTTTTTTTTTCAAAATTTTTTTTTTTTTTTTAACAAAAATTTTTTTTTTCCACAAAAATTTATTTTTTTCAGCAAAATTTGTTTTCCATATTTCAACGGGCGCCATAGGCGCATTACAACTTACTAGTTGTAATATAATCAATAACATGATTCTCATAATTTCTCTATTGCTAATTTAATGGATATTATATCTACTTTTTAATTTTCCATTCGCTACAATTATGCCAACTCGGCCCAAAAATGTCCAAGTGACGCTGGGGCACTATTTTATAAGTTTATTATATATGTATATTGTAAATATATAAATAAAAAAAAATAAGTAGGTTGTTTTTGGTTTTGTTTTGTGACTAATACTCAGGGGATGCCCCCTATAAAAGCAATGCACTGTGTTAGCGATAGAAAGGATGGTTATTGGAGGGGGGAAAGAGGGAGTAGTGTTTGTTGACGTTAGCCTTAAATTTGATAATGTCATAGCGGGCAGGAAAAACACTTGTAGTAAGATTATTCCACATACGAACAGTCCGGCTGAAGAACGAAATTTCTCTATAGTGCGTCGTCCGGTCAACTGCCCATTTGACAATGAACGGATGAGACTTGCTTGTAATGGAAAAGTAATCCAGTTGAACACATGAATGACGTTGAATAATTGCAATAAGACATGTCTGAACCAAATGTCACTGGACAGTCTACCATTTGCCCAGCAATGTCTTATTGTTTTCCAAATGCTGAATTACTTTATCGTTACAATCGTTCGATTTGATGTTCGAACATTTTCATTAAAATATGAAATTCCAATGTAATGTTTCAATCACGAAATATTATTAACTAAAAGTACACACAAACACTCGCTTTCGACCAGAATTATTGTTTTTGATTTAACAAAAAAATGCAATCAATACATTCAGACAGATGGACATACATACGTACATGTGTATAAATCGCACAGATTTTATTTACCGTCTTGCTGCCATTCGAATAGCCATAACTTAAAGTGAAATGGAACGAAATCAAATCAAATCACAAAACAAATTGTTTGAAAAAGTAATTCAAGTAATTGTTGCTGTCAAATGGGAAACGTGATTCTTGTCAATTTCCCAAGATTATTGTTTTGTCAATTTATATATGCATGTCTTATGTTCAAGTGGGCATCTTCACATAAAGTCACAAGTTTTTGTTGTTGTTATTGTTCGTTCGCCAGAACGCTTTGTTGCTGCTGAATATTATGCAAAGGGCATAATCTCATTTTATGCCTGTGTAAACTTTTCGTATAATGGACATTTTTATTTCGTGTTAAAATTGAGTGTTTCGATATTGTTGTGTATTTGTTTTATATGTACGAGGGAATCATGAAAAGTGTCGGAGTCAATATTGAAAGGCATTTTTCCCATTGCCGATTAAAGAGAATTATAATGTTAATTATACTTTAATTTATATTCTAATTGTTTGGGACCGGGGATGACCGGTTGACATGGACGGAGAAAGGGAAGACCAGTGTGGGACACGCAATCAACGCTCTTGACTTACACATAACACACGACTGAGCCAGTCCCTGTTTTTGTTTAATTCAATAGAAAATTCTTATCGTTGTAAGAAAATCAAACACTTCCCAGTGGTCATTTCCATTGCCATCTTTACGAGACCGAGCGTAATCTAAGCCACATAAAACTTCTGTAGGAAAATGTTTGCCATTCGGAGACGGCTTTAAACCAGTTGTTCCCGTCCATGGAGTATAGAAATTATGTTCAGCTCACGTATTTGATTTCATTAATTTTAATTCAGTTGGTAACTGAGCCTCTTAAGCTATATAGTTTAAAAAAGTTAAGAGACTTGGTATGACTATGCTTTAATATGAACACCGATTTCGTTATTTCTGCGTAGATACTCTGACTGAAACCGATTGATAGGACATTTGCCAAAAACAGGCCATTGGACATTTTTAGAGCTGATTAGTGGAATGTCAAACTTCTACCAAATTGCTCTCCAATTCACATGAAACCGGAAGGCCGCTGACTGATTTGTAAAGAGAAGTTTAAACTTATTATCGACTTTTGTTTGTGTGGAGTCAGTGTTTCGATTGAATTTTTTGCCGCTCACCGAAAGGCGTTGGTACCCTGCCGAGTTGAGCCTAATCCAGTCAAGCAGCAGTTTGTAGACAACTAGATATCTAAAACCGCTGGATAAATCCTAACCAGAGATGGTTAGGATGTAGTATTTTCTCTCAGTCACTCCTAAATCACTATAACCTGACACATGGCTTTGTGCTATAAAACTGCGCAGGCCACATCAAATAAAAGGTGTCCCAAAATGCAAACGAAAAATTTGAATTTTGAGGGCATTGCAACCACCGACTCTCGTCTGTTTGTCTGATTTGTTTAAAGCAGACACATTCACATTGTTGTTTCACGGAAAGGGAAACAATGTCCAATGCATGGTTAAGCCTACACATTAGGGTGGAGTGAAAACATGCTTTTTTTTAATTTGAAAAAGATAACCTCGGAAAGAGATGTAGTCTGGGGTCCTAATGAGGGGAAAAATAAAGAAAAAAATTTTAAAAAAATTTTAGGGGTCGCGCTACTCCCTCGAAATTTGGAAATTATCGCTATTTTGGCGTTGATTTTAGAAAAATCCTAAAAATTAACGACTTAACTTATTCGAAATTTAAAAGTTTGAGCTTGTTCAGTGCCCAAACAAAAGTATTTGAGGCAAATATGAGGATAATCGACTAATATTTGTAGCTTTGGTGGCGATTTCATTGTTCAGTCAATTTTCTGAGAAGGGACGATTTGACTTATTTTACTTTTTGAAATTTTTGAACAATGAGAAAACATTTTTTTAAATTTTTTCATGACCTTATTTCATTGTTTACGCTATTGCAAACATTTATTGACATAAAACTTTTTTAGGATTTTTCTAAAATCAACGCCAAAATAGCGATAATTTCCAAATTTCGAGGGAGTGGCGCGACCCCTAAAAATGATTAAAAAAATTTTTCTTTATTTTTCCCCTCATTAGGACCCCAGACTACATCTCTTTCCGAGGTTAACTTTTTTTTTTGAATTTCACTCCACCCTACTACACATCATTCGGTCAATGGTCAGAGTGTACCTCCAGTTAACTACTTTTTGTTATGCATCCGAATGTAAATGTGCTTCGTTTACACTCATTGGACGTGCAATCGGTGGATATGGGTATGACAAGTCTGGTCTCATGCTCTAGTGCTCTAAATTGCTATCCTAAATAAGCAACCGCCAAAAACACAACAAATCACATTAATTTATTTCCATTCTGATTTTAAAGTGACTATTTATTCCTTGTGATTTTTATGTGCACTCAAAAATCGCTACACTTTGAAACCTCTCGTCATTAAATTGTTTCATTCAAAAATTTAAAGCCAAAATCATCGGCCTGTTGCTTGTCCCCACACACCATCGACACAAAAAGGTAGCAGTTGCTTTGGCAACGCATTCGCATCGGTTTGCCAATGAATGTGTTAAATCTTTAAATGGGGCGGATATTTTTTTAAACAAAACTGAACTTTTCCAAAGGGAATTCTAATCAAATGCAGGATTACAGTTTTTTTGAAACCATGCAATGTTGTCACTGTTGTTGGCTGGTCAGGAATATACTCGCACACATGTATGTATGTGCTCGTATGTACTTGTATGTGTAGGAATTTATATAAATATTGTTATGTCCATTAATCTGATAAATAATTAATTTAAATTGGTTTTTGTGATTAGAGATAGCATACGTTCTCAAAGGTTTATCACAAGAATTGTCTATTCCATTACACTACATTACAAAACAGAGTTTTTTCGATTGTTGAACGGGCTATGGGTGGTGTTGATGCTAGTGGGAGACAAGTGGTTTTGAATATGTAGAGATGGAGAATTTCGTAGGCCAATTAAAAATGCTTAATGAAATATCATACCTTAGATATCATTTTTTTATCTTAAATATTAAATCATTCTGTACTTTGTAATTGACATAAATTCTACTTTATGTATTACCTACACAGGGTTTCAATCAGCTTTTTAATCCGAAAGAGCCCATCGGCGGTTCTTCTATTATATTAAAAAAGTACAAATTTGAAGCACGACGATCTTTGTACAGTCCCCTTTCCCCGTTTAGAAAATTGTCTAGTAGAAGTCCATTTAAAGCTGGATGTCACGATCAGTGAGTAAATGAAATAGAACGAACACAGTTTATTGATTTGAGATTAGTTTTAGGACTGTGCGTTAAAGGGATACAAGTAGGCAGGTTCACGTTCTTAAACCAGTTTGGTATTCACTCTAGAATCAAATTCAGAACACTCACACGGACTATAAATATCCCTTTTACTTACTTTCATGCGGCGACTCTTCAATCTTGGTTTTGGCCTGCTTAATAAATGATTTCCAAGCACTTCACTTTTAAGCGAGCCTTTTCTAGTTGGAGATTTGCATGCCTTCTTCCGGTAGGCCCCTCCACCACAAAGTAAGTCTGCCCTACTTAGACATTTCATGATTATTATTCTCCTACGCTTTAATGGCTGAATGATTTGGTCTCATTTGACCGACATGGCCCAGTCGGCGCAAACGATGCGATTCACTATAGCTCATACAGCTCTTACTAGACTTTGCGAAGGTTAGAGTTCACAACTTCTTGTAGTGCGGTGTTGTGGTGGGCCATAGCCACTTGTGAATTTGTACAAATTTTATTTTGTTTTTTTCTGTTGCATTTACATTAAATAGTGATTTTTATCGTAATTGTAATAACTCAGGTGGACAGGTGGATTATACAAAAATGATTTACTTTCCATTGTTCTGTTGATATTCATGTTTCGATAATCAATTTGATAACAACTCCTCTGCATAGTGTACGATTGTGTATGTATCAAACAAATGCAAATTAATTTAATTTGCAATTTTATAAATTCATTATTTAGTAAATAAGTGCACATATAGATACATGATTATCTACTTAAACCGAAGAGTGTACATAAGTACAAGTATAATTATGAACATTTACGTTAATTGTGAAAGCAAATATAATCTATGTTTAGTGCACCACCATCATCTATCATCCAACATCGAATAATCAATTTATTTGCGAATATAGTAAAGGTTAAGGACTCTTCCGAGTATCAGTGTGAACCATAACAAATTTCATAAATTCGAATTGAATGGACACTTATTTTCTACTTAATAACAAAAGGGTGTGCTAAAAATACAAAGCATAAAGAAGTTTTAGGAACGGATCCACTAGAAATGAGAAACAATGCTGATGTGCTATTTTATGCAATAGCCTCAGTCAATTTAATTGAGGTCATATAGTCCTGAGCATTTGGGAATTATTACAATGTGGAAATAGGATACAAAATTTGCCGTTGAGGAGCATGGATTGTTTGTACAATCCAATGTGTGCTAAGGTGGTTTTCATTGAGAGAGTTCGTGTAGAACTCACATATCCTACACAAACAACGTAACAGAAGCTTGAAGGTCTACAAAGACGCGGAGTTAAAAGTAAAATTGGAACTTCTTTTCAGCCAAATGCAGAAAGAACGTACACGTATACTGGGAGTGACTCAAAGATTTAGTCACTCCCGATTTAACTCCTTCGATATGAACCAAAAATGTGACTACACTCAGGATTTTTTTTATGAGATGCGTTCCTCAGAAATTCGCATAAATCAAAATCGCGTAAAAAAATACTCTATGTTTATATAAATTTATAGGATGGGTTCCAATATCTTAAAAATCAGGGTAAAATCAATAATTCCCCCAAAAAAGCATAAAAAACTTAACTTACTTATTAACTAAATTAGATATATTTAATTTCAATTTAAAAATAAAAATATACAAAATTATAATAAAACAGGAGTAATCTTAACAAGTGGACAAATAGTAAATTCGGCCGGGCCGAATCTTATATACCCTCCATCATGGATTCGTTGCATTTCGATACCCATATGTCCATGTTTGTCAGGGGCCGGTTTTTGGGCCGCTCGTGACCCGATAGTCCCAGAAACCGGATCAAAAAATTTAGGCAAATCATGAAAATAAAGGCATATTTGGGTTCGTGAGTAAATTTCGTTGCACTTCGATACCCATATGCGCATGTTTATCATGGGCCCTTTTTTGGGCCCCAAGGGTCCACGGAACCCATGAGCACGCCCATTTTTGGGATTTTTTTCCCCATCTATAAATTATATAAACTTAGTGTAGATGTAGTAAAAAAAAATATTTGAAAAATTTGATTATGGCCGGGATATATTTAGTCCCGTAAAGGGGAACTTTTTCCCCTTTGGTCCGATATTGCCCATTCTCGAACTTAACCTGCTTATGGGCAAAAAACATCTTCCTACAATTTCAGCTTCTTAGCGTTGGTCGTTCGCACTCTATCGTGATTTCAACAGACAACAGACGGACGGACATCGCTAGAATGTCTTAGAATGTTACACTGACCGATAATATATATACTTTATAGGGTCGCAGATCACTCTTTCGAGGTGTTGCAAACGGAATGACAAACTTAGTATATACTCCATCCTATGATGGAGTGTATAAAAATTCGCGATAGCCAGGCATAATGTGATTTAACTCCTTAATCATTTCCAAGGCTTTCTGTGTATCTGGTTCATATAGCCAAATTTTGTTTCCAATGTATCTCTCGCCTGAAGATTTTCATCGATCGATTTTAAAGTAAGGACTTCTGGAGTTTCATCTTCTTTGTCATTCTATTTTGTGACATTTTTGCTACCCCTCCTGCTTTTCAACCCCTTCACCCACAGTTATCGAACATCTTGCATTTTGAACCTTGGTGGAAAGTCATAGTGTAAATCGGGTGTTGGAGTAGTGCTGTTTTTTTTAAAACATCTTACAAATTGTCAGAACTTCATATAATAGAAGGTGTGGAAAGTCGCCGAAACATACGCAGGTTACCGGATTAACGGCAGTGTGTTTGAACACACTTTTATCATTTCTCGATTGATCTAGCAAAAAATCGTCAAAATGACGATTTTATCTCCACTGCTTGAAGATCACGTGCGGGATTTCCGATTCGTAGATGGGGCAGAAATATTACAGAAAATATTATTCCGATTCGTAGATGGGGCTGAAATATTATAGAAAATATTATTTTTCATAATAATACTAATAATATGGCTCATATGCATAACATATTCATGATTCGTCTCCTGTGACTTATTAGAGTCAGCACAGAATTATCCATTAACATAACGTAAACTGTTTATTCATATTAATTTCAGTATACATACATAATATTAAGATTTTATATCAAACAATCCCCTAAGCCATTTGGTACGTTAATAAATTTAAATCAAACAAATTGTACTGTTTGGAATAAATAGCAACAGTTATTTAACTAAACCACACTCACACACTTTTGTGTACATTTCATTTTGTTTTCAAAATATTATTTCCTTTTCATTTAAAAATTGTCTCACATGTCATGTCATTACGTCGCACCCGTGTCGTAAATGTCTGCTGCACTCATTTTACCTGTTTGTATGCTTTCTGCAACGTTTTTTCCCGTCATGGACTGAAAGATCTACTAGGTTTATCAGTGAATTTGTAACATATTGAATTATCTACCGATTATTCACTTATAAAAATATGAGCCAGTTCAACCACATTCATCCGTTGAGCTGTCTGTGGAAAGCCAAACGTTGACAACCGTTTGATATATAAAAAGGGGCTGATTAGTCTGATGTCACAACGTTATTGATTACTTCAGTAAATATCACCCAACTTTCTTGGCAATACATTAGTTTGAGTCACAATCCTATATGTTATATATATATGAAATGTTACATCACACGATGACTTGATGAATTGCTGTAACATTTGTCGTCCATTTAAGGGTTTCTAAAGTTCGACTGGCCTGACCTTTTGCTTGTTTGCACTGAACTGTTATTGCACTGAACTATAATCCAGTCAACACATGCAAATCGTGTAAAATATCCTCAAATATGAGTAATTGCAAACAAGCAAAAACGACACCTAAACTGTCATATCCTGCACATTTAAAATACACGCAATATTCAGGCACATCAACACCAACAGCGAGTTGAGCTGCACCGAGCTGAACTGGTGCTGGTGCTGGTGGCACAATTACGAACAAACAAACAAACAAGGAAACGAATGGAGCCACGTTGGAACGCAAAAAGGGCCAGCAACAACAACACTGCCATCGCCAGTGCCAACAACAAAAGATGAATCGTAAACAAACAAGAAAAGTTCGCCGGGCGATTTCGCTGCATTGTTTTGCGCATACCGTTGAAAGGAATGGAACGCAATGGGTTGCCGTGTGATGGGGGTCTGGTGAGTTGTTGTTGGCTGATATGGCTGGGATAAATTGAAAACGTAAATATTTTCACAAAATAAATGGCACTCCATTGTGTTGCAACAGCAATACAATAACACTTTAATGTCACTTTTGGGGCACATTATAAAGAACCCAACAAAGAAAGGCGAATAAAGTTTTACTTGTTAGTTTTCAATTCAAGCGAACGCGGCATGCAATTGTGAATGCACACTTCTTTCTGTCGCCTGTGCTATACCAATCGAGCTGCTCTGACTTTTTTCCATCGTTTTTATTTTTCTTTGCTCTGGGTTTAAATGGCTGAAACAAAAACAACCGGTGTAGTTTACAAACAAACTTCAATAAACAAACAGATGAACAAACAACTGGCTTCACACTCACCAACTCATTCCTTGATGTTGCACAGTGCCCATTTGCTTACTGTGGACAGGGGAAAATCAGGTAGCTCCCCTACGAATGTCAGTTGGCGATCCTAATCTAATTCAGCACTGGACAACGTTGAGGATGTTTTAGGCCGGGGCTCTGTTCACAAGGTATATTCCGTTCAAACTTTGTAAATACTTTAAAAGTTGTCTGGAGTTGTAAAACGTTTCAACCGAATTATGGTGGCTTAGCTTTGTAATCGTTTCCAACAACCTGTATACAAGTAAAACTGGCACTATGCTTGACCGAGTCGAATCGTATATACACCGTACACCATGCATTCCATGGTCGGTAAACCTACTGAATTCTCGGTCAATTCATTGAGTTTTCACACAGGGGCACCGTCCGTTATTCTGCTAAGACGAATGTCATATGATGCAAATTATCCCTCCGCATTTATAAAAATTTAAAAAACCATTGTTAAGAAAAATGTTTGAAAATACCAAAAAAAATGTTCACACACAATTTTTCTGAATACGTGTACGTGGATAATAGGGTGGAGTGAAAACATGCTTTTTTTTTAATTTGAAAAAGTTAACCTCGGAAAGAGATGTAGTCTGGGGTCCTAATGAGGGGAAAAATAAAGAAAAAAATTTTAAAAAATGTTTAGGGGTCGCGCCACTCCCTCGAAATTTGGAAATTATCGCTATTTTGGCGATGATTTTAGAAAAATCCTAAAAATGAACGACTTAACTTATTCGAAATTTAAAAGTTTGAGCTTGTTCAGTGCCCAAACAAAAGTATTTGAGGCAAATATGAGGATAATCGACTAATATTTGTAGCTTTGGTGGCGATTTCATTGTTCAGTCAATTTTCTGAAGAAGGGACGATTTGACTTATTTTACTTTTTGAAATTTTTTAACAATGAGAAAATTTTTTTTAAATTTTTTCATGGCCTTATTTCATTGTTTACGCTATTGCAAACATTTATTGACATAAAACTTTTTAGGATTTTTCTAAAATCAACGCCAAAATAGCGATAATTTCCAAATTTCGAGGAAGTGGCGCGACCCCTAAAATTTTTTTAAAATTTTTTTCTTTATTTTTCCCCTCATTAGGACCCCAGACTACATCTCTTTCCGAGGTTAACTTTTTTTTTTTGAATTTCACTCCACCCTATTGCACAGTGCCCGTTTGCCCACTGTGGACAGGGAAAAATCAGGTAGCTCCCCTACAAATGTCAGTAGGCGATCCTAATCTAATTCAGCACTGGACAACGCTGAGGATGACTGAAGCCTGGGACTCTGTTCACAAGCTATATTCCGTTCAAACTATGTAAATACTTTAAAAGTTGTCTGGAGTTGTAAAACGTTTCAACCGAATTATGGTGGCTTCGCTTTGTAATCGTTTCCAACAACCTGGATAAATAATACAAGTAAAACTGGCACTATGCATTCCATGGTCGGTAAACCTACTGAATTGTCGGTCAATTCAATGACTTTTCACACAGGGGCACCGTCCATTATTCTGCTAAGACGAATGTCATATGATGCAAATTATCCCTCCGCATTTATACAAATTTAAAAAACCATTGTTAAGAAAAATGTATGAAAATACAAAAAAAATGTTCACACACAATTTTTCTGAATACGTGTAAGTGGATAAATCTTCAAACATTAAGGGACTGTTTTTAAAAAACAAATTGGTGCGAGACCAACGAATACGTCAGTAGAAAAAATTTGTTGACTTACCATACAAATTATTACATACAGGGTTTTCCAACAAGTGGTGTTATATTGGTATTCAAACTATCTTTCACATGGCCCCAAAGGAAGAAGTCGCAAAGTGTTAAATCAAAAGATCTCGGTGGCCAATTGTGATCACCTCTTCGAGAGATAATACGGTCCAGAAACTTTGTCCGTGAAAGAAAGAAAAACTTTGTCCGTCTTGTTGAAAGTAAACGTTGTCCAGATCAATATCATCCAACTCCGGCCACAAAAAATCATTAATCATCTCTCGATTTACATCATTTTCGAAAATGTAAGGTCAAATGACCCCACCGGCCAATAAAACGCACCAAAAAGTCACACGTTGAGGATGGAGAAGCTTCTCAACAATATCACTTGGTTTTTCCGTGCCCCAGATGGGACAATTTTGCTTGTTGACGTAGCCACCGAGGTTGAAATGGGCTTCATCAGTCAAGATGATTTTTCGATGGATTCCGGATCATTTTCATGCATTTCAAGGACCCATTCACCATTCATCGGCCGGCTTGAGTTCTTGTGTTAACTGAACTTTATAAGCCTTATACGTCAAAATATGGTGTAATGGCGTTTGTGGAATGCCCAATTCCAGAGAACGACGAGGAATGGACAAACCTGGGTTTACTTCAATACTTTGGACTACAGCAGCAGTTGTCTTGAGCAACGTGCACGGTTTTTATTCTTCACATCATTAACATTTCCCAACAGCTCGAACTTTTCCACTAATTTCTGTATTGCGGTCCGACAAGGTTCTTTAAGACGACCCAAAAATGCTTTAGTTTTGCGAACTGTGACTGCAAGATTTTCACCATTTTTGAAGTGAATTTGAATAATTTCAGTGCGTTGTTGTAGCGTGTATCGTTCCATTTTTAGTAATGGCGTCAAATGTCAAAGAATAAAAGATTCATAAGTGACATGATACCGGCTAATTCAAAATAACACCTCTAGTTGGAAAACCCTTTATTAACGGTGTTACATCCAATTTTGTAATCATGGCCCGTGAACATGTCCCCACCAACCTTATCATACAGTGAAAATATCAAGAAACTCAGCATTAATAGTAATGACACCTATGACAGGTAGTTCAAAACTGTGGCCGATTTCCTTACGACTTTTCCATGACGAGAACTTAAACTATCGGCAAAGTTTCATCAATATCCGAATGATAATAAAAATGTATATGTTTTATATGGTTTTGATCACTCTCTGATTTAATATAAAGGACCACTGTGCACTGTCGTCGACTACAGGTAAATGCAATACAATGGAACGCACATCGATAACCCGAAGGGCAACGGGCTGAACAAATAAAAAGTCCTACTTACAGTCGGTCTGACAAAGAATGCTACTGGATGCTAAAAATTTATTGAGTTTAAATCGACAGCTCATGCATATGACTGGTGACTGGTAAATCGGTATGAAATTCTTCCAAAATTCGATTCAATACATGATTTTGACACAACCAACGATCAAACCATGAACATCAAAATCGGTTTGATTTTTAGGATTTAACAAAATTTTGTAAAGTGGTTTAAAAGTTTTATGAATACGGGGGGTAAAGGTCAATTGGGAACAGTGATATAGGAGCGTTTTCAAAGACTAACACAAATGTAGCATTCCAGAGTTTTGTTATTAGCTATTTTATTAAAATTCATGCTGAAAAAAACAGCCATTTTAACAAATTTCAGCAAACAAATTCGCATCAAACATACATATATTTTTTTTCATACCACAAACATTAAGTTGTTTGTAGGTTATAAATATCAAATACATATGAATAAATTTTTGTGTTACTTGTAATTTTTTTTCAATTAGGTGTAAACATTTAAAATAGACGTATTTTTCAGCGTGTGGTGATTTGAAAGTTGCTGTACACTACAATTATTTTTTTTTTTTTTTGGTTGTCCTTATTTTACTTATTATTTGTATTTCTTTTTTCAGGTACGTACAAATAATGTTCGTAAGTATATTCTATAAGCGGTGAAAGGCATTGGCAGTAATCGGGTTAGCTAGGAACGCCAATAACCGAATTGGGAAATCAAAGATGGTCTCACCAGTCATTCGAGGTTTTCTTAATGTAAATAATCTGGAACGGTAAGAGATCATTTGCCCAGATATGCTAAAAACGTCAATTTAAAGTAAAGCATGTAGTTTTGGGGTTAAAAAGTTGTACACATCAATATGCTTACCTGAAGAATGCAACATTTGGAAGATCGATTTTAGGGCCTATGTTTGTAATTTTAGAGTAAATTCAGATGTGATGCTTAGTAGGGTGTCCACAAAATGTTTTGATATTTAAAGTTTATAGTGTAAACTATTTTTGGGAATTTTTGTTTCAGATTTTTTGGAAAAGGTTTAGGTGTGCCATAAACCGGTTTTGGGGTTTTCGGAGGTTTTTCGTATTTCAATCACAAGTTATTCAATAAAAATAATTTTCGAAGTCTTTGAGTCATCAGTTCAAAATAATAATATTCGAGCTTTAATTTTATGTCTAAAAATCATTAGTTTTATAATTTTTCTTGCTCGTTTCGCTGTCATTTATTCATTTTTTTGGGAAATTTTACGTAATCTTTTTGGCTGTTTATCGTTTTGAAACTTGTAAAAATTCCATGAAAGTGGCCAAATGTACTAATGCAGTTCAAAAGACTTCAAAGTCCTATGTAATGAAAAAAAACATATGGATTATTTTAACACCTAATTCATTGGTGGGTGAATTAGGTAATTCTTATCAAGTTACAGCAATGCGTTAACAGTGTTCACTGAACATGACCTTTCTTTCCCTCATTCATGAACATCCGATTGAGGACTGTTAAAAAAGAAAAATTAAATTTTTCTTTTGAAGAAATGATTAAAAAAGTGCTTTATATTGAACAAATGATAAATGAATTACGAAAAACCTCCGAAAACCCAGAAAACGGTTTGTGGCAGCTCTAAAGATTTTCCAAGAAATCTAAAAAAAAATCTAAAATACGTTACCCCATAAGCTTCCAAAAAAATGGTGAATTCTGATCATCTTAATATATATTTACCCTCGACACTGATTCACTGACTCTGTCACGCAGTACGTAGGAATTTAAATTTTTTTTTTTACAAAAATTTTTTTTTACAAAAATTTTTTTTTTTTCAAAATTTTTTTTTTTTACAAAATTTTTTTTTACAAATTTTTTTTTTCAACAGAATTTTTTTTTCCACAAAATTATTTTTTTTCCAATAAAATTTTTTTTTTTCCACAAAAATTTTTTTTTCAACAAAATTTTTTTTTTCAACAAAATTTTTTTTTTTCCACAGAATTTTTTTTTTTTCAACAAAATTTTTTTTCCATATTTCAACGGGCGCCATAGGCGCATTACAACTTACTAGTACAAAATATTTACAATTCTCCAGGCATACTTTCCACAGCCAACTACGTGTTCACTCTGCTGGATATGAGTGTACGACTCTTAAGTGAACAAATTCTATACAATGAAGTGTTGGCTAGCAGGGCCCTGGGTGGGAATAGTTATGCTCCCGCCATATAAATACATAGCGAGACACGTGCGTATTGATGATTCCTGACTACCATGACCGACCACAGTTTGGTGCGTAATTGCAAAAGTGAATTGAATTTGTGAAATGTTTGTTTTCCAACGTTAGCTGCAGCTGCAGACACATCAGAAAGACATTCAGACAGATGGACGGCCAGCATTTCATTCATACCATCATCGATGATGGGTTGCTTAAGTTGCTACCACTGCAATTGCAATTGCACACTTTAAAGTTTTAGCATTGTTTGTGTGTGTGATACTGCCAGTTTCTATGATTCACAGTGGAGGATATTGTTTTTTTTTTATCTTTTTTATCTCTCTGTCACAGGAAAAATAATCTTCTGCAAAATCACGAAATGTTTATTTTTATAGCCAATGAAATAGTTTATGGTTTTTTTTCGAAAATGTTTCATACTTTATATGGAAATTGTTCGTAAACCATCTGAACACAATTCTTTGACTGAAAAATAAGAAATATTATTGCCATGGTGATCTGCTCAATTCTCTTAGGATGCTGCAGTCACCTTGGAGTATATACACGTTACAGGGTCTAGGAACATTTCAAGGTGTTGCAAGTATTAAAAAACAAAAAGCAACATCCTATTTTGCAACTTAAGTCAGATGACAGTTTCCCCCACTGTCTTTGTTCCTCTAAGCACGCACACTTGGACATTGCTGGCTGGTATTTTTCTATTACGTTTTTTTTGTTTGTGTGTGTCGAGGTGCACGAGTGGCAACTGCAATGGCAACATCTATATTATGCGTTGCAACAAATGGTCGGACATCCTGTATGCGTGGCAGTTTCACTTGTACCCGTACGTAATTATTCTTTATGGCCGGAAATCAGAGGACGAAGCCGTCGACTAAAGGCGGAAAAAATAAGCGTCGGCGGCGGCTAAAAGTTAATTTTGTTTTTTGTTTAAATTGTGTTTGATAACAAAGGAGGATACCAATTTAAATTCAAAGTTGTTATAGCATTGTTGTAAAAATTAAAATTTCATGGAGTCATGGACTATTGCAGCAAGCGGAGTTTGGAATTCCAATTTATTGAGCAACTAAAAGACCTGAACTGATACTGCCAAAGCTATTACTCATGATTTTCACATACATTTTGTTACGTGTATAAAAATATTACAAGAACAGTATAACTAACGGCTTAGCCTATTCGGTCGGCGACGGCTCAAATAGCTGGATAAATGTCGTCGGCGTCCATCAGCCGGCCGGCTTCGTTCTCTGTCGGACATGCTCTCATCCATATTTACCATTCCCACTACGCTATATTGCATCCGGCAGAAAACAAAATAAAGCGGTGTTTGTGTTGCCCGCTGACAGCCGATGAAAACCATGTTATATTGCCGACTTCAGCAATAACACCATGTGAAAATAATAGTCGCTACAAAATAATTAGAAAATTCACTATGATCTAAAACACTTTTCATTTGTGGATTGCCGATACAAACGCATTCCCTTTGTCGGCGGCAAATCCAATTGAAAATGGAGGATTTTATCGTTATGGTGGACTGAGATCCATTTCTGAAATGAAAATGCTAGCAAATACATCTGTATGGATAGTTTATACTTTCCATTCAAATTGAAATGTTTAAATCCTTTGTGTATCTATGATGAAAGGGCAATAGACTTCCAATATGGCGACATGTGAACCAATAAGTAAAAAACAAAGGTTTGTGCAAACAAGTTGACAAAACGCATCAAATCGTGTGTATTTTACATTTCGATAGAATAAACAATTAAATTGTCTTATAATTCATCGTATTCGATTGATATGTGATTGGGAGACCAGACGCTTGCAAAGCATGATAAGACTACTACGGCCAATTATTATAATATTAAATACAAAATAAAGGGTTATCAATTTTGCTTTTTAAAAGTAAACGTAAATAAAACACATATAAAACATAATATACATGAAATTCCTTAATGTGTTGTAAGAATTTCAAAACTACGTGCACTTTCTCTTGGCTTATCATTTGGATGAGGCCAAGGCATATCTTAAAGGCATTGAAAACTGCCCCGATTGGTGGGGCCATAATGCAGTATATGCCACTACTTGATAGTTAGAAAGCAGACAGAATGCTGGGCCAATACTGTATAGAGTTTTTTGAAAAATGCCCAAAATTAAATGAAGAATATGAAAATTTCCCCAAAAATTCTGAAAAATCCGCCCAAACAATTTATGAAAAATTACCCAATGCAAAATCCCCCACATATTATGAAATATATTTACAATATATTTTCGTAATTTGGAAAAAGTGTATATTTTCAACAAAAAAAAAATCAAAAGTAAAGAAAAAATTTAATTTTACATTTATTCAGTTATAGTAATTATATGGTTCAGACATAAAGTGTGAAAATATCGTCAACGTGCTTCCGGCAATATTAACATATCATTTTATCCATATTGGCTGCAATGGCTCCCTGAACAGTGGCTTCTATGAAAAGTGGCCGCAATACAAAAATGAAGAATCGCCCCAATTTTGAAATAATATAAAATGAAAAACAACCTCAACTTTTGAGATAACCAAAAAAAAAAATCTGCGAAATTAAAGAAAAGGGCATTTTTCATTGTTACATTTTTTGTTTTTGGCATTTTTCATAATGAAAAATTCGCCAGTTTTGTATGACATTTTTAGGGAATTCTTAATTTGTTTATGGGGTATTTTTCATAATGAAAAAGTCTCCAATTTTGTTTAAGATTTTTTGGTGAAATTCTTATTTTTTTTTTGGAAATTTCCAAAAATAAACGAAAAACTGCCCAAAATTCAAAATCGGGGACTTTGTTATTGTTAAATTTTTGGGGTATCTTAATATATATTAACCCTCGACACTGATACACTGATTCACTGACTCTGTCACGCAGTACGTAGGAATTTAAATAGGCATTCTATAATTTTCTATCTTAATATATATTTACCCTCGACACTGATTCACTGATACACTGATTCCCTGATTCACTGATTCACTGACTCTGTCACGCAGTACGTAGGAATTTAAATAGGCATTCTATAATAATTCTATAAATAATAATAATAAAAAAAATAATATTTTTTTTGTACAGAAATTGTGTTTTCCCCAAATTTTTTTTTTACCAAAATTTTTTTTTTCCAAAATTTTTTTTTCTTACAAATTTTTTTTTTACAAAAATTTTTTTTTCACAATTTTTTTTTTTCAAGAAAAATTTTTTTTTTCCACAAACATTTTTTTTTCAACAAATTTTTTTTTTCAACAAAAATTTTTTTTTTCAGCAAACATTTTTTTTAACAAAATTTTTTTTTTTCCACAAAATTTTTTTTTTTTTCAACAAAATTTTTTTTCCATATTTCAACGGGCGCCATAGGCGCATTACAACTTACTAGTTTATCATAATGAAAAATTCTTTGATTTAAAAAAATTATTGAATTTATCATTGTTTAATTTTTAGCGCCTTTTTCATATTGAAAAATTCGCGAATTTTGTATGAGATTAGGAAATACTTAATCTTTTTGAGGCTTTTTTTGTATCCCAAAAAAAAATGTCCACAAAATTAAAAAAAATTCAAGTATTTCTTATTTCATTTTGTGTAATTTTACATAATGAAAAATTTGCTAATTTTGTATGAGATTTTTTTGGGGAATTTTTAATCTTGTTTGTTGCATTTTTTTAGGCTTTCCATGAAAACAACATTAAAAAACTTGCAAATATATAAATGGGTTATCCTTTAAATTTACTGATATCATTACAAATTACTGGTCAAATATGTCCTTACCCAATTGAATACACCATATCGCGCAGACCCTTCTAAAGAGCTGCAACTCAAAATTTTCAGAAAACTCCAAAAACTATTCTGAAGCTCTTGAACTACTTCTCAGAAACAAACGATGCGTTATTGTGAACAAAGTGGTAACCGAATAAGACTACACAATTATTTCTTTTGAACTGGTAGATTTCGATGAACCGCTTTAACAAGTTAACTCGAACTGAGTTTTACGTATTTAGTAGAATGTGTAAAATGTGTGTATGTAGTTTTCATTTTTCCATAGATTTAATTAAGAAAGAACAAATCAAACAGCCATAAATTCCTGGTATGTAATTATTTTCCAAAATTCGACAGACACTGATGCTGACAAACACGCTGGCATGCTGATCTATTGACGAACGGCAATCATCATAAGACTATATCGCTTGTTCACCTAAAACTCTTCTATCTGTGTTTGTGTGTATGGCTATGTATACACAAATACCTACGAGTGATAATCCTTTATCGATATGTGACATCTGTGGTGGAGAAGTCGATACGATATTTCTATTGTAACTCCAAGTCAGTGAATGGGTGATTAGATATCATCGACCGTAAAATGTTATGGTTCTTTGAATTTGCTAGTTTCTCTTGCAGGGCTGTTTCTCAATATTGATTGGACCATTTCCATTAATTGCAACAATGACAATTACTTGCAAGTGCAAGTTAACAGATTGTACCATAAAATATTGTTAATTAGTAGCCTTTATTTTCAAGTTTATACATATAAACTCTCCACTTTGATGCATACATATGTACGTTTATAGGTACCCTGATGAAGATACACTCGCCACCAAACTAAGCCATCAACAAAATTGTCAACTGCATCCTAATACCGGTCGGAATTTATGGACCATTTAATTGCATTTTACATCTAATGTCAAATGTGCAATGGCACAAATCTCGACATACAAACATACCATACATGCCATACATATAGATATCTAATGAAAAACCGCATATGAGAGGCTCTCTATATAAGTCGCCTAATTTTGTAACTGTATATTATGTACAGGGTCTGCCAAATAAGTTTTTTTTTTTTTAAACAAATTCTATAAAAAAAAACTACTTTTCTCAAATTTCCATTTTTTATTTGAAAGTACAATCCTTCCGTTTAATAATGGACAATAATTTCATTCAAATGGCTGCCTCGGCTGGTCATGCAGTAGCCCGTCTCCGAAATGTTCAATTGTTGAGAACGACGGTGAATTGATGTTGAGGCGCTTCACGCACACTTTCTGCCACAGCAGCAACATTCTCGGGTGTACGCACTATTTTTGGCTTTTCACGCTTTGGTTTATCGATGAGGATGTCAGTTTCGTTCACTTTTTTCACAAGATAACGAACATACATGTTATTTTAATCTCAGAAGGTGGTACATAATCTATGGTTTTCATAATATTTTTTTTTATTTGGATTAAAATAACTTTTGAGGCATTGTGCAAATACTAAAACATACTTTTAATAATTTTCCAAAATAATAAAATCGCACGGTGTATGTCCCATACAAATAACCTACCAACGAGGCATACCTAAGGCTCGTATATTTTTTTTGGACCAAAACCAGAACATTTCAGTGAAATTTTTTAAAAAAGGAACTACTTTTCCATTTTCATCATCAGAATCAGCTTCTGTGGTTGTTTTGTATTTGTCGTTTGAAGGAATTTGACGAAGCAATTCCGACTTCGTGTTGAGGTATGTGTAGATACAACGCATTTGTACTTTAAATTACATTTGACAGTCAGAATCGCCTTCTTTATCTTCTCTCATGATTTGCTCACTTCAGAGAAGATTCGTTCCACTGATGCTGAAGTTCGTGGCAAACATAAAATATATTCAACGATCGTGGTCAGTTCTTTGAATTCGCAATCGGCTTTATTGAAAGTATCGGCTTTAAATAAAAGTATTTTTATTATGTATCGAAAAACAGTATATTGAGCAGTGTAGTACTGCGAAAAACAGTACAGATACGAGCCTTAGGTATATCCCATATGGATAAAGGTGTATGTAATTCAGTTGAGTGACAGAGAACTTGACCAAAAAATTCGACACCGACTCCGAGTTTTTCTTTTTTCATACATTTCCCATAAAATAAAACAAATAAAATAATTCTTCACATTTTTTTTTTTTAATTTGAAATATTTTCGATGTAAGATGTAAATGTAAATAATTTTCTAAATTTTGTTACAGAACAACAGAAGTCGGAGTCAAGTTATTTATAAATGCTGGAGTCGAAGTCTAGCAATTCTGGCATGATTCCAAAGCCCTGGCGAGAGTAACTTTAATGACCATATCCTGCGAGAACATCACTTTTATTGCCAAAACGTTCATGAATGATGGCGGATGATCTCAACAATTTATAAGCATATGATGTGTCCCACTTTGCAGTCAAGAATGAAATTGTTGTCCACTTGGTTCATACAGCGTTAAATTGACTTCATTAGATTTAGCTCAGTGCTAATATAATTATAAAGTAATATATTTCCAGTAACTTGCCATTAACATCCATTGAATTCCATTATCTCTCTAACATCTGAAACTCCCTGTTTAAAGGATTATACAGTGCAACAAAGAAAAAGAAAATTTAATAAATATCTGTAGACAATTCTGATTTATTCACAATTCTATACAAAACACGCAATTTTTCGAGACATAAATTGTCATAAATTGCAAATGAATTTTCCGAATTCTTTAAAATACAAGCCTACAAAATTTTGATAAATTGTCGTCTTTAGTGCATTTGACTCCAAATGACGGTTTCAGATTAAATAACAAAGTAAATAAGTCTCAAATTTTTTCGTAATTTTTTTTGCTGTTTTTTCATAATAAATTTTCTTAGTATTTTCGGCTTACGGGAAAACCTTACTATTATTTCCATGTTTTACAAACGGAATGGAATCATGGAATCAATAAAGGTTGGTCAAGCTTAAACTTATCAAATGTCAAAGAATCAAAGCTTCAAAAGTGACAGCTACCGAAATACCGGGTGGGTCAAAATAACACCTCTTGTTGGAGAACCCTGTATTACAAGAGTTAGATGCGAGATCGACAATAAACAGCTAGTTTAATCCCATAATTAACAGAAATTTAAACGCTAGAATTTGTTTATGAAATATTCTGCAACTTCTTATTTCATCTAAATAAAATGTTCTGATAAATAAAAAAAAAAATGTAAAATCAATTTTCCGTATGTTCAACCACATGCTAGTACCCTAAGGTGTTTTGAAATATTTTTTTTTTTTGGCCCCAAGTGGCGGGCAATAGCCTTGTATTCAACCACTTTCAAGTTTGCACATTTAGCAACACTCGGCATAATTTTTAAAAATTAAAATTTCCATTATATTTTCGTTGATAATTAGCCAAATCAAATTAATCTGAATATAATTTTGAATATATATTTACCCTCGACACTGATTCACTGATTCACTGATACACTGATACACTGATTCCCTGATTCACTGACTCTGTCACGCAGTACGTAGGAATTTAAATAGGCATTCTATAATAATTCTATAAATAATAATAATAAAAAAAATAATATTTTTTTTGTACAGAAATTGTGTTTTCCCCAAATTTTTTTTTTACCAAAATTTTTTTTTCCAAAATTTTTTTTTTACAATTTTTTTTTTTTACAAAAATTTTTTTTTTCCACAAAATTTTTTTTTCAACAAAATTTTTTTTTTTCAACAAAAATTTTTTTTTCAGCAAACATTTTTTTTTTCAACAAAAAATTTTTTTTTCATCAAACATTTTTTTTTCAACAAAATATTTTTTTTTTCAGCAAAAATTTTTTTTCCACAAATTTTTTTTTTTCCAATTTTATTTTTTTCCGAAATTTTTTTTTACAAAATAGTTTTTACAAAATTTTTAAAATTAAGTAACAAATACTTTCTCAAGCAAATTAACGGGCGCCATAGGCGCATTACAACTTACTAGTCTGAATATAATTTTGAATATTTTTTTGAGTATTCAGTCAAAATAATCCACATTTTCGAATGTTCCGTTGACTAATTAAAATAATATCAAACTTTTGTAGTGGATTTCGGTGGAAAAACAGAAATGTTTTCAGAAAATGCGACATTTAATCGATTGGACATTTAATCGATTATTGGATGATTAGGTGCAGTTAAAATTTAACTGAAAAAATAAATTTGAAGTTTATCTTCAGTTTAAACGAAGATCAATCTCGACTTATTTATTGGGCCTCAGTAAATGTTACCTTTCGATCTTTAAAAAAAAAAAAGTCTTATGGCCGAAATTAAGAACCGCCGTTAGACAGGACTTTGTCATAGTATGCAGAAAGGAGGTATTGAAGAGCAGTTGTGCGTCATTATATTGGACCAATCGCCACAAAATTATCCCTTCAATCGTGGTTATTCAGCTGTTGACACAATTTTGCCATCGTCATTCCGCAAAGGTCCTCACATTTGTCATCAGATCCCTTAGTGCAGAATGTCTCATATACACATATTTACTATGCAAGTGCATGTGCGGTTGTGTATGAGTAATATTATATTTGTGCATATACTATTCATGTGGATATGTCAGTAGAGATGTTAACAAGTGACAGCGATGAGCATGTGGTACACCACATTTTGTACACACAAAATGTGTTTGCCAGCCATTGCCGTTGCCTTTGCCGCTGTTATCCTTGTCATTGCTACTGCTGCTGCTACGGCTGCTGTTGCATGTCCACTGTCTAGATGTGTCTGCACGTCGGTATATTCGTGCATATGTGAAAATGCAAGCATACTCGCACGAGGACGGCGATGATTTTCCCCATATTTTTGTGTATTTTGATGTTTGTTGTATGTCAGTGCGGTCACATGTTGTCACCAAGTTTATAGCACTGGCCATAAGTGTAATTTCCTAATTGAGTGACATGTCAATTTGTTAGCTTTAAAACAAATGCAGAATATACAGTAAATAGTATTATTCCACAGTGAAACGAACGACTGATTGAAGCCAGCTAGTTCATGGCTATATGAACGGTTGTTGTATCAGCAAAACTTGTAATGCCAATTTTTCAAACACTTAACCGGACGCTATTGAACGCTCTGTGGCAAGTAGTGATATTGCAGTTCGCTAATGTTTGTTTATACGAAAGCTACCAAGTGTTGATTTGTGATTTATACTTGATGTCAACAAGTTGCCCAACGGGATGTTTTCAAAAATCAATGTGAGGTGATTTTTCGGTAGCTCATTTCATTTTGATTCTGTGTCGAAATAGGGCAAAACACTGAAGATATGAAAAGGGAAAAAAAGGAAAATGTACTGCGCTCTCAAATGTAATGGAGAATAACGAGAAGCTATTGACAATATGGATTCCGTAGAAACCGATCTACTAGAGTCCTAAACGGCAAGTCTACGAATTCACCGCCTTCGTGGAAGCTGCTGGGATATTTCCAAGGTGTTGCTTTCATATCATATCAATCTGTGATAAAATATTTCACATATTAACTAAAATATTTCACATATTAACTAAAATATTTCACATATTAACTAAAATATTTGTAGATTGTTTGTCGAAAATATTTTCTTTCTGAAGTGATAAAGAAATTCACATATTTACACAAAAAATAAATCGTAACCAGTTTAGCGAAAATACTTTCGACTTAAAGAAATTCACATATTTACAAAACAATTCGTAAGACGTTTATAAAAAAAAATCGTTTTGAGGTGATGAACAAATTTTACAAAAAATCGTGACACGTTTATCAGAAATATTTTAATTTTTAGGTGATGAAAAAACGTTTCTGCGTTTGATCCGTTAACTTATTTCTTTTATGTTAACTTATTCCTGTTGCTACATGTGTTCCTTTTCGGTTGAACTATTAATATCAGTTTAAAGTTCTTCTGCAGAAATCAATGATAATTGGATTTTGTTGTTAATTATATATTTTTATAATCCACACAAGAAAATTTATTTAACAAATGATTCGTAAATTGATGGAGTATGACTTTTTTCAAACCATTTATTTTGTCTAGATAAGAGAATACAACGTTGTTTTTTATTAGTTAACCAGGTGGATTGTGCTCGAATTATTGACAATTTTCAAAAACAACAAAAAAATTTCATCAAACTTTGAGATATTTATTAATAATTTTTTTTTTTTTTTTTTTTTGATTTGTTTTATTCATTACACTTTATTCCAACATTTGTTGCTTTTTTTAGGATATTTAGAAAATATTTAATCAAGTATTGAATTAGCACCACTGCATTTTTTAAAATATTGACGAAATATTTAATTGAGTGGTGACTTTAGCATACCAATAATTGTGTTGAAATTTAAGGGTTGTCTTTTTTGTCACACAAAAAACAATCTCCTGTTAAATTTTCTTTTTGGCGATATTGACAGCAAGAGTGCCCCAAGGTTCTGTTGTGTCTCTTTCTTATTTTCAATGCCAACCTAAGGGATGAGACTGAAAACCTAATTTACTATTTACCTACATTCATATTCATATTAAACCATCGTTCATGTCCTCTGGGGGTCATTGATTGACTTACTCAACCACCAATTGGCTACGACTTATGAGTGGGGTGAAATGAACAGAATAGATTTCAATGCACGCAGGACCCTGTGCTGCTTGTTGTCACACAAACGTTCCACTGAACCAGCAATGTTGTCAATCTCTGCGGGTGGTGTCAACACATTCAACTGGGATTCGCAGCTATTCAGATAGTCTCATCCGTTCATCTCCGAAGGACGCACTCAACACAAAATTCGCTCAAACTGTTTGTATATGGAATACTCTTCCACCCAGTGTCATTCCTGTCGTCTGTGACACTCTCAAACTCATGTCAAATGTATAAAACCTCTACTCTCACTTTGCTCATACCAACAACAATTTTCCCTATCGCTAACACCGGGCATTGCATTTACAGGGCGCATCCCCTCCTTCTTGGTCAAATAAGGAAAAACTCAAATCCCACGCATACTATTTTTTTTTATTTGCGGGATCTTCAGTGGCCTTTGCCCTTGGTATGCCGATTTAGCATATTAGCGCCTACGTACTAAACCACACCCCATCACACTACACTCGTCCCCATGGGACTGCTGGTTAGCAGTCATGCTACCTCCATGTTTTCATTCTGATCTGTTTTCCTCAGACCGTCTTCTTTCCATGTGAGTTAGCAGTTTCCCGACTCTGCCTACATTTTAACAAGAACTCCACTAAGTATCGAGATTCGGTTACAGGAAGAACCCATTGTCTAAATCGAGGGCATTGGAATACCACATGGTCCGCATCCGACTCCATTTCCACACAGTTTGGGCACATAGGCGAGCGAAAGAGTTCACCAACAAGAGTTGTTATTTTGAATCACCCGGTATTTCGGTAGCTGTCACTTTTGAAGCTTTTATTCTTTGACATTTGATAAGTAGAAACTACGCTATTACTAAAAATGGAACGATACATGCTCCAAGAACGCATTGAAATTATTAAAATTGACTACAAAAATGGTGAAAGTTCGCAATACTATATTATTTTTAGGTCGTCGTGAAACACCTTCTCGGACCGCAATACAGAAATTGGTGGACAAATTCCAGCTGGTGGGACAAGTTTGTGATGTGAAGAATAAAACCCGTGCACGTCGCTCAAGAATAAATGAGAATATTGATGCTGTAGACCAAAGTGTTCAAGAAAACCCAGGTTTGTTCATTCCTCGTCGTTCTTTGGAATTGGGCATTCCACAAACGTCATTACATCGTATTTTGCCTAAAGACTTGGGTCTTAAGACTTATAAAGTTCTGTTGACACAAGAAAATCGAAAAATCATCATGACTAATGAGGCCAATTTCCATCTCGATGGCTACGTCAAGAAGGAAAATTGTCGCATCTGTCGCTCGAAAAACCGAAGAGTTATTGTTGAGAAGCCTCTCCAAATAAACATCCGATCATTTATCTCAAAAAATTAAATTTTTCTTTGAATACCAGAACACCACCTCTTGTTAGAAAACCCTGTATCATGTCCAAATCCGAAAACATCCGTGACCAGTTAAGAACTGTTAAAGCTGCCATTAGGCGATATGTTTTGTACATACACAGAGAGAAAAATTAACCTTATATAAGGTTAACTTAACCATAAATAAACATGATTTGGAGTCTTTGCAGAAATATAAATTTTCCAAAAAAGCTTCACGAATTGTGTTTGCTTTGATTGCAGGCAAGGTTTCGGAAGCTGTAACAGTTCTTCATCGTTACCCATTTGCAATGATTTCTGCAGCCAATATTGGTGTAATAAGTGTCCTAGCTCTAAGCGATTGAACGAGAACTACTGTTTAGTAGCGCATATCCCAGAAAAAGCAAGCAGTAAAGCATTGAAAACCAACAGCTCAACAAGCAGTGACGATAGCATTTGGTGGTGGGTTTTTGACAGAGCGAGATAACGTTCTCACACGTTAAGAGAAAAGTAAGAGGGGAAAAATTGTGGGAGGCGGGGAAACACAATCGCATTCGTTGCTACTTCGTGTAACATAATACTGAACTTCGTCTAACACAAAGCAGTTCAAGAACTTCGACACAACAGAGCCGAATGATCTTTGAATTGTTGTTTATTTCGCACATTTTTCAGCCTCTCTCTCGAAAAAATCAACTTTATATAATGTTAACTCAACTATTTTTCATGTAAATTTGACCTTATATAACTTTATTTTGACTTTGTAATCAAATATTTACCATGAAAAAATTAACCAGACACCTGGTTAAAAAAATCGTTGTACTTTTGGCTCGGTGTATGTACTGTCACTTTTTGTATCCATATGTAACGACAGTACATATTGAAAATACTTATCGCCGGATGGCAGCTTAAGTAGATCGTGTCTCCGGCAATATCTGGTACGAGGTGATGGGTCCACCTACCTTTCGTCGAAGAGTTCCAGCGTGACTGGCAGATGGCGAGTGTGGGATATCGCTTTCCATATGTATGTTGACGTTTCGTAGTATACTAAAATTAATAACTTGGAAACAATTTTTTAGGTATTTTTTAAAAAAATAATAAATATCTCCACAGATTTTCATTAATTTCAATTAAATTGGTGATCAATCTATCCTTAATAACCGCATGTATGTGATAAACCGTTTATGTACATTGTATGCACAATGTAGAATATGCCCAAAATTTTATTTATATGTATATGGTAAATTGCAATATAAGGAAATTACAGTCCATTAAATTTAATGGAAATATATCAGTTTGGCACCTGTCAAATCCAGCCATATACCCATGATCGATTTTGCCGAAAGTGTAAACTTCATTGTGATTTGTATCTAATTGAGAATAATTAATTAAATGAGAAATTGCATAATGATAAGTGCCAGCTACCAGGTACGTCGTCCATGTTATGTGTTCGAAAGCCATTGACATGACTACCAATGTGCATCAGCCATGAATGGATGGCGATGATGATGTCTAACAACCGGGGAGATGACTACTTGGACAGTTATGCGATGGACCGGCTAACACACACACACACATATATATATATTAGGGCACACATGTGCTACTCGTGCACTTTGCCAATCCTCTTGGATTTCCTAAAGGAACGCAATGTGGTACAAAAAAAATAACCGAACGATGATGACATGTAATATGGTAATTCATGCGTTCATTTCATACGCTCACACTGTGGCCAATAAACACAGCGAACGACAGCGCGGGCAGAACGTACAGATTTTATGCGATATGTGTTATGGACTGGAGAGGCAATTTGGCAATACCTGGTATAAAAAGCATTAAGTAACAAATTTGTATGTAGCAAAACCCATTCGGGATGAGAAGGAGCTGAACTTTGCCGTAATACTCATAAATATTCGCAGCAACCGTAAGTCGTGCATTTAAGTCAAATGATGGTTGGCACTGGGTCCGAGGGCAACGAATGAGTGAGTGAGTGTGGTATTTCGCAACATCAGGAGATTTACATCAAGTGGAGACATCGACCACTTGCTGTGTGCGTAACGTTGTTGTTTTTTGCTTTGTTGTCGCGGTATATGTTGAAAGTGTTTACACATTTTGTCGGTTGGCAGCAACTCCACAAAATGCATAAATAAGAATGAGAAGAAAAAAACAGAAACAAAAATCTGAGTGCAAAAATACCACATAATATGGAAAAAGTGATATAAATCCATTTCTGCGAAGAACATCACTTATGAGAACCATAAACCACACCAACACGCACACAAACAATCTTACAAAAGTTTCAGCAGCGGCATTTGGCAGTGACTTCTTAAAGGCCTGCTGTTAGACCGAACGATCGTAGACATACATAGGTATTTCAAAACCCGGATGATGGTGTCACAAGGCGCTATTTAAAGGTTTTTTTTTGTATGGTCTTCCTTCTATGTGTATTTAAACATATTTGAAAGTAATCGTTGAGTTTATGTTCAAGTCATAAGTAGAGTAGGGTATTTCCCGAAAAAATCCCAATCTCGAGATTCGGGATTTCCCGAAATAACGAAAATTTCAATTCTCGAGATGCGGGATTTCCCGAATAACGAAAATTTCAATTCTCGAGAATTCTCGAAATATCGGGAAAATTCAAAAAAAGTCTTAAAAAATCTAAAATCAGTGTAAAAGCAATGAATTTCATAAAATATTCTTTTTATTTATTTGCATTTAAGTATAAATAATATAAAAAATATTTGAAAATATTGCTATATCAATAATTTAAAAAAAAAAAATATTAACAAAGATAATTAAAAAAGGGGAAAAATGTGATTGAAATTTTTTTTTTACCAAAATGGTGTTTTAAAAAATATTGACTGTTAATGGCTTCGTCTGACAATCGCGTACAAATGGAAAAGTTATATTGTTGTCGCTTCTCGCATAGTAATTGAAACACTGGTGTGAATTGGTATGTGATTCTGAGTCGTTTTAGCTTGCTGCGATTCTGTGTAACAGAATGGCCGTTACAGTTTTCCCTGGAAACACGGATTAATTATATCGCTCATTTACTTCAATAGCGTCACAACTCAAAATACGATTTTTTGAGGAGAACCGTTTACAGATCTTACTTAGCAAGTATAGGAAAAACCTCATGGGTTTCACGAATAAAGTGCAGCCCTGAAAGTGAGTTTTAAGAAATGTTTGTATAACACACGCAGAATAAAAGTCAACTTAAAGAAGAGATTTACAGCTTTTTCTTGAGCAGAAAAAGTAAAAAGTGAGTTCTGAATTTTGACACTATTGAATTAAATGAGCGATATGTGGATTCTCTGATGGGACTGGATAGAAGATGTCTCAGAATTGCAATAAGAGTCATCACAGGTCACTGCTTAGTTAGGGCTACGACCAGCAGATGGGATAGCAGATCTCCAGACTTCTGCAGGATGTGCGAGGATATACTTTATATATCTTTAATCTACTACTTCCAGCTATAATTTTCTCACCTACACAGAAGGAATTCACAATAGACCCTATGGGTCCCCGAGTGGAGGTGCATCTTAGGATGTACCACCCTTCCTAACCTAACCAAACCTATGTGTATTCTCTTACTTGCAAACGTAAGCAATTCTTTCAAAAGTAAGAGAAAGAATTGTTTTTTCTATTAATATTTGTCAACAACAAAATTTGTAAAAGAAAATGGATTTCTCGAGAAATCTTGAGATATTCTCGAGATTCGGGATTTCCCGAAATGTTAAAAATTTCAATTCTCGAGATTCGGGATGGGAAAATCTGGAAAATTTCTCGAGAATTCCCGTCGGGAAATTCCCGAAGCCCAACTCTAGTCATAAGTAGATCGTGTTCATAAGTGAACTGTCCCAACTTTCGAGATATATCCATATGCATTCCACATAAACAAGCTACTTAATATGTTCCAACCCTAAAAAAAAATTATAATATTTTGCAGAAATATTAAATTATTGGTTATTTGTTGCTTAATAACTAATGCTTTATTTTACAAAGATTTTCTGTCGCTTTAGACATTAAGCCCTTACTATCATAGGTCGCAGGTATTTAATAGGTGGAACTGCAGCGGAAAAATATCTCATGTCTCACATCAAGGCAATCCGTACTCATTCTATTCAATGCGGGGACAGACGGAGAACTTCTTTGAAATTATTGCGCTTCGCACGATATTATTTGGTTCTTCCAACCTTTAAAATCGGCTTCGAACGGTTCATGCTTTGTCCAGACATGTTTTCCATGGCTTAGTAATTAATCTCTTACTCGTCATGTCGCCAGCATTTACGAGGTAGAAACGTTCGCTGAAAAATTGTTAATGTGCCTACCCAAATAAGAACCTGGGTCTGCTGTGTGTCAGTCACACACACAACCGAGCACACCATGTCTGCCCACAATGTGAGTCCACTACTGTTTAATATAAGCGCCAGTTTTGTCAAAACTCACATTTTAATGGAATTCCATAGAAAATTGTCCAACGCTCTTAATCTCATAATATTAAAAACTAGTAAGTTGTAATGCGCCTATGGCGCCCGTTGAAATATTGGAAAAAAATTTTGTTGAAAAAAAAAAATTGTTGTGAAAAAAAAAAATTTTGTTGAAAAAAAAAATTTTGTTGAAAAAAAATATTTTGGAAAAAAAAAATTTTGGTAAACAAAAATTTGGGGAATACACAATTTCTGTACAAAAAAAAAAATATTATTTTTTTTATTATTATTATTTATAGAAAATTATAGAATGTCTATTTAAATTCCTACGTACTGCGTGACAGAGTCAGTGAATCAGTGTCGAGGGTAAATATATATTAAGATTTGTATTTACAAAGATATAGCAAATTCAATTCCTCTACTGTACATTTTTCCTCTTCGCGATTAAGGCTCATAAAACACTTCGGCAGGGGATGACTCTGAGATAGCGCTGCCGGTTTTTACAAGGCTTTCTATCCTGCTTTCCGCCGCTGATAAAAATATATCAGCTCGAGGTATTCGTAGCTTGACGAGGACTCGTTCCATGGCCCCAGCTGCACATAGACGGGTGCCAATGCCTGATATGTTCGGTGCTTAACTTGATTTACTCAATTGATTTTTACAGAGCACAACATGTAGTTTTTGGCGGATGAGGTTAAAATGTTCACTGTCAATACAACATACTCACACCAATAACCCCATCAGGAAACACAGACACACACACACACACACAAACAAACTCAAGCACAATATATAGACAAGAGTGACTCAAAAGTGTACTCGTCCTGCATACATTTGCTGTGTGTGTGAGTGTGTGCGTGCGTACTGAACCGCATGGTATGGCTGGAGTGTCGCTCTCAAGTATCTTTTACCAATGCAACGTAAGCGGATATAACATCATGATCCACTGCTGCACATACACACACACACACAGACACTTTACAGTATATCGACGATGCATTTTGTTTTATGCTTATATGTGTATGTGCGTGTGCTTGTAGGAATATAAATACCAGTAGACATGCATCTCTTTGCGTTTTCCGTCCATTCCATTCGACTTTAATTAAAATAATAAAAGTGAACTTGTATTACTTTCTTCCCAGCGACCACTTAAAAAGATTTATTACATCCGCCGGTTGTTCACTTTTCTCCTCTCCCTGCACCTTTTGCATGGACCAGCAATTAATGGGCATTTCATAAGAGTATCCACCTTCAAACAAACAAACATATGTATGTTTGTACAAGTGTGTGTATGCACAAATGCTTGTCTTTTGTAATTGTGACAATTGGAAATTCGAAAAAAAAAATATTAAATTCATATTGATGCCGAAAAAAAAAAGACGAGAGACAGATATTGGCCAAAGCGGTTGAATTGCCAATCCAGCTGGGGTTACGAAAACCATTCATGTCGCAGTGTACATACAAAATGGTTGGAGTATGTATAGAGTTGACGTTCGCGAAGATTTAATATGAAAATAAAATAAGCCATAAAAACATTTGTCTAACTGCCCGTTTTCCATAAAACGAATTTGCTTACAAACTGCCAAAATTGGAGTCGCAATAAAATAAATTCTTAACAGTAATAAGAGCTTATTCTTTTAAAATTGTGTTCCATATGTCGATATCTAACATATATCTGAAAACCCGAATTGAATAATGTCTGAAACACATTTTATAACGCTTTCAATATTGACGATTCGTAACGAACGAATGGAAACAGACAGTAAGTATTTTTAAGAGAAACACTCTGGATCGACATCTGAAGGCGTAATTCCAAATAGACTGTGCGAAATGCCAACATTAAATGTTCAAAGGTTTTCTTTAGTAGAAGCAGTGAAAAAATTATCTGTTAGAAACATTTCCACAGAAAAACTCCTTTAGGATAGCTGGGGCTTATAGATTTTCTTTGCTTTTATGTTTAAGTTAAATTTACTGTAAAAACTGATTTACATGCAAATTTTATGACGACACTGTTGTATTGACAAAAGTGTGGAGCGGTCAAATTGGCCGATTTTGTCGAAAATCGCCCAAAAACAGAACAATTGTTGAAGCCCATTTCCACCTCGGTGGCTACGTCAACAAGCAAAATTGTCGCATCTGTGGCTCGGAAAACCCAAGAGTTATTGTTAAGAAGCCTTTACATCCTCTTTTACGGGAAAAGTTTGCGGACCGTATTATCTCTCGAAGAGGTGGTCACAATTGGCCACCGAGATCTTGTGATTTAACACCTTGCGAGTTCTTCCTTTGGGGACACGTGAAAGATACCGTCTACACCAACAGCCCAGCGTCCATTTAAGACCTCAAAGACACTTTGCGATTTGGTTGTGGCAAATTTCATGAAAAGGATATGGTGGTCGTGGTGGCCATTTGGCTGATGTTGTTTTTCATTAGTAACGGCATACCTTTATCTTTATTATGAAATAAACATCCGATCATTTATCTCCAAAAATGTATTTTTTCTTTAAATACCACAATAACTCTTGGAAAACTCTGTATTTTGAAATATCGCAGAAATAATCTCTGTTCATATTTATATAAAAATCAATTAGAGTACACGAATAATTTCGTTTAATATATGAATAGGTTTTATCAGCCAAAACTCGATCAGGCAATTTTTATGTTTGTTATGTTGACGGCCGTGATGTGGTAGGTAGTGTGTGCGACTATCACACAGAAGAACCCGAGCTCGAAACCGGGTAAGACCATCAAATATTTTTCAGCGGCTGTGTTCGACCTGGTATAGGTTGGCAACGTTACGAGTCATCCAAGCCATGTAAAACTTCTCCAGAAAATCAGTAGCCGTTCGGAGCCGGCCTTAAACAGTAGGTCCCGGTCAGTGAGTATACAAAATTATATCGTACACAACTCACTGATTCGAGAGAAGTTCCCCCTCCGTTCCTTCATGGAATGTTAAGGGAAATAAGTAAGTAAGTATGTTGACAACATTTACCTACAGTGGTTTGTATAGGGTGATTTAATTTGAGTATATGCAGAGGAAACATATTTAGGGTATTCATGATCTGTCTTAAAAGACGTGACGTAAACCAATTGTTAAAAAAAAAAAAATATACCGCAAGACAGGTTATAAAAACTCCTAAATCTAAGCCAAATAGTTTTGTTTAGCACTTCAGAGTGCTCTCATCGAAGTTTCCGATGGACAATAAATTATAAAAACTTTATTAGATTTCCAATTGATTTTTCAAGAAATGACAAAATGGATTACCCTGATTGAAAACATCTACCACCGCAGCCGCAGACCGTACAAATTCATATATTTTCACTATCATGTGTTTTTTTTTTTCAAATTAATATCTGGCAATAACATTAAGACTCCCCACTGCTTTACAGATAAATCAAATCATGATATTGTCGATATGCCACTGACCTACCGATTAATTGTGCAGCTTTGAATGCATTGCAATAAACTGAAATAAATAAAAACAACAAATTTGTCAATTAAAAAAACATTAAAACAAAATTAATTACTTTTCGATAAATCGCTGTTGTTGTTCTTGTCATCATCCGTTTGTAGCGTTGATGTTCATTGTAAAATCATAGACCGTGCGGTTCGTAAACAATACAAAGAGACAAGCCAAAGTTTAAATCGGAACATGTTCATACTCCGGCATCAGAGAGCTTACTTGGCTAAGTCTGGGTGTGGTCATCACTACGTCTATTTATTAAACAGTTAACGGAAAAACTAACAAGAACGACTATATGGAACCAACAGTTTAAAAAAAAACCCAAATCTGGCTACCTTGTTCGAAACACACATGCCCCATATACCTTAATGTATATTGTACATATCTACATATTTATATGTGATTGTAGGCATTTGTGTACAATTTATGTAGCGCAAATTAAATATTGAGAATTGCGCGATAAATTGTTATGGTAAAATATAAATGCACATACACATATATATTTCACTAAGATATGTGTGTCTGTGTATGCATGTGTGTGTTGAATACTGGCCATAACGTTTAACTACATTTAAATGCAATCATTTATGAATGTCAACTTGTATTAATTGAGCTGAACAAATTGGGGTTTCATACAAACACACACACACACACAAACACATGTACACACAAATGTATTTATTGCTGTTTGTAATTATTCAACAGGAGGTTATGAATGTGTTAACTTTGGAAAAACATGTAGAGACAATATCAGCCAAACGACTGCGACGCGCTAGACCAGACCAGACCAAACCAGACCTTCCCAACGGGGAAGCAGCGACCGTAACGAGCATTCACAGGGAGGCAGCAAAGGGCAGGCGTTCCCCTTGGGAAGGCTGCTGCTCTCTAGGGGCCTAGGCGAGCCGTGATGTGTTTCAAATATATTAATGTGTAACACAAATACATTTATCTTTATAAAAACTGGGATTCATTTATATTTATTATTACATAAAAATATTCACATTCTGCGAATATTATGAACATATTATTGAACAGAATAAAGAACATCTCAATTTTGTATTGTCGTTCACTTCAAAATTTCATAATTTCACTGGTATGTATATTTTTGAAAGCCCTCCTATTTAAGCATCCGTTTAAATTTCAACCATATCGGTTGAAACACCGCTGCACAGTGTTGGGAAAGCGGAATTTTTTGGAAATCATATTGCCTAAACTGTATTTTTAATTGTATCGATGAGAAACTTCTACAGATTGGGTCAGAATGAAATCCCAAACAGAATGAGTGAAAAAAAAATTTACACCGAAAAAAATTGTTGGGTCAAATTTTCAACAAAAGTCAAAAAAAAAAAATTGTTCGAAAAATTTACAAAAAAAATTTATTTTAATTCTTCTTTTATTTCTGATAAATACCCTATGATTAGTTTTTTAAATAAATTATAGGGTGGTCCGAACAAGAATTATAAACGTCAAATTTTCATGATTTTTCGATATTTGTTGAAAAACTCTGAAATTTTATAAAAAACCAAAATCTATTTCATTTCTTAATTGAAAGGTGGCAATCAAAGCTTTAATTTGACACCGGTTTGAAGTCAATAGTCAATATGCTCATTTTTGTGGAATGCTAGAATATATGTAGAAAAAAAAAAATTTGAAGATACTATTTTATAACAATTTCCGTTCTATTTCTATGGAATAAATACTGAGAGTGATATACTAAAATCGCTATAACTCCCAGGAGGGCAGGTATGGGCAGCTGATTTTTTCACAGTTCGTTGAAAACAAATTATGTAACATTTCTGTAGTGGTTTGGAACTGGGACTCTCTGGGACTTTTTAGATATTGCTTACCTATCCCAAATTTAAAGGAAAAATGGAAATTTAGTCGGGTTTTCGTTCTAAAAAAGGTGCATATGAAAATTTCTCAAACAACATTCCTTTTTTTTACAGAAGATACTTGTCCGAAGGCAGATTTTTTTTTCCGAATCAAAATATCTGTCACCAAAATCAAATGAGATCATTTTGAATACAGCCCTGAAATCCCCTCTTTTCGTGAAAATTTTGTATATTTGACTTCTAAAATCAATTAAAAATCAACGGGCCAACATAAAAATAAGCTTTATGTGTTTATTGTTTACTTGGAATGTCTGTGACAAAATTGCATTATTAAAAACACTGAAAAAAATAATCGGAAAAAAGTTACTTTTCCACTAGCCGCAACACAGTTCGCTGCCGACAAGAAAGGTGCAAAATGCATAAAACTCGCAAAAGTTGTCGTTGCTCTGTGTTTGGCGATCCACTCAAAATTAATGAGAATATGTTGACGTTATTAAATATTATTTTTGGATAAGAAACGATCTGCTTGAATTCAATAATGGAAAAGACCCCGCAGTTAAAGAAATTTGTGAAGCTATTGCTGCTGATATAGAAAACATATGGAAAAAGGCATCGTTGCCTACGAGTTGTCTCAAGATTAATTTTATATTACAACATGTACAAAAGAATGAAGAAACTACGCTGTGATACCAAAAAGCAAATTGAGAAAAATATTTTTCCAGGTTTTGGAAAAATCCTTTGTATTTCGTTCTTCTCTTATACAGGCTGAAAAATACGCCTTTTTTTAAATTTTCGCTGCAGAAAATGCATTTGGAGCGGAACTTTTGTTTAAGATATCAAAAAAGTAAAAACGCAGTTTGTCTTAGAATTTTAGACCGCATGTGGAAAGCCAGTGAGCCTTTGTGTTTAAAAAATACGCATAAGCCTAATGTACAATTTAAATTCAATATTTATGAGTTGTCTTCAAAATATTCACATATTTTCAGTTTGTTCAGTTGTATTTGTTTTTTGAGATCACTTGTTTTGCACAAGGCTTCAGCGTTCTTTCCAAAAAATGTTTTCATCACATAAATTGATTTTAATGTCTCCTTCGTATGATCGTCATCATCTCATGATAAATTATATTGAACCTACTACAACATTTGCAACATTTCCATTGGCCATATACGAGGTATGTTCGCGAGTTTTGTATTTTTTCAAAAAGTATTGAATGAATATCTATTTTCTCCCCTTCAAAGTAATTCCCTAGGATTTTTTCCAATCCTCGAAGCACTTGAAATAATCATTTTTTGTGATTTTGTTCAGCTCCTTCTTCGCTGCCGTCTTTATCTCCTCAATCGTGACGTAGCGTCAGGGGCAGACGGTGGCTGCGGCAGCATTACTGTGTGTGCAGGGGCGGATTGCTTTGCTCATAACTTGCAGAAACGATTTTTCAATAAAGCGGGTTTTTGTATAAAGGCCCATTTAGTCTCGACGGTTGACGGTTGACGGTGGACGGTAGCCGATCAGCTGTTTGAGTTGGGGTTGCATTTTGCATGTGTTAGAGAGAGACAACTAAAATTGACAGTAGACGACGGTAGACTTCTGCAGGTTGCAGAATCAACCGTCAACCGTCGAGACCGATCAGCTGTTTTTTTTTATTGATTTCACTTCGACATTTTGCTCGCGGAAATTGTTTATAAGTTGTAAATTAAATTTTATAGTTTAAAGTTGTGAGTAATGTATTTATAAACGAAGTCAAGTTATATTTTGTACAAATGCTCTTCAATTAGCTGTTTTTGTTTTGTTTTGTCTTACCGTCGTCTACCGTCGTAACTAAACGCACAATATTGAGTCAACCGTCTACCGCCCACCGTCAACCGTCGAGACTAAATGGGCCTTAACCCATGGAAAATCATCCAGAACAGTTGTTACTATTAGTTATGTTCAATTAAACGTTTTTTTCAATTAAAATGCGTGCGCTTATCCGAATTCGACTGTATACGTTTTTGGATTGGGAAAAAATCGATTATGCATTTAGCAAATATCACTCAAAAAAAAATAAATAAAAAAAAAACGATTACACTCTAAACCAGGTGTTCCCACCCAAAGTGATTTAGGGTGGACGCGAAGACATGTAAGTTATTTACAGTACTTTACTTTTTTTTCAGTACTTTCTTTCCCATTCTAAACTCTTAAAGTTTTTTTAACAATCACACAAAATATGGGATTTTGAAGAAATTTTTTTTATTGTAAACAAAACTCCTACTGATTTATCAGCCCTTATCTATAATCTGATTTGGTTTACTAAATTCCAAAGTATTGAATTGTTCGCCGTTGAAAACAGATTCTGAATGTCTGTACGTTGTTTATGTCAATTGAGAACTTGTCTCCTATTATTATAAATATTTCTATAACACAGTCTATAATTCATTCTCTCTCTCTATTTATTGCAGGATTGAAATTGATGAACAAATTAGCAAACCCCTTAACCTGGCCAATTCGGCTGTTTTGCGCGCCGTCGAAGAAGAGGAGCAAGAAATGAAATGTGGTAAGTTTAAGTCCGACCTAATGCAATGATCCCACAACTAAAAAGTTGTGTAATTTGCAATATTATTTCTTTGCTAGCAAATATTCATTTTAAACAATGTGGTATTGGTATTGTCTCACATTAGTCCTTGGTCCTTTGTAAATGTGAATTTGTCAAAAAAAAACCAAAAGAAAAAAAATATGCAAAACTATTTGTATTGCTTATGTAAAAAAATATAAAAATAAAAAAATCTACCAAAATTGTAGGCAATTTAATACAAATTGTTACCTTAGTATAAAAAGGCCCCAAGTTATTATTTTTCGAAATTCGTTTTTGGATTGATTCTTGTAGAGAGATTTGTAATACACGTTTTATTAAAATTTCAAGCAAATTTGAGAGAAAATAAAAAAGTTGTAGGCCAATAATAGTCCTAACTCACACACATATCAACAATTTTTTTTTTCAGAAACATACAAAGTAGACATTGCTTAAATCTGAATTTCTCGTTGAAATTTTTCAAAAAAAAAAATCATTGACAATAATAAATGTATTTCTGGTTTTATTGCATTTTTTTGCTTCGCCTGTGAAAAACGTATTTCCTGAGTTAGAGCCTTTTTATGTTAAGGTAACAAAATGAAACTGTTCAATGTTTGTAAATTGTTGAACTGTTACGAAATTGTACATTTCCTGTGGTGTTGTACACACGTATTTGTTCAAGTGAAGTCAACTCGTACATGTCCAATAAGAAAATATTTTAAGACTTTTTCTTTATTCT
Source organism: Hydrotaea cyrtoneurina (assembly GCA_958296145.1). Lineage (NCBI taxonomy): Eukaryota > Metazoa > Arthropoda > Insecta > Diptera > Muscidae > Hydrotaea > Hydrotaea cyrtoneurina. Next base: position 39,540,111 of record OY282515.1, on the reverse strand, counting down.
CCATGTGCAAATAATAATAATAAATAACAGATTTAGTTTACGTTAAATACTCAAATCAAGTGTCCTTACAATCGAGTGTCCTCCGAAACAGTGCTCGGTCAGTCTGTTATAACAATTACAGGATTGCCAGAGAATACGGCAAAGGGACAAACCAAATGCAACAACATGATTGCTATATGTACGGTTCGAAGGAAAACAAATGAAATTTTCCTATATAATGCGTCAGAATATATCGAAGATTATTTTTGCAAAACTTTTTCTTTCATTAGTTGTCACTATTTCAGAAGAATCCCAATTAATTAGTGTATGACATTGACAAACAATGTTTCCATCCCATGTACCTATTTATAAAACCTCGATCTAACAGAACTATTGGCTAGTGGTAATAATCTTTGGCCAGCATATTGTTATTTTTTAACTACACTATAAATAATACATATATGGACAGCAAAAAACTTCTTTAGAAAGTTGAGAGAGAAAAGAAAAACAATACAAAAGTTTTTCAATAGAGTGGCAATTAAGCAAAATATATATATATATATATAAAAGTTTTGAACAAGAATGCGTTGACTATTTATTTTACTGTTGAGATAGAAACCATAAAACCAAGAATTAAGTTTTTAGCAAAGTTGTAAATCTCTACCCAAACACACACATGCAGGCATATGCATATGAATATTCTTTATCGGCAATGAATGATAATCAAAATTGCCGGCAATTCCTTAAGAAACGAAAAAGTAAAGTTTACAAACAATTTACAACAACGAAAATGGTAAAGTTTGCATATTGATTGACTGCCAATCAACCGAACAGTTTCGAATGATTTTATAATTATAACGGAAAATTCTCTGTCAAAAAAAAAACTAATTTCATTAACCCTAAACTTATTTCATGGAGTAAGTAATTATCACAACATTCCATTAAGGGAATTTCTTTGAAATCAGTGAGCTGTACACGATATAATTTCTACACTCACTGACCTACTGTTAAAATAGAACGGTTACGACGTTTCCCCGAGAAACATGGCTCCCTCTCTCACTCATAAAGTCGCCAGCATAAACGAGGTGAAAACAACCGCTAAAAAATATTTGATTTTCTTACCAGGTTACAAACCTGGAGTTGTTGTGTGAGACTTTTAAATAAAACTATAAATTAAAAATATCTCGACGGAAAAGAAGTCTCCGAAAATATGTGTTTCCAAACCGTCAAAAGTGCCAAACACTATTCAAACTTAATCAGGATGTCAAATACGTGTACACAAACTCTTTAGAGGTTAGCTAAAAAAATGTGGAGCAAATCATGGGAAGAAATCATCGTTAGCACGAATCAAAGAAGTATGAAAAACTATTTAAAATAATGAAATTAGAAATGGTTCCACGAATACGTACGATTGCAACAGATGGAAATGCTTTAGAGAGAACATCATAGATTAAGGTCCAAAATCCTAATTTAAAAAAAATAATCTAAAACTGATAAAAAAAAATTCTCATATAGTGAGAAATTTATATTCAAATATAAATCAGTTGGAGTGGGAAGCAAATAGGCAGGAAAAATAGAATTGTCTGAAAAAATATATTTAATTTAACAAGAGAATTGCCCTATCTACCAATCGTTTACATTCACTTGCAGATGTAGAGTTAGTATCCGTCAAGAAAAAAATCCTTGAACACCTATGTTTGTATATAGTATTGCTTAAATAATATTGTTATATTATAAAAATAAAATAGAAACAACATATCACTTTAAACGGAAAAATTCCCACATGCCTCTGTGTGAGTTTTGCAGCATTAACTTTTATTGCAGTCCTGCCGAATACTCGAGGGAAATAACACTTTAGTTGACTTTATATCATGATCGCCTTTTCGAAACAGTCGAAGTGTCCCCTCTGTTGGCTCACTTATGCACAACGTTACTTTTCAATGCGTTTTGGTCTTCTTTTTGACAGCAATTCTTTGGCAGTTACATTTACAAACTGTCAAAAATATCATGTCTTTATTATCGCAAAACTTTTCAAGAAAACACTGTGAGGACTTCATTGCGATTTCACATTATTCCGCAACTTTCGTTAGTTGCGCTTTATGAACAAAAAGTAAATTTTTGGTTTTTGACATACACTTTACTATTGGCAAGTGAGTATATTCGTTTAGTCATTGCATTTATGATATTCAAAAAATATGTTCAAATGACTCAAATCAAATCTGAACCGAATAGTGAGGCCGATTTAATGTTGAATATTGGTGACTCCGGTCTACCCTAGCGTGGTTTCCAACTGAAGAGTTTTCATTGATAGCTGTACATTATTTCTTCTGGAGGTTATCTTAATATATATTTACCCTCGACACTGATTGACTGACTCTGTCACGCAGTACGTAGGAATTTAAATAGGCATTCTATAATAAATAATAAAAAAAATAATATTTTTTTTTTGTACAGAAATTGTGTTTTCCCCAAATTTTTTTTTTAACAATGTTTTTTTTTTCCAATATTTTTTTTTTCCAAAATTTTTTTTTTACAAATTTTTTTTTACAAAATTTTTTTTTTTACAAAATTTTTTTTACAAATTTTTTTTTTTTCAACAAAATTTTTTTTCCATATTTCAACGGGCGCCATAGGCGCATTACAACTTACTAGTTTTAAATACTCTCTTTAGACCGTTTGCCCCTCTATGGCTAGAAAACATTTCAATTATCACGTTTGCAGGTTACTCAACAAGCTTGGTGTAAGTTTTTGGAATGAAACTGAGCACTGAGCATTAAGATGGCGATATCCTTGTATATATATTGATTCCGGCTTACCTTATGAATCTCATACGATTTAGCAATGTCCATGCTTCCGTTTGTCGGACCAAAGCTCAATACATATCAAACAGAAAGACCCTAGGTAATTACAATTAGACGGAAATTGGTGGGTATTGCAAATTGCCTTTTTAAGGAACTAAACCAATCGATAAAAAATACAGTTATTTTTTTAATAAATAAATTTCTTTATTTTCTCAGAAAATAATCTCGCCACCTAAATGGACCAGCAATTTCTTCGACTTGCGAAGACAATGAAATTGTCGCTTTTGTGATATGAACAATATAAATATTCTTTGAAAGTGAAGAATAAGTCAAGGTTTTCCTTTTTTAAAATTTATTTATTGTCTGGACTTCAATAACAACACTCCATAATAATCTCCAAAAGCATTTCCAGAACTGATTTAAAACTTGTAAAATGTTTCGAATATTTTTTTGTAAAAAAAAAGTTTGGTAAAACAGTTGAATCGACCAATGCGCAGTAGAAATACATGTGGCATTTGGAATTGGTTTATCCGATTTGATTAAAATTACACACAGACCCGGCTGTAGTGTGTTCTAGTTTAAGTCCGGATGGACCAAATGGTTATACACAGAGATGAGCAGCAGGGCTGGTTCGACTCCAAATTGCTCGACTACAGCTTTTTTAAATAGATCGTCTACGACTTCTGTTTCAAAATTTCGAAAATTGAATTTCCGTCTACTATTCCCATACTCAATGTGACTGAGGTGCGTTTGTATCTTAACGATAAAAAAGTTCATATAATGGAAAAGTGTCAAGTTTTTAAAACTATTAACAGATTAACTTGTTTACAATTAATTTTATTTATTATATGGCAAATGTAAGTAAATAAAACTCGGGGTGGGTGTCGAGAAAATTTGTCGACTCCAGACTCCCACTCCGGGCAAATTTGTCAGACTTCGACTCCATAGCCCTGATGAGCCACATTTGTTCAATGTTAGAAACATCAGTTCTCAAAATTGTAAAACATCCGACATTGTATTTATTTATGGTCCAATATGCCCCATATATTGGACAACGCGAGATATTCGCATTTTAAAGGAAAGAAAATATTTATTTGTTCGACCCCGGTTCAGCTTACAACTTATAACTAATTTATTTGAAGTCGGATTTGTGTCAGCTAAATGCGGTTAGTTAGGAAATTATTAAAAAAACGATTTTTTTTTGGAAAAAGAAGTACTAATTTGAAAATATTTTTTCCGGAACATAAAATGTTTCCATGTTTGTAGGTGAATTAAAAAAGAAAAGAAATGGGGTTCCCCCTATACTTTTTCTCGCAGTCCCTCCGAAGTTGGTCCACTGATTCTCGAATTGCATTTTTTTTGTTCTGCCTGTCTCTTAAGATTTTTTTCTTATCCGCTTAGCGTGCCCCTAGAATTGTTAAAAAAAACAACAGCAAATTTTCTAAAAATAATCCCATTTTTTTTTTGGGATTTTCCTGTCAATCTTAGGAATTCTGGGATTCTTTCGATAAAAATCCCACATTTTGTTTAATTTTTTTTTCACATTTTCTTTTCATATATATGTGATCTGCTGATATCATGGATATTTCCCAAAGTATTTTCTTTTCTAATCACACAACGCATGTAAAGGAGGATGATACAAATGTTCTGTAGATTTAGGAATACAAACAATAATTTGACAACAAAAACCGCTGACCATTTAGCTTGCATTCGAATATAACACACTCTTAACATAACGCAAAAATAAAGAGAAGAAAGAGAGAAACAGTTCACAACATTTCCATCGTCCTGTCGTATAAAATATCCGGTATTCTGTTATTGAATTTTCATTTCCAAAAGTGCATTTACTTCTTGCCGATTGTAGGGTATTCATAATCATATTACATTCACTTTGTTGTTTTTGCACTTTCTGTTTTTGACATTTTCCCAGTCTATATCGTAAATATTGATTTTTGTGTGTTCCCTATCACGAGCATATGTTGGTGGCAAAAGATGACAAGAACACAGACCCACGGTATTGGATATAACTTTATTTAACAGACGACAGCAACAAAGTTTCGGGGAGTTTTTTTTTTTTTTTTTTTTGTTGGTGCTATGCTTTTATGGTTTCTTGAGGAATGAACACACACACAGACACAATAACCAAACCCACTCCCAAAAAAATGCAATTGACATAAATGAACATGAACGGTAGGAAAATGTTTAATTCTAATTGAATGTAAAATTAAATCAAATATCTGTAATTAAGTGACCACAAAAAGGATACTATCGAATTAACATTATATATGTATGTTGACAAAAGGATGTCTAAGGGTTCTCTTTAATTATAGCGATAATTTAATATGGAAACATTTTCACAGGTTTATGAGGCAAATTAATGGTTATGGTCTGTCTATGATTCTTTACACTGATATATTTTTTTTTTTTCCCGCTCTTTAATTAACCACCTGTTGACCAAGAGCATGTCTTATGCGGTCAATATTATCTACAAGGATCGATAAAGATATCACAGTATTTGTGCTCTTAGAGGTTTTTAAACATTTAATAAACGGTAATTTACGATAAGAAAAAAAATAAAATGTGGGTATATAAATATATATGTATGGTTAGCTGAAAAGCAGAATGACTTTTCTGATACATTAGAAAAAGTGTTTCTATTGTTTCTGTCCAAAAATTTAAGTTATATCAGTTGGGAAATTTGCAGATTTAATTATACATATGTTTAATTGATAAAATGGTAAATTTTATTAGTTGAGGACTTCTCAACAATAACTATTGGGTCTTCCGAGCCCCAGATAGCCACCAAGGTGGAAATGGGCCTTATCAGTCGTTCCATTTTTAGTAATGGCGTAGTTTCTACTTCTCAAATATCAAAGAATAAAAGCATCAAAAGTGACCGAAATACCGAGTAATTCAAAATAACACCTCTTGTTGGAAAACCCTTTAGATAAGAAGAAGATCTGACCCTATTGCAAGTACGGCCTTTGCGAAAATGCTCGCCTATACTTGATTCATATTTAAGTAAGAGCTCGTTTTGATGAGGGGGATTTCTGTCACAGTTTCTATTCTCACTGACCGGAACCTACTTAGACTGTTCCGGATATTTAACGTGTTTGTCCGAGATGATTTATATGGCATGGAGATTACTGTCTTACTCGTAAAATCGCCAGTATTTATGAGATGGGAACGGCCTCTCGAAAATGTGTTGCAATATTTTTTCCAAATTTTTAATTTAAATTCTTCATTTGTTTTTTTTTTTTTGTGAAAAGAAGAAAAAGGTCAACAAAAATATAAACTAATTTAAAGAAAACACTTATTCCTATTGGGAAAATAGACAATTAAAATGATTTAAAATTTAAAAAATTATATAAAATAGAAAAAAATATATTTATTCGCAAAAAAACAATTAAAATAAACTCTAATGTTTATTTTAATAATAAACACATGTTTATTTTAATAATAAACACTTATGTTTATTTTAATAATAAAAACCCTTATGTTTATTTTAATAAAAAAAGAGCCAAAAAAAGAATTTACTCTAAATTCCCAGTGTAATAAAAACGATTTCTGCGTTTAAAGATGTCAATATAAAGATGTCGATGGCGCGTTTTTAAATTTTAAAAATTCATTGGATGAAAGTTGCTTAACGCATTCACCAACTGAGGTCTACATGTGCATGTTCATTTGAAAAATGTCTTCGCAAGAGTAACTTCGCTCAGAAATGGTTGCAGTCCGCAGCACTAAATACAACAAATTTGTAAAGCCTTTGGGAAAAAGTATGGACAAGCAAATTTGTTTTCATAAATACGCCAACAATTTCTGTTTTGTACTTTAAACAAGAAGAATTCTTTGTTGACAATTATGCACAAAAATCTATTTTATTTAATAGGACATAACAGTCCAAACACAATTAAACAATAAAATTATGCCAATTATCCAATAATTGGCCCCAAAAAATATGTTGGGGAACTCCAACATTCGACTGAGCTGCATTTGCCAAAACTTCACTGTGGCCAGTCGGCCGGCTAGTAACAAAAAAGTGTGTGCATTGGTAAAAATTTATGATTGTATTGACTTTTTTGGGAAATTAGAACTTTCACAGAATTCCATTCCACGTGATAGTGATATTAATTTCGTGTGTTTCAGAAAATTCAAAAAGGCCAAATTCGTACGAAACCACTTTTGGTGTTGTGAATGGAATTGCTTTTTTTAAATTACTTAAAAACTTCCTATTGCTCACTTCTTCCTTAGATTTTGAAGTTTTTGTCGGTTGCGTCCATTTGGTGTTTAGCTAATGTTAATATGCAAGACAGAACAACGTTGATGTATCAATTCTTATTATTGGCCAACTTTCCAACAGAAAACCCCAATGAAGACAAACACCAAATTAAGTTTCTCCACATAAAATATTTTGTACACATAAAAAATAACTGCAACTTGGCTAAAAAACCAAATCGACTTACAGCACATTTTGTGATTGGCCATATTTAAGTACCGCAGCGCAAAATATACTTTGATATTGTTAAACTGGCGATTGTTGGTTTTAAGGAAGTTAAAATGCCAATATGGCATTATTAAATATTATCTCAATGTCAGTGAGTCATCTCAACATATCTACGCTATCAGTGACGTACTACCGTATGCCGACCTTTACAAAACACTGTAACATTATTGAACGGAGTTACTCGATTTCGCTTGTGATCCACAAAGCTATAGATACGATTATTATAGCTTATATTCTTAGTCTTTCTCATTGTTTATTCCTTCATAAGTTGATATTCGTATTATTGCATAGTCCTGACAATAATAGTATCCTTTGTTTGTTTGTGAATTTAAGATAATTCCCTTCTCACTTAAAATTGAATATTTCACATATACGAATAGTGACTTACATCATATATGTATATGACTTACGTACTTATACAAAAAAAAATGAAAAATCGGTAATCCATAATAAACTTTAAGTACACTGAGCGATACGGAAAACAAGTGGAAATGTGGTAAAAAGTTACAAAAAATCTGAATTGTTGTCCAAATAATTGAAATGGCATTTCTGACAGAGAAGCCACAAAAAAGCTGTGTGACTTTGGTTGAGAAACTGTTCAGCTTGAAAATGGGAATGGGAGAAACACACCACCATCGACTGAACAAGGCACGGACAGCCCGCCTGCCAAAGCCCCAGTCACTCCTAAGGTCGAGGCCATGCAAGGAGCGACAAACAAATAAAACATTTGAAATACCATTGCATGGGTCACGCATTTCATATGATTTATTTGTTTGCCGCTCATTGCGTGGCCACGGCCTAAGAATGCGCCCAGGTTTTCTAACAACGACAGATGTAGGTGAGATGATCTACGAAGGTCATCCGCTCAAACATTGCTTCTCAGTCGCATACCGGAAACTAAAGTTGGCATAGCGTATGAGTGATGTACGAGCAAATGATAATCTGTCCTTGCGCAGCATTCTTACAGTCATTGCCAATGCAACGCCGACGCACGAGACTGCCCTTCGACGAGAATGAGCAATTCATACGAATACTCACACACCTTTAAAGAACGAGCTGAAGGGAACTTGAGCCTACTACACAAGCCTTTCTGTCGTAAATTGGCAAGAGCTTCACCTCTCGACAACCTACTTGCTGCAGTAGTCAAATGAACCAAGGACATACTTGGAAGTCTCCTTCCAACATGCACCCACGCATTATCAGTTCTTCTGTCTTTTCTGAAGCCAAACCGAAACTCAAGAAGTGTCTCGCTATTTCTCTTCTTCAAGCTTAATACTCTTCAACACTTTGGCAAATGTGCGGGAGTAGAATGAAGAGCGAGGATTTCTTATTATTGTACAAATTTGTCCGCAGTTGGAGTCTGGAGTCGAGAAATTTGCTCGACTACAACTCCGAGATTTATTTCCGATAAAATAAATTCAAAACCAATTAATCTGTTTATATCTTTTTAAATTTGATATTTGTAATAGTTGTACATAAACGCTCAACCGAGTGAGATAGGGCAGAGAACTGAATAGCTGAAGTCGGAGTCGACTTCTAAATCGGAGTGGGGCGATTTAAAAAAGCTGCCGTCAGAGTCGAGCATTTTCGGCTCGACTACACAGCCCTGGTGTCCCCTAAGGAGGTTTAAGTTGTAAGCACAGATCTAATGTATCAATCGCAACACCGAAACTCAGAAAGTGTCTCGCTATTTCTCTTCTTCCAGCTTAATCCTCTCCAACACTTTTGCAAATGTGTGGGAGTAGAATGAAGAGCGAGGATTTCCTCTTATTCCTTTTAATATCTTATGTTGACTTGGTAGCTCTTATACGTCAAAGAACCAATTAAAAACTGGATTTTTAAAAACATTTGCCTTTTATTAAAAGGAATTTTAAATTCTCCAGCAGAAGATTTCCCCAGTCCCTTATTTTTTCGAGTGTATTACAAACAAAATAAAAAAAAAACCGATAAGTTTGATAAGATAATATCAAAAGTAAACAAGTACCCCAGAAATCTTTTCTGCATATGCACATTATAAGTATGTCTATACCCAATAACTAAAGTCGATCCTTAGACGTTGCATGCTTACATATACATATACATACAAGAACTTTATAATACACATAGTTTATGTCTACATATACACATGTCCAAGCACGTGCATATATATATATATATATATATATATTTACAAATATGTATAAAGTTTATGGCTTTTGTGTGGCAAATCATTGTTGAATAGGGTAACATTGCAGTCAAGACTTTTGACATGGAAGTTGACCGCTTCTTAATAAACGTCAATATAATCTCCACTATAACTTTATATATATATATGTATGTTTGGTCAGTCAGTCCTTCATAGTCGTACAAGCGTACACGTTAATAGAAAGTACATGTGTGTACCATACTCGGTTAAGTAGTGGTACTTGTTCTACATTGTGGGAAGGACGAACGATTTGGTTTTTTATAACAAAAAAAAAACCTTGAACCCACACTATTGAGAAGTGCAGCAAGCATACACAGTAGAAGGTAGAGTCGTATCCGAGGCACCGTTTGTCATGAGTTCTCTTCAATGATACGTATTGGAATTAGGGACCGTAAATAAAGATTATTGGTCTTTTTTTAAATAAAAAAAAAATCAATAAATGAATCTTAGCAGAACTGTAAAGTCGACACAAATTTTAGTGATCTACATTTTCCAAAAAATAAATTAAAATCCGAGCAGAACACATCGATGTCAGTGCTCTCTCATTAGAATTTATTATACAAATAATTTTGAAAAATAAATAAATAAATTAAAAACATATTTTTTTTAATTAAAATATTTTCTACTACCTGAACTATGTATCCTTGGGACATTTTGTCGCAGAACAGCTGAAGTCGGAGTCGAGCTATTTAAATATGATGGATTAATTTTGGCTTAGCACTGCCGCTGCAAGTAGAATTCATTCCCCTTCCATTTTAAACAGCTTTTTTCCTTAAAAAAAATGGTAATGCCCATAGGAACTATCGCTTTGTCAAAAGACATGGACATATACTTCGAAACATTTCGAATTGGCAACAATCCTTCGTAGGCAACAATTCTAGAAACGCTCAGGCATTGCTGACCTGACAGAGGACCCTCACTGTACCACTCATTGTGAGGTTTATGAAAATATTTCTATCCCATAATCTTTGTAATCCGTCACAGGGACTCTGCCACCGAAAGTCGAAGATTTTTGGGCAAACGTTATGACAAACTTAATATGCCATGGGCGATGTTTACAAATTGCTTGACTTTTGCTGCTGTCCGTTCCTGTTGCCATAGTTTAAGTATGCGGTCAATAAGGTACTACAAACATACACACACTTGCATACGCGTATATATAGACTAATACACCCACACTTTCAATAAACAAGAAATTGTGATATTAGTGACGGAAAGACTAGATTGAGGAAAAGAGATTTCCATAAGCAACATTGATTGACTTGGAATCTTCTAATATAATGATGTGTCCGAGCATACATTTGTATAGATATGACTCGTTAATAAACAGGAATAATGCAGGCATATCGCAAAATGGACTGGAAGGACATTGACTGAAGATTAAACATATTATAAGTTTTTCCCAAATGTTAAAAATTGGTACTACAAAGAAGAAATCAATTCGACACGTTCTCCAAAAAAAAATTTAAAATAAAAAATGATCAGCAACAAAAACAAAGAAACTAAAAAAAGGGAATTTCTTATGCAGAGGATGCATCTTTTTTCAGTTCCATAGGTCAAATATCTTCGCTGTGATACCCAGGTGTGTGAGGGTTCTAATCCACAGATCTTTCACATTCCTGGTTATCACACTCTTTCCTCTTTCGCTTCCCACCGAGGTCTTGTGGTATACATACGTAATGGTTTCTTTACAGAAGCCCAACTTTGTTCTATAGATATTCCAATGGTATATGTTCGTCAGACATCCGTACCCTGGTCCCTGACGTTAGAACATTTAGCCGAAATACACGGGTCTCCAGGCAGTCTCATCCGTTCATTGTCTAATGGCCGGTTGACCAGACGACGCACTGTAGAAAATAATCTTCCAGCAAGTGTTTTTCCTGCCTTCTATTACATTACCAAATTCAAGGTCAACGTCAACAAACACTACTCCCTGTTTCCTCCTTCCAATAGCCCTATTTCCTATCGCTAACACGGTGCATTCCATTTATAGGGCGCACACCCTGAGTGTTAGTCAAAGAAAAAAAAAACTGGACTAAATCTTTAACTGACAAAAACTAATCATTAAAACATCATCAGAAACCAATAACATTGCAAACCAATAACATTGAAACCAACATTGCAAAAAAAACATATACTCGCCAGTAAAACGTGGGTGATAATGAATTTAATATGAATACAACAAATTAATAAGCAAAACCCAATGGATATGGCGATAAAAGACCATTCCCTCAACTATTCCATTATACTTTTTGTTACAGTTTAAATAATGTCCATTCTTAGTCACTTTCTGGATATAAAAAAAAAACAACTACACACAATACGGATCAATCAATGCATGCAGCCCTTCTGTGCATCAAACAAATTTCACTCAAACATTGGTACACCGATGAAATTCAATACTATTTTTCGAATAACCATATATTGGCATTCTCTAAAGTTCCGAACGATGCCTTAGTCAAAGCTGCCCTTTGATATAAAACTGTCCTCAAGTAACATTAGATTCTCCATGTGTTTTTTTTTTTTTTTTTTTTTTTGGTTAGAAGATAATATTGTCGTCGCCTGTACGAGAACGCCATAAGGATAACTTTGAAGAGAAGTATTTTGTAGGAAACCTTCAGCATGTGGTATTCGAGGTTTATATTCTTTAGCCATTGGTTTCTTATGTCGTACTTGCTGCTGCTGCAGCTGTTGTTGTTGTTGAAATTTAATCTGAACTTGCAGAACTTTATCTGTTTGAGTCAATTTGCCAGGGCAGTGGAATAGATGAAAACTATTTGTTTATGGTGGAGGACTCCTTTATTGCAATCTAACAAGGTTTAGTATTTTCTTTGTGCAGTCGTTCATGCAATGTTTCTACATCTTCCGCACTGCACGGGTCGTTTAATAAATTCGGCAAAAAAAAGTGGCACGAAATTGGTATATTACGAGAAGCTTATTTTCATTATTAAATTTCCATCATTTCTCCATTAACATTTGCTCTGTACTTTGTACTCAGATGCAGACCTATGGGCTCACAAAAATCGGCCTTTGGCCACTTGTAATAATAGATTGGAACTCCAATGAAGGGAAATTTCGGGGCCATACCACCGGTTCAAAAGCACTTTGTACAGATGGTCATACGGTTACTCAAATGAGATGGAATTCCTTGACCAATCCGTTCAGGATACAAATATCATAAATTATATAAAAATTCTAGTAATACCAGGTCCCTTTAAAATATAGATGTAAAATATAAATATAATATTGTTAAGGTCTGAGGAACTTATTTATCCTAAAAACCAAATCCTTATAAATTTTAACATGTGGGAATTCCTTTTACTTAATTCCCTGAGTTTGTCTACTCTCTGACCAAGACTTACTCTTTAAACTCGGCTAATGATTTCCTAGAGAAGTTGTGCATGGCTTACATATTACTGTTCTACTCGAAATCAAGTTTCAGACAAAATATTCACTACGGAATAAATCCGAATACCAGCAAATCCAGAAAAACCGCCAATGACTTTTTGTTAGCTTCGAGGCGGTCTTTCAGAAACCAAAGTAAAAATGGAACATTTGAATGCCCTCAAAAATGTTGTACTGAGCTATTCAGAATATGGACACTGAAACTAAACCTTCTTTGAAATGCAATTTGTCTGAATTTTGAATTGGCCATAAGAGTCCTGAAAATCGGTACCTAGTAAAAAAGGACTTTGGGCTATGGGACCATAAATCGGCCGCTAAAAAATACTGGCAATAAAATCAAAGGGAAACTGAAACTTGCATTCGAATTTTTGTATGTGACAACATGTCTCTTCGAGGCCTTCCTTTGGGGCCACGTGAAAGATAAGGTCTACGCTAGCTTGCTTGTCTATCAGTGTGGGGGTTGTGGGTTCGATTCCCACCAGAGGCTTTGGTCTGTCCCTCAAAAATCTTGCCATATGGTCTGTGTCCCAGTTAAAAACATCCGTGGAACCTAAAGCTCTTCAGCAAAATTCAGAAAATATTTTCTTGTGAGACCAATTTTGAATTCTACTACTCCCAAAGTAGTACCGTAGTCTGCTATATTCCGCACAATATTTTTATATAATTTACCTTAGATCCCTCGTATATAAGTACTCGTATAGATTAGGGAGCCTTACAAAAACAAAGAATATTTCTCCAAAAATAAAAAAATGTTTTGAATATCTTTAATGAAGCAATATTTTTTTAATTGTAAAGAAAATTTTGCTTTATTTTTTTTTTTAAAATATATTTTCAAAATATATTTTCAAAATATCTAATGGTTTTCGTTGTCCAATTTAGAAAAATCGATATCAGGACTCCAACTATTCCTTTTCGCAGGCGGTTGTTGAAACCCCTTGAAAGTTGAAGTTTTTTTTAGTTTTCATCTTAAGCGATTTTTAAAATATTAACTGGTCATGAACGGGAACTGTTGTACTCCGTTCAACAACAATATAGTTTTAGATTGTTCTAAGATCTTATGATTAAATCCCATGAATTCCGAAACACTGTGTCTTTTTGTTTTATGTCTTCTGTAATAAATTGGAAACTGCCTAAGTTTCCAATCTGGAGCATTCCCAAAAAAAAAACATACAGTCTATTTTTATAGATAATGGTATTCTGAAGCATAATAATACATATATTTGGATATACTAAGCAAATATTATTCAAAGATAGCCTTTTTGAATTCTTTAGGCTGAGGCCGCCTAATGTATACATAAATGTACAAGTATGGTACATCTTTTTCAAGTTGAATTCTCGTGCATTTGTTCAAGGCTGGCTGTTGATGTTGTGGGGGGAAAGTATTTCTAATTAAGTTGATTCTATGCCCTCTTATCCTATCACACTTTCAAATATTATTATGGCAAGAGTCTATTCAGTTTGTCTGTGATTGTCTTAGCTTCATGCTGTAGCCTCCCCTCCCCAGCCATTCACGAATATGTAGAATTCTACTTTTCCCGAGTGCTTTTCTTTCATAACTTCCTTGAACTGCAACAGCATAAAAGTAATTTAGCATCTTTGCATACAGAGCCATACACACACAGCGTATGTATGTACACACAAACACCGGTATATGCTTGGCTTTCTCTGCATAAAAAGCAAAAAAGGACTTCCGCCGACACATTCACACACTTGGCGAAAGTTTGGCGGATGCTAATTGCTTTGATGTGGGCGGGTGTCTGAAGTTGTCTCCTTCTGGAATAAGTGTGAAATTAGACAACGCCTTGTATTGGCCTGTTGTACCAAAGTGGCTCAGATATCAGTTTATTTTAATTAAAATTCGTATCCATTGGAGTGGTAGTGGCATTGGTATCGGACACTGAGCTAATTTGCATTGACATTAACGTAGAACATTAATAAAAGTTTCAATGATTTTCTGCGAATAGTGTGGAAATCATACGAGTTCTTATATTTGATATTTTTCTTTAAGGCATTGGCTTTATAAAAATAGCCACATAATTAGTATGAAAAATTCCGTTCACATTTTCAAAGAATTTTAATTGGAATGGATGGTGAAATATGGAACAATAAAAAAAATATAGAACAATAAATAAATACGCCCATCAATGATCGCATTTTCTCAAAAATATTCATAATGAAATTTTATCATTTGAAAAAAAAACTTATTACATTAAAAACTGTTATGTGCAATTGGAATTGGTTCAATGAAATGTAATTTCCACAGATGGGCAAAGCTTTTGTACGGAGAGATATTTAATAATAAAACTCGTATTGATGAATGCTTGTAAGACACTTCTTGAGTACGTGTAAGATACTGTTGAAGTTCAATCCGGTTCGATTGACCAACATATACGGAGACGTTTTCTCGATGTAGGATACTGTTGAAGTTCAATCCGGATCGATTTACCCAAATGGTCATCGCCATAGTGGATTCTACTTCTCTGTCGGTCAATGTTACCGCTGAGAATTTTGATAAAAGTCATTTTCTAAAGAAAAGTCGCACAAGTCGCATACTTTTTAAACGTTTTAATTAAGATTAAATAGTTATTAACAATTCAAACAACACGAACATATTTACCACTATCCATGCTTAATTTTATATAAAAATTTTATTTTTCCGAAACTTCGTTTCTGCACTTTTTCTCAATATCATTATATCGCAAACAACCTTGTATGCAAAATTTTTTCGACAACTGTTATTTTTGTTTTTAATGAATTCTGGTTAGAAAAAATTCTTTCTATCCATTGCATTATTTAATGTTATTTAGTTGTTTCTCTTAACATTCCACGAAAGAACAGACTGTGAACTTCTCTCAAATCAGTGTGCTGTGCAGGAAGTAATTTCTGCACTCACTGAGCGAAACCCCCCCTCGGAGTACCGTTGTGATTATGCTGAGCTCTCAGAATATTGCAAACATACAGCAATAGATCCCATATAAATTAAACTCTTCCCAGATTAATCGGAATTGCTGGATCTGTTCAATTACCTGTTGATGTACTTGTTTAAAGTCCTCAATGGTTTAAGAGTATTAACAATAATGATGCAATTCTATAAAATCCTATAATTATAAACGTTAATTTCGAGTACATTAATAATACATTCCAAACAATGATATTATTTCATATACATATACCATATATGTATATAAATATGCATATAAGTACCTGTTGTTATGAATGACTTAATGAAATTATTGCAAATAGTTATTGAAATTATCGTAATGGCAAATTTGTTCCATTGTTAGTTATGGGGGAGGTCTGCAAGATGAAAATTTTCTAGAAGGCCGTTTTAGATATTTTTTTTAAAGATCCCGAACTATCTGCTGAATCCCGAACTATCTTTCATATTGCAAGATGAAAATTTTCTAGAAAGCCGTTTTAGATATTTTTTAAAAAATCCCGAACTATCTGCTGAATGAAAGACTAATATTATAATTTTTATTATTATTTTTATATTAAAAAAAAATCCAACTAAACTTCTAATGTTGCATCTGTGACATGATTTGTCGTCATAAATCGACACCAAATCGCGTTAAGTGAGTAATTCATCGTTATATTTGTCCCCGGCCAAAAGACAATCATTTGTTAAATATGCAAAAAATTAAACAACTTGAACAAAAAATGTCTCTCTCTCTCTCTGAATTTTTGAGCAATTGCTTCCAACTTCTTAGTTGACTGGTTTAGAAGCAGGGTTACCGTTATGCCACTAACGTGGCACATTTGCCACTTTTTTCGAGCTATGATATTTTTGTGTAACTTTTTTATTTTGATACTAAATATGCCACTTTTTCGTATATAGTGCTCCTTTGTTATACTTTTGTTTCGAGTTTTTGATTAATCTTCTTGTTTATATTATTTTGACAACACTGATGATTTAAAATCACAAAAAATATATTCAATATATATTAAAACAATATATCAATATATTAAAACACCCTAAGGGTTTTGGCGTTCAAAGGCCAATTTTTTTTTGTGACTTTTTAATTTTTTTCCTTATCTTGACTTTTCTTCCGTTAGTTTTATTTTTTTTGCCAACAAATTTGTTTTGTGTAACTTGAGAAGGACTTGTTCGATTTTGCTGAAATAAATTTAGAAAAATTTAAAATTGCATTTCCTTTAATCTACTCGTATACTCATTCACTACATAATCAACAGATTACAAAAAAATTTATGAAGAAAAAAGTTAAATACAAAAATTAATCTCATGAAGTCTTGAATCGCTTTATGAAATTGTCAAAAATTTGCCATTTTTTGTTAACTCTTTATTTTCTTGCTGTTGTTTTCTGAAAATAAAAACCAAAAAAAAAGTGTGCCACTTCTGCGCCACTTTTTTAAAAATATTGTGCCACTTTTTTTTTAAGAATTACTCTTTTTGTGATACTTTCTGAAAATACTCGGCGGTAACACTGTTTAGAAGTATATCCTTAGTTAGGGAGTTAGTTTTGCCTTCGGAAAGTCTTGTAAAATTCCCACTGCACAATTATTACACACACACCCGTACCCATCTTCACACACATCCCACAAAAGCGGAATATTAAAAAAAAAGATGAAAATAATATAAAAGCTATACAAAGGACGGTACTCTGATGTGGAGAGTTACGGGTGAAGCAAAGAAAGTCCATGCTGAGCAGACATACATGTGATATTCGTAAAACGCACCATTTGTTTGGCCGCTTTATGGCCGTTACATGTGCATGTGTGTGAATAACGATGACGATACTCCAGCTATTTCCGAATACCGGATTGCCAAACTGATTAAACTTACTTTCCTTTGCCTAATTTCGGGTGTAATACGATATACAATATTCGATGTGAAAAGAAAAAACCTTTATGAGTATGAAGTAAAAATCGGTTAACAAACTTCATAGGAATTTGGCAATTTTGGAGAAAAAAAACCGCTGTCATTGGTTTCCGTTTCTGTGCGGCATAAAGGTCTCTAGCACATCTCACAACCCCCCACCCACATTTCAATGTGCGTATGTTATCTACACAAACGTTACATATTTCGATTCAAGCAAGTAACGAGTATCGGCCACTATTCATGAGCGTAGCGTGTGCGTGTTTGGATGTATTTGCGGTTGTAATAGTGGTTGATTTTAACCGCTTTACAGCACATTTACATTTCATTTTATTGATTAAATTCTTTGCCTCGTGCGTTTTTTTTTCTCTTCGTTTTCTCGCCACTACTGTGGCTGGTTGCTGGTGCTGGTGTAGGTTTACAATACATGGCTGGGCTTAGGGTTCATTTGCTCTCAATGGCTATATCATTTTATAGTTCCATTTATGATGCCAATTATCCCTTTTTATTCATAGATATTCATGAATACCTACACATGCACGATCAGACGTGACCGCCACACGAATAAAGCATACGCACCATAACACCAGCGAGGGTGGCAACTAATGATGGTGAACACTTTGTCAGCCGAGGCTTTTCCACAAAAAAAAAACATAAAAAGTGTAAAGCGATTGGACTGCTGTGGGCCGTCTTATTTATGTTTGTAAAGTCGTAAATGTCGTAAAGCCTTACAAGCTTGGGATTGCGTTAAAGTAATGCTTTAGGGCTGGTTTAACTTTTCATTCGTTCCAGAGGCCAACACTAGTCTCACTCATAGTTTTTAGATTTCAGCTTGTATTAGTAAACATTCTGCGAATGCCTCGAAATGGTTTGTCCGTTGAAGTGGTTATGTGTGGGTCCGAGTCACACATGTGTATGCCGTGCATAAGCGAATGTCCGTACTGTTAACCGTAGAGGGACATATTTGGACTGAGCTAGTCGGAGATACTTTGCAGCGAGAAAATTAACTTTTAAAAATGACTGACTATAAGGCCACAAATTGTTCAACACCAGCAACTCCCTCTTAAGATTTCTGCAACTCCAATTCCCAATCAAATTGTCCAAAAAATAATCTCTAGTTTTGTTCAATAATGTCAATCGACAGACGTTTGCAACTCCTTAAAGCACCACCCTCGTATGAACACATTCGTGAATGGCAATGCCACAGCACGCAGAACAAATAGACAGACACACAGACACATAAATGGCACGTATTCATAAAAATGAGTAGAAAAAAGATGTTAAGGAAACCGGAAACTATATATGTACACATACATACATATATAGTATGAACCCTTATGATTTATTTAATGCTTTAAATGTGATTAAAACAACCCTCAGAACTACGTATTTGTTTGTGGGTTTTCTTAACACTCGAACGGACCAGCAGCCCGGCCCCAACATTCATTTCCAAGCTTTTGATGTTGTTTGCTCGTACATTCGGATGTGTATGTGTTTGCGTCAGAATCAGAATCGGAGTCGGAGTCATCACCGCCGTCGACGCCACCGCCACATCGAGGCATGGAAGGACAGCGGGGAAAACAAATGATTTTTTAATAGTTGAATGTGTGTCATAAGCGTAAAAATAAAAACCCAGAGAGAGAGAGGAATAAACAAATCCA
This sequence comes from Hydrotaea cyrtoneurina, assembly GCA_958296145.1. Classification (NCBI taxonomy): domain Eukaryota; kingdom Metazoa; phylum Arthropoda; class Insecta; order Diptera; family Muscidae; genus Hydrotaea; species Hydrotaea cyrtoneurina. The sequence goes on along the minus strand of OY282515.1, from coordinate 39,520,739 downwards.
CAAAGCAGATACAAACAAAGCAACCCACAAATTTTCATTTATTTTATTAAAATGAAACGACAACAACAACGAGCAGCAACAAAAACATTGGAAATGGCAATGGCAGCTTTTTCAAAATTCATTGGATTTTTTCTTTTGTGTTGTGTTTGTTAGTGCTGCTGTGTGTGAAATTTTGCCTTTATAAATTTGTTGAGTTTTTTTTTATTGCAAAGGTTTCTATTTTTGTTTTCAAAATAATTCACCTTGTCTGTTTCGGCTACAAAACGATACAATGCCAAAAAATCATCCGAACAACAACACCAACATGCACACTCATCATCATAGCAGTGGCAACAGCAACAGCTGCTGATACCAACGTTGCAGTTCAACACAAAAATCTCAACAAAGTACACATATTTTTTGGCTACATACGTGTGTCTGTACGAGGACCGTATGGCATCAGTGGAAATGTGACATTAAGGAATACTAAAGTACAGCCTACTCAAACCGAATAACGGCTACATGCCGTGAAATATATTGGATCCTCTTAGAGAAACATCAGTCTTTGTATAATAAGAAAATGCCGTTTTGCTTGGATGTTATTAAATGCAATATAATTTCCATATGTATTTAAAGATAATGAGTTAAGTTAAATTCACCCGAAAAGGTCTTCCTTCAGAACCTTCAAAATTAAAAAATTTGTTACCGTTAAAGAATTTTAATAGAAACCTTGCAATTAATTCACAATGCTTCATTGTATTGAAATCGATTACGTAATTGTGGAGATCCACATTGTTAACACTTTTTTTCATAGGAAGCATTCGTAAGTTTTCGGCTCCCAAATTTGATCTGCTACTCTTAGACAGAATTCAAATGTGACCTGTTTACCTGATAAAATTCCATTACTTTGGCTTTTGCAGCCTTAAATTTGTTCGATATTTATGAGACATAATACGTTGGCTTGCAGAAAGATTTAAAATCTCGAAAACTTCAGAATTTGTGATTTAACATTCACCTGAACCTCAAACGATCCTCGTATGTATGTATGAGTAGGTCTTCGGTTTTCATTTAAGAAATCCAACATCGTCAGCAAACATATGCCCGTACACACCCACACATGCATGTATTCCACACAAATGCATGTACAACCGCATAGACAAACATACGTCAACCTAGAGAAACATATGGATATTGCGAATGTAAAGCTACGCTAGAATGTTGGAACAACGTTCAGTGAGACGATTTATGATACTTTGTACGAATATGCAAATATGCTAA